>JANBXA010000600.1:59875000-60460000 GCA_030556225.1 Cricetiscus sungorus | reverse complement strand
TTTAAAAATTAATTTTCATCCGTTTCAATGGTTTTCTGATGAAGAGATAAAATACTTTTTCACATCCTTTAGCAGGTTCCATGGACTTCTCCCCATGTCCCAATTCCAATGGTGATGCTTCATAAATGAGGGATGGCCTTGGAACAGTACACTTATGCTACAGAGGCAGAATAGCCTGCTGGCAGCACTGAGTTCAAGTCCACCAAAGCTCAAAATAATTACATTTTGTTCCTTACAACAACAACCAAAGAGTTTCTGCTTTCATTAGGTTTAATCTTGAAATTCATCATTTTGAAGTTTCAAGACAGTGGCAATAAAGAAACGCAACCAACTCCATAGCAACAAGTGATGCCAAACTATGATTAAGATACCTACATATGTTCAGTATGTTTGTTAAACCTCTTTACCTCTAAAATAATGGTTTCATGGAGTTGCTGTTTCAAAGCAGAGGCTCAAGAGACTCAGGGAAGTTCCAGCCTCACATGCGGGAGTCAGGGCTTCTCAACCTTTCATCTCCATGTTAGATATTTAAGTGAATATGACAGGGGCTGAGAAAATGTCACCATCCTAAAATCATCTGATGCTCCAGTTTGGACACTGTTTAAAGAACAGGTCTCAAGACCGAGAGTCCCCCAATCTGTCCTTCCTTCTGCTTTGCTCTGAGCCCTGCTGTAATATGAAAAGACGGTAAGCTTCCAACTTTGTGGAGCACAGGGTTCTTTGTGATTATCGATGTCTTTGTGCTCTTAAGAAACTAAAGAGCCCTGTGGGCAAAGACTGAATTAGTACATTGTAGATAAAAGCCTGAACTCAAAGCTCCTTGCTGAAAGTTAGAAGATTCTACCAGCTTCGAGGAGCTTCTTTCTCTACCGTAGCCTGAACATTGCTATTGATTTTCCAAAGACGGCTTTAAAAACTGTGATTATCTACAGTGTAGCACACCAGTTTTCTTAAACTTATGCTGGATTTCCCTTCCTTTTCCTTTCTCTATAATTCTGCTTGATTGGATTCCTATTTTTCTCCCACTTTTTTCTTCAAGAAGGCCAGAGCCACTTTAGTAAAATACATGAAATAACCAGCATCTGGCATCAAGCTGAGGTGGGGCCTCTTATCTCTTTGACCTTGTCCTGTCATACTTCCTCCTGCACACCCCTTCACAAATGTCCTCACCCTATCCTCACCTTTCCACTTCCACACTCCATCTTTGCAAAACTTCCTTATAGATTGTCACTGCACACTCTCCCTGTACAATGTTCCCACACTGTCCCACACTTCTGTCTCCACATTGCCTACCCAATGTTCCATCCCCTCATATCACAAAGGCCACTAGTAGCATCTGTATTTTCCTGTTATGTTTGTTTGCTTGTTTGTTTTGGAATAGGCAAGCAAAGTGTGGCCACTCTATCTATAAAACACCTTGATAATTAAGAATTGCCATATCTACTTGCTACCATTTTATTTTATTTTTTTTTTAAAATATACCTCAAATTGTTTGAGGCTCTAGCTCATCTCCCTCAACTTGATTATGAACTAATAATAAAAACTAAGATTATGATCTTTAACCCACATGATACCTTGAAATGACAGTAGGGATGGTGGTGTCCATTGTCATTTCAAAGTGGAAAACTGATTTGAACAAAATTAGCTTCTTTAAAAAGATTTTTTTAAGTGTGTGTGTGTGTGTGTGTGTGTGTGTGTGTGTGTGTGTGTGCATATGTGCATCTGTGGGCTTGGACACATGTGAGTGCAGTGTTGAAGTCTGATGTTGTAGAACCTTGGAGAGCTGTTATAGCTCATCAAAACTTAGAATTCACTAAAAAAGAAAGGATAAAACCTTTTTCCTTAGGCTCCCTCAAATCAAAGAACTATGATACAGACAGGGAAAATCCAGCACTTGGAGGGAAGCTCCCATTGGAGGTAGGGACTCGTAACAGAAGTGATGGCAGGTTTGCTGTTGAATGTTGTATCTATTCAGTTAGGCTCAAATAACAGCTATGTTCAGTGTTCAGGAGACCTGAGAATGCTTCAGACATTGTTGAACTTGGAACAAGCAATACCCAACTGACACAGTGCATGCGTTTTTGTTGAAATATTTTTCTTAGGATGCAGGAAGTTGCTGACCTTCTAAGGATGATCATTAGGTTGAATGAAAGAAAAACATATTCCCTCAATGGTAGTTTCAGGGTTTCTTTCTTCATTATATTTGTGATACATAATCATTTCATTCACTATCTAAGAGAAGCTAAGTCATGTATGGTTATCATGAGAATCTTGTGTTCAACTCTCTCCCCCTCCCTCCCTCCATCCTTCCCTCCGTCCCTCTCTCCCTCCCTTCCTCCCTCTTTCTCTCCCTCTCTCCTTCATTCATTATTTCAAGCTCTGTACAACAGGCATGCATGTTTGGTCATATTACCTGCCTCCAAATCTCAGATTCACTCCCCTTCCCTAACCACTCAGCTTTGGATCATTTAAAAGAAAAGCTTCAAGACAAATTTTGTGCTGCTAAAACATTCCACTTGAGCATATTAGATTTACAAGGGACTGCACTCTTAGAGAAAACTGTTTCTCCCATACATAGCAGCTAACAATTGCCAATAGTTTTACTAGTGGGAGTGGGATTGTGTGCTCAGTTTCCCTCTCCGTTCTGGGGTTTGGTGCTGTGTGGGTGTGCACAACCCTAAAAGAGATAATGTATCCTACACCCTCTCAGTAAATACCCACAGTCAAGTTTTGTCACAGAAGAGTGGTCTGGAATGAGTGTAAGAGTTTGCGGAGCATGAATACAATGAAATGTATTTTTGGATACAGGAGGTAGCTGCACGTATGAACTCACAGACACTATGACACATCATACCACAACCTATTATTTGTATTTAAGAAATTGACTACAGACTTATTAAAGTATATGTACCTTATAGAATAATTATTCTTCACTTTATAAAGGCCCATGCTAAAAAGCTTTGTTGACTGGGTGAAAAGCTGGCCCAGTCAGCTTGTGTAGGAAATTGATTAGTTATTGGCAAGGTTGTAAATGCGGGAAATGACCTTTTCAATGAATGCATTCCCATTCTCACTCCACTGAAGCCCTACCTAAAAAGACTATATCCGTAAAAGAGGATATAGCTAATTTACATTTAACCGGGTCCCTAGGTCAAGTGATTGGCATGTGGTTGTGATTAATTAGCCTTGCTGTATATTTGTACTATTGAAGGTGAATAGGTCATAGACTATCCAAATGTATGCATGTAATGACATTTTTCTTATGAAAATATAACAATAACAATTATTTCCAATCATTTAGTGTTTACTGTTTTTGAAACAAAGTCTTCCTATACAGCCCAAGCAGACCTGGAAGTCACTATGTAGTTGCAATCCACCTGGCCCATCCTACCAAGTACTAGGATTACATGAGTGGAACAGTACACCAGACAATTGTATTTATATGACATTTCTTCTTCATGAAGGATGTGGATATTAGAAAGACTAAGGGTTTGATCTAACTCATAAATAAAATGCTGGTGAAGGGACTAAAGTTTGATTGTCAGCGTATATGTTATTTTCTAGTCTGTCTTTTGCAATTACCTAATTTCATTAATATCAACTCTGCAAACAAATTCATTAATCCATTCCACGATGACTTCAAACATTAACTTTTCTATCTAAATTTTAGTTACTTGTTTCTCTAAGAAGTTAAGCAGTCATGCAATGTGAGCCTTTTCCCTGGCTCTGGTTCATCTTCATTCTCCTCTTCCCTTCTCTTGTTCATCTTGCATCTTAGAGATTTTCCACAAAGAAAGTCACATCATCTAATTCCCATTGTCTATGCCTCTTGTTTTCTTGCCTCGATAGCTAGGCCTTTGGGATAACATTAAATAGGAAGTATGAAAGCGTGTACCACTGTATTGTTCATGACTAAGTGTGATGTTAGTTATATGGGTTTGTTCATGTTGTTCATCAAGTTGAACATGTTGTAGTCTGACTTTGATTTGGTAAGAAATTTTATCAGTGCGGAATGATATGATGGCCTGGGCTGCCGCAGACTGCTCAGTGGGTAACAGGTTGGCGTGGAGACCAAGACTCAGATGACCAGGTCAGGAGTGGCTTCAGCTTGACAGACACAAACACACTTGAGGAGGTTTGCGAACTGCTGCAAATTTACTTCAGATCATCAGGTTTTTAAGCAGAAAGTTCAAGGAACAGATCTTTGGCCACAATTCAAAGAAAATTACAGATATTCTACAGAAATTAATGCACATCAATAATTCCCTTGAAGCATGAAATCACAAGTACATAGCCAGGGGAACTCCTTCTATTTTGGTCTGCTGTGGTCAGCCTGCCAGACATTTGGTTCACTGAGTTTAGAGAATAGTCATTATATTTGAACAGTAAACTTACAACAGCATTGACTCTTACATTGTTTTAGGGGCCCTAAGATCCCCAAAAAACAAGTTAGAGTTTTGTAGTAAATCCCACAGCAGCTTTGCGGCGGGTGGGCTATTTTCAGGCAGGGTCACATTGGAGGCAAGTTCATACAGCTTCAACCCTATTAATTTCTCTGGCCTTGAGCTGACACCTGTTTGCTCAAATGGTGCCATGGTCTTGTGATTGAGGGCACAGGGGACATTCATCTGCTGATCGCTGGTCTGCATCTCTTTCAATTCTTGAAACTATATCTGAATGTTCTCTAGGCTTCATTGGACTAACAGTGGAGCTACAGGCCAAAACATTCATAATCAAAAAGCATTATTGTTAACATAGCACAAAATACATCTAGCACCCATTCTAAATAACCCACCAAGCAAGCACCTGTAGGGACCTGGACCACTTTTTTTTCCCAGGAGGCGTAACCATGTGTGGTGCAAACCTCTGGACAGGTAGCCACTGAGATTTCTCAGCCGTTGCTACATTGTCTCCACTGCGGCTGGTGTGGCACTGGGCCTTCATGAACCGGAACCCTTTAAGTCATAGAGGCCAGTGACCTGAGATGAATCCTATTTTGGTGGGGGTGCATACTGTTTTTATATATTGGATTTTGTTTGATAATTCTGCATTGGAGTGTTTGTGCAGTTATATTAAGACAGATGGCTTTGTTACTTTTGCTTTCTTATCAAGTCTCTGATGACTTGGATGTTAGCTGTGTGGTGGACCTATGGCTTGGATTCAAAACCATTCCCTTTACTTCTGTTTTGTCCATGAGATTATGAAGCATTGGCACCACTTCCTCCCCTGGTGTTTGGTATAATTCATCTGTAACTTAAGTTTGCACCTGGAGCCTCTCCTGCTTCTCCTCTTCTTGCTTCTCCTCTTACCCACCTCTCTGCTTCTACTACTCTTCATCTTGACCTAGCTTCTCCCCCTTTTCATCTTTGACTTGAAATTATTGATTTTAGACTTTTTATTATCTAACATAGAGGTTTATTGCTATGCATTTTTTCAACACATTGTATTTCACAGCTTTTAATAGCTGCATTTTTTTTTAATGAGAATATCTTTAAGAATTCTCTGGAGCCTTTATGTGTGCATGCAGTCAGAGCAAGTTGACAAGTGGTGATGTTCTTCTCAACAATTTTATTGCAACTGTAGGGTTCAATGGCCTAACGTTCCTCTAATGTCCTCTTTCTGGCCTTCTCTGTTAGTTTTGAGAAGCTCCAATCCTTGTGAGAAAGAACCTGTCTGTAATTATGTAGGTTGTCATCCACTGTTGGTGTAGTAGTAAGATTTGGTGTTGGGAGGTATCTGTTGTTCTGTAATGGCGAATCAGTCCTTCGGCAGGTCTATATCTAAGGGTTGTGACATTTGTAAGAGTTTCTCTGGTGAGGTTAATTCCAGTTATCTCTTCAGGGGATGTAATGTTCTTTTTAAATCTGTGATGACCCTTTGTAGCTCTTTCTCCTAGAAATGGGGGTTTTTATGGATAGTGCTGTGGGCACTTGTCACAAGGATTACTCTGTAAGATGCTTATTGGACCTTCACCATAATGCCCTCCAGGGTCTCCTTAAGGAAAAGTCTTATTACTGGATATATCTCATACTGCTACATCCAGCCTCTTGCTGAGCATCAAAATTATTACTTCAGTGTAATTCTTAATTTATTCCCCCCTGCAGTGATTCCTCTTTTTGGTAATTGTTTTATATGGCTTTCTGGATTTATTGGCATCTCATGTTTGTCATAAAATTTTGCTCAAGTAAGATGTCTGAAGTAAAAGTTTGCTAAAGATCTTTTACCAGAGACAACTTGCATCTTAGAACAAAAACAAAAGTCATGCAAAACAGAGGGTATTTTGCTAACTCTTCTTGTTAGGATCTGTATATGATGCTTTATTTAGACTGAAAGAATATAGAAGTGAATTGTAGTTTCAGGGAGAGTGGTAATGGAGGATAAACTGGGAAAACCAGTGTTCAATACATTTAAAAAATTAATTGAAACATTTTGCATACTCATGAAAAGTGGTGAAGCATTTCAATAACACATACAGTGATCAGATCAGAATAATCAACATATTCATCACCTTAGAAAAATTTCCATTTAATTTTCAAAGAATATTCAAAGTGGCCTCTTGTAAGAAATTTTTAAAAATATGTAACTGATATCACCTTAGTTATTTTACTGTGTCTTAAATGCTATTCCTTCTCTTCAGCCATACCTCTGAAGTCATCCACCATCCTCTCTCTGTTCCTCTTTCTCCCATCCTTGAGTGAGGCTAACTTACTGTTTGCTCCAGGCATATTGAATCTGGGTATTGTAGGTGTTAAAACATCTCCAGCATGACCACTCAGGTGAGGTGTAGTAAGTACTGGGTACACATGTCATTTCCCGTGTCAGGTGGGAGCTGGGTGAACAGAGAATAGCACTCATTGCAGTATTCCATATGTCAATTCTTGGTTCCTGAGATCCACACAAAAGCCATACTTTATGGTTCGGGTGTAATTTAGCAGCATAAAATACTCTGCTATTATATAGGTCCTGGGACTCAAACTCAGGTTGTCATGTTTGGCCCCAAGTACCTAAGCTATCTACTGTCCACCATCCTTAGTTTTTATGAAGACTGCAGCTGTTTTCTTCTTGTGTATAAGGTTAAATAGAACTATTCATACATCTGACAGATGTTAGGTAAGAAAGATGTTAAGTAAAACATCTGTCAAGCAATGCTCACCGAACATTTATTCCCTTTATTTTGGTCTGTGTTCTATTATTTTTCTATTTATTTAAACAGGTGCCTTGTATGTGACAATAATTTGCATAACTAGGCCTTGTGAGTTCTTTCTCTTCTTAAAAAAACTTGGAGGCCAGCTCCGTATATAACCATGAGAAAGAGGGTGCCTGAAGCATTTCCCTAGTGGCAGGTAGTGTTGGGATGCAGGATATTGCCTCTCACAGTGGACTATTTTGCCTCTCATGCTTCACTGGGTAATGGTGCCAGCTGGAGATATTCTACAAACATTGATGTGTGCAGAGAGCAGCATTCTACCACCAAGTCGGCAGAGCCATGATGAACATTCCTGGTGGAAAGTGATCTCAGAGCACCAACAGAAAGAAAATTGAAGCCATCTTCTTACCAATTTTATCTAATATTGGCCAAGACAGGCAATAAATTACAAACAATAAAAACCCTAAAGTTGATAAGTAGTATAGAGTAAAAAGAGAGAAACTTTAGAGCAGACCTGGTTGCTGGAGGAGGGCAATACAAAGTTACATTAGGAAAAGAGATAAAATCAAGATAGGGAGGAACTTTAAGAATTGGTCTCCTTGGGGCAAGAGCAAACCCAATGTACTCAGTAAATAGAACTGTTTGGCTAGCCAACTTAACACACACACACACACACACACACACACACACACACACACACACACACAAACTGGGATAGGAAGCAGAGTCATGCTAGGACCAAAATGTGCTGTAAGCCAAAGACATGGGTAAGAACTAGGTTGGTGATTGGAACCTGTAGAATTATAAAAGGCAGAATGGCATGGATTTTTGATTTGAAAGCACAGTTTTGCTCTGAATGTAGAGAATATCCTACAGAGGAGTAAAAGGGAAAGATCTTATATTCCTCTAAAAGCTGCTGCATCTGTCCAGGTTTGGGATGGCCAGACATCTGTCACTGGCAAAGGAAGAGTAGCAAAATGATAAGATTGGGGATTTATTTTGAAGATGAAGCCAAAATGACTTGATGATTAACATGTGAGATGAAAGGCAAAAGCCCAGGAAACCTCTAAGTTTGCTAGCTCCATGGAGCTTGCTCTGGACTGAGGACCACTGGGATCAGGAAAGAAGAAGTAAAGTCCAAGATGGGCTGCTGAACATGTAGTTATGTGAGATGCCTACTGAACACTCTGATGAAACTGAACAGGGTTGTTGAGAGAACAAAACTAACACAATAGGAAAGGAGAGATGTCAATTGTGAATCTATAGGCATAGCCACAGCTTCTGAATAATGAGGGGAGAAAAATATGCAAAAATATAGAAAAAACATCAAAATACATTGAACCCCCTCTCTTATAATAATAGTGATGATAATTGTAATAATATGAATCATTTCATGGAGATAGGAGGACACAGTATACACAAGATCATACAAATGAGCAAATGGGGAGTTGCAAAGGACACTATAGCTCAGTGCTGGGTAAAGGGTTTCAGGACGAACTCCGCAGTTTCTGGGGAGTATATACCATCTAACTTCTGGGAAGAAAACATCTCAGCACACACAACTCCACTTAATTATATCAGAACAGGAGAAAGGAAGGAATAGATTTGAAAGGCTCTTTAGAAAAGACATATCAAGTGGAGAAACTTTTATTATTAAAGAAACAATTTGCTTCTGTGGACTAATGCTTATCCACTTATTTCCATTTTTAGCACCCACACAGCAGAGTTGACCTATTCTAAAATGTTAGTAAATGAAGGAAAATAGTCTCAAGAGTACTGATTTATCAGTTAAAACCAGGAGAAGAAACACCAGGATATGTAAAAGGGGAAGCATTATATTCATTTTTCCTATGCTCTTCTTTTGCTATGTATTGATAGGATGTACCTTTCTTACTTAGTTCCTTCATGTTTCTGCCATTAGTAGAGTTACAAGATGCTCAGAAAAGCTTTTCAATTTTATGGCAACCCATGCCAAGTCTGGACCTGTTTAGACTAGTTTCAGACAAGATTCTTACTAATTATGTATTTCAGTCACTGACATGGTATGCCTTAGGATTCTGGTCTCTCATGTATCAAGCATTAGTGAATATGGGTAGAAGAGTTGTGGTATTTGCTATAGCTATTTATATTCCCTTTGGGAATGTATTAGAGATGCCTAGACCTGGAGTCGTAACTCACACAAAGTAAATCAGAAATCTAGGAGGAAAAATGGAAACAGACCCATTGGAGTGAGCATCAAGCATGTGGCTCTTGTGTCCCTTGCCAATGCCTGCCAATGCCTACCACACTGTAGCATCAATAACCAAAGTCACTTACCAAACACTCTTGTCAACCAAGTTGTCCTGATGACCTCCAGAGCAAAACTGCAATGGAGGTTGAAGGCATTGTGACAGGCGTATATTTCACAGCTACAATACAGGATGAACTTGCCCATTGCACATGATCTATGTTGTTTGCATGGGTGATTGCTGAGCCTGAGCCTTCAGATGGGTCCTGAAATTTAAAGGCATTAATCAGCCAAATGCTGAGATCACAGTTGCCCCAGACAGTGTGACAGTAAGCAACATTCATATCTGGGAATTCCTTAGCTTTGGTACTTGTATAAACTTTACTTTTTCACTGCTAACAATGGAAGCAATTTAAGACTAAAATCATAATGTGAATTTCTCTCTCTCTTCCTTTCCCTCCCTCCTTCCTTTCCTCCCTCCCTCCCCCCGCCCTTTCTCAAGTCCATGCTTGGATACTTACTTAAATTCTTCTAGAACAAGGGGATACATAGAAAATAAATAAGCCTTCCTATGCCTTCTGCCTTGGCACAAACAGAAGCCATTCAAGATGGAGTATTTTTGCCTGGTTTTTGCCATAGTCCTTGCCAGTCAATAAATGGGTTCACGTAGAAGGATCCACTTCTCCAGCTTATAGACTCTCTCCTCAGTAGAACTTCATATCTAATTACATTCTTAATTCCCTTATTCTCCTTGAAAGGCAATGTATAGACACTGCAAATCTTAATCAAATTAAAATTAGTTACAATGTAATTAAACTAATTTGAAAATGATTCGCTGTAGAGGAAATCTTTGTATAATGGAAGTAATAAATAGCCTCATTAATAAATAGTCCCATTCTCTGAATGGGAACATTCAAAATAACTGAATTACTAGTATTTTGACAAAACATTTTATTTATAGGGGGCCACATGAATCACCTAGAGAACAATGTCTTGGCATTTTAATGTAAATGTTTAACAGATATTTAGATAGAACTTATTAAATCATTTACGTGCATCCTTTTGTGTATTTTGTACTAATTTGCTTGGTGGCTGAATGCCTGTTAAGAGAATCTCTTTATAATTTCCATTTGTGGCAGCCACATTCATCATGCACTTTCCCAGTGACCCACTTACAGTGCACAAAAATGGAGCTATTGTGCTGATGTCTCCTTAACTCACTCCAGGACAAGTGAGGGCTCACAATTTCTTCCATGATCATATCTTCGGGTTTGAAAACACAGGGATTTCAATTCTGCTCCCAAAGAGCTTTCTAAATCCACTATTCACAGGTAAATTGAGCATATGACAATTTCTCTATTTTTTTTTTTTGTATTTAATTTCCCCCCGCCCCCAGAGGTTACAGCTTCCCTGTCTTCTGAAACCAACTGGCACTTCTCAACTGCTTGATTTCTGCCAGAATATGTACTCATGATCCTGTAGCATCACATACAAAATATTTATTCTATATTGAATAAAGTCTCCAGAGAACTGTGAAAGAACTGATAATTTTGATTAGTTCTGAATTTTGCAGAAAATAATATAAGAATTTCATAGCTATTCAGCTGTACCTCCTACTTGACTAAGCAAACACAATATCTAAAAAGGAGTGAAATGAATGGAGATAGAAATTTACCAGTTCTTATCCCGAAATGCATTTTATCATTTGATATTGGAGCATCAACCTCATTAGTATCTGGCTAAGCTCTTTATCTAACAGTTTGATACATGTGGTTTAATCTACATTTTCATATAGATTGATGTGATCTCAAAAAAATAGTGCCCACTACACTGTATGTTTTGTAAGCATTCCAACCTTACTCATGTTTTCCCCTGCCATTCCCAAGTTGTTCTTTACCACTGCAAACAGCAAGCTTAGTAGACAATTGATCTTTCATTCTTGGGTGCACATGGACAAGCATTTCTTCCTCTTTCACATGAACGAGCACAGTATAAACATTCCATTGGACTTTATTTCACTTAATTTTACAGCCCAGAGACCACTTATTCATCATAAAGATCTTTCTCCCGGTTGCCAGATGCTTAGTGTCCCACTGCATGTGTTCACTAATTGTTTTCAACCCCCCTTTTTCCCAATTTTTTAAAATTTAAATTAGAAACATATTGCGGTTCAATAAGGGTCAGGATAAACAAATAGGTCGAATAGATGTTTATTAAGGGAGAAACAACTCACAACACAGACAGATGAACACAGCAGTTAAAACTGGATGCTCCTCTCTCCGTGTCCCGCCAGAAAGGGCCTTTCTCCGCCTCCTCCCGAGACTAAACTCCAATCGGTCACTTCCGCCCCTGGCTCCACCCCTCAATGGGTGTGGTCAGTGCCACAGAAGCAGACACGGTGAATATCCCACTACAATTCCCCTTTTAGTCTAAAGAGAAGATTTAAGCTTGATACAAAACTATATACAAAAGAGTGAATAACAAGTGTGCTCTAAGAAAAGGAAAATCGAGACCAAAACCACAAACATACCTAGTCCTAGGGTGAAGGCATAAGGGAGTTTACAATAGAGTTGTCCTAAGCTGAAAAGCTTAAGTCTAGTACTTAATATCTAACTAGGAAGAGAGAATAATACTAAGATAGTTTAATCTACAACCTCACCAAGACCTGAGAAGGAAAATTACAATACTAGGGTAGACGGGAAGTACAGATGGGCAACTTCCAAAAGGTGCAGTGAGGACAGAAACAGCAAGCTACCTGGACAGTCACCCAAGGTCTCACAGCAATGTTGGTACAGCCAGATATGACTAAGGCCAGGAGTATTTGACAGACCACAACAAAAGCAGGGAGGTAGAAAGGCTGTTTTACCGTGACTTGGCAAGGTTCAGCAGTCTTCTAAGTTTGTCTCCTGCAAGCATATAGGACCGCATGTCCAAATCAGTGGTCAAGGCTGAGGCAGTTCCTTGCCCAAGAGGCCATTAGCCAAAGTGAGGATGAACTCCAGAAGGAGCAACAACAGTGTCCAACATACTTTCGGGAAAGTGCACGGTGCTGTCAGGAGCAACAGTGTCTCATGTCAACAGAGTACTAATATATAAAACATTTAAATGCCATGTTCTGCAGGTCTATGAAGTGATTGAAGATTAAGCATCTATGTCTGACTAATCTCATAGGCAAAGGAAACATGGGTGAGGATAATCTGTAATACTCAGGAACTTGGCTAACAAGCCTGAATAAAACTTCCTTGAGTAAAGCAAGGATAAATACCTAAACAATATAACTATGTACATGTATATATATATATATATATATATATATATATATATATATATATCTCACATGTAAATTCCTAAAGTAGAGGTAGAGTAAAAATGTCTAAACAAGAGGTAGAGCTCTAAAGGGCAGCAAGACAAATATCCCAAATTGTAACAAATACAAAATGTCTTGAACACAAGCAATAGTATACATACATAGAATATGGCAAGTATAATGTACATAAAACATCATAAATGGAAAGATTTCACACAATACAACAAATATAAGATACAATTCTTCCAGGAAGGGAATAAACTTAATTTTACATAGGTTACCACAAATAATAATATATAACCATGTAAGCTGTAATACTAATGTCTCATTCTTACTGAATAATTCACAAGAAAATAGGCTAATCTACCTATATCCATTCTGAATCATACCTTTCCCAACCATACCCTATTCCTGTCTAAAAGAGATAACCAAGTCTAAGTATCACCTTCCAAACCCAACCCCAAGTAACTAAAACCAACCCTATGAAGATGAATATTATTCCTAAATTCCAAGAGTGGGGAAAGGGGGGCGTTGTTATCTTAAGATTACTTCCTGCTGAAATGGGACGATGATTTCTCTATGGGATCCTGTTGGAAAAAAAATTTTTAGCAACCAAATTTCTATACAGAACTGGCTGTAACATATGTAGGTAGTCATTGTATGGCAAAAAAATGCTTGACTGGAATTCTAATTGAAATTTGGCCAGGTTGTAATAAGAAGGTGCACCAATACAGCTAGCTAGTCATGAGTTGTCTCGAGAAAAGCAGTCTCAAACCGGTTTAGGGTGCAGTTTGTAGTCCAGATGCATCAGGTTGAGTCAAGTGGAAATGTCCAATTGGGGCCCCATCTCCTTTCCAGAGTGTTCAAAGATTGCTGTTGAGAACTGTTATAGTCCTTGTGGAAAATTTAAATATCAATATCAAGGTAAAATTTTTAATTTTACGGTATGCATTAGGGCAAGGCAACAGTAAGCATTAAAATGTAAATGAGAAAATTAGGATTTCAGACAGAAAATTGCTAATAAGTGAATGAGTCCTTCGATTTTGTTTTCTTCTGCCTTACACCAATTGGCTTCTTGATATAAGGCAGAAACTGTGAATTTAATCTTAACAACATGCTTGAATTTAGAGAAGGAAAGCCAAATCCAACTCCAAAGCCAGCACTGGTTTACATGAATCGGGACTACAGAAATATTAGATAGTAAAGAAAACTAGATTTCAGTATAGAAACAGTTTACTAGACTTAAATATTTTTACCATAAATCATATTCCTCTTCATTAAGTGATTCTTTCTGGAGAGCTGTCTTCTCTTCTGTAGGTACCTACATGTTTAGTGTCCTTTGGTTGTTTGAAGATAGGTGTTCTCTGTTTTCCTGTAAGGACAAGAACAGAACACTTCCCCTACCTTTGAGAAGTCTCCACATCTCTCATGGGACCTTATTTATTGGATTACTTGTCATTTCTCTTCATTAAGATGTTACTCTTGTTCAACCCGGATCTTGATTAACTTAGATGGTATCCATAGCTTTTCTTCTCCTGTAGATACAAATGCAAAACCCCTACCCCAACCTAACACATATCCTGGTTTCCATTCTGAGGTCAATACATCCTTGAAGTACACCGGCTGATGTAGTTCAGAAGTTTTTCTATTGTCCAGTGTCTTTCTGCAGCTGTTTTTTCCTTTTTCATCAGCATTAAGAAAGTTTAATGTTAATAAAGCATTATGTAATCTGTGTTTGGGTGTCTTGGTTCCTCCTGCCTGTTTATGGAGCATTTCCTTTAAAGTACGATTAGATCTCTCAACTACTGCTTGTCCTGTAGGATTGTGTGGTATACCAGTTACGTGTTTTATGTTATAATACTCAAAAAACTGTTTCAATTTGCTGGAAATATATGCCGGAGCGTTGTCAGTTTTTATTTGTGCAGGTATGCCCATAATGGCCATTACCTCTAAAAGGTGTGTGATAACAGAATCAGCCTTTTCAGAGCTCAGAGCAGTAGCCCATTGAAACCCTGAAAATGTATCTATAGTGTGATGTACGTATTTTAATTTTCCAAATTCTGCAAAATGAAACACATCCATTTGCCATATTTCATTTCTATTTATACCTTTAGGGTTACTGCCTGGTGGTAAAGGAGTTTGGTTATAGAATGAGCAAGTAGGACATTTCCTTACTATTTCCTTGGCTTGTTGCCAAGTGATAGAAAAAATCCTTTTTCAATCCTTTGCTGTTCACATGGTGTTTCTTATGAAACTCTGAGGCTTCTAGCACACTTCCTATCAATAACCGATCAATTTCATCATTGCCTTGTGCTAGAGGACCTGGCAGACCCGTATGGGATCTGATGTGTGTTATATATATAGGATGAATCCTCTTTCTGATAGTATCTTGTAACTGTATAAACAATGAAGTTAATTCTGTATCATCAGGAATAAATTCTGCAGTCTCGATGTGTAAGACTACTCTCTCTGCATATTGAGGGGTTCTGTAAAATCCATAAGTACCATGAGAATGGCATACAATTCTGCCTTTTGTACAGAATTGTAAGGGCTTTGAACTACTTTGCTTATTTCTCCTGATTTATATCCTGCTTTACCAGATTTGTTTGCATCAGTGTAGAATGTAGGAACTCCAGAGATAGGTGTTTGTCTTACAATGCGTGGAAGGATCCAAATCGTCTTCTTTATGAATTTGATTCTTTCAGTTTTGGGATAATTGTTGCTAATTATTCCCAAAAAATTACTGCATGCTCTCTGCCAATATTCATTATCTTTCCATAAGGAGGAAATTTCCTCATTAGTTAAAGGTACAATAATTTCTGCTGGATCTCTTCCTGTTAATTGACGAAGTCTTAATTTACCTTTTAAAATCAAGTCAGAGATCTTTTCTATATATGTTTTTAGTTTTTTATTCTGTTTATGTGGTAAGAATATCCATTCTAATATGATGTCTTCTCTCTGCATCAAAATCCCTGAAGGATATTCTCTAGATGGTAATATAACCAGAATACAGTCTAGATTTGGATCCACACGGTCCACATGTGCTTCTAATATCCTCTTTTCTACCCATTCTAATTCCTTTTCTGCTTCAGCTGATAGTATTCGGGGACTATTCAAATCCTTGTCCCCTTTTAGGGCCATTTTCAAGTTTTTCAAATCATGCCCTTCAACTCCAATAATAGTTTGCAGTTGAGAAATCTCTCCTAGTAATTTTTGAAGATCATTAAGAGTCTGGTAGCGATCTCTCCTGATCTGTACTTTTTGTGGTCTGATTTTCTGTAGACCTATTTTATATCCTAAGTAGTTGATTGACTCTCCTTTTTGTATTTTTTTCAGGTGCAATTTGTAATCCCCAGCGAGGTAAAACTTCCTTCAGTTTCTCAAACATTTTTTCTAATATGTCTGCTTTCGAGTCAGCTAACAATATATCATCCATGTAATGATAGATTATGGATTGTGGAAACTGTTTACGAATTATTTCCAGTGGTTTTTGTACAAAATATTGGCACAGGGTTGGGCTATTTAGCATTCCCTGTGGCAAAACCTTCCATTGATATCTCTTCACTGGTTGAGAATTATTGTAATTAGGTACCGTGAAGGCAAATTTCTCTTTGTCTTGTTCTTGTAAAGGTATAGTGAAGAAGCAATCCTTTAAATCAATAACTATAATAGGCCATTCTTTAGGTATCAAAGAAGGCAACGGCATTCCAGGCTGTAAAGAGCCCATTGGCTGGATAACTTTATTAATGGCTCTCAGGTCTGTAAGCATTCTCCATTTACCAGATTTCTTTTTGATAACAAATACAGGAGAATTCCAAGGGCTGGTTGATTCCTCGATATGCCCAGCATTTAGCTGTTCCTGAACCAGGTTTTCTAAAGCTTCTAACTTCTCAGAAGTCATAGGCCACTGCCCTACCCAGACAGGTTCCTCTGTTAACCATTTTAAGGGTAAGGCTTTTGGTTCATCTGTTTGTTCAGCACTTGCATTCTGTCTTTGTACAGCCTGGATATTTGGTGTCCGTCTTGTATAGTACTTTATAGCATTTTTTCCACAATCATGAGGTCGTTTATGGTTCCTATCTAATACTGGAGGAATGTTAATCTGTGTATTCCATTGCTGTAATAGATCACGACCCCATAAATTTATCAATACATCAGCCACATATGGTCTTAACCTTCCTTGCTGTCCTTCTGGTCCTACACATTCAATCCATCTCATGCTTTGTTTTATCTGAGACAGGGTTCCAATCCCTAAGAATTGAACATTAACCTCTTTCAGGGGCCAATTTCGAGGCCAGGATTTATTAGTTATGATAGTTACGTCCGCCCCTGTGTCCAGGAGGCCTTCAAACAGTCTGTTATTCATTTTAACTATCAATCTAGGCCTTTGACTATTTATAGAGGTTTGCCAAAATATACGTTTTTTATTTTCTTCTGTCATGTCTGATTCAACTTCTTTCACTAGTTTGTCAGCCAGAGCGGTATGAGTTTTTACAATAGGCCAAGGATTTTCTAATTGTCCTGTGGGAGGTTGTCCTCCACTGTGACTGGGAATGTTCGGACCACCTTTGACATGGGGGCCTTCGAGAGGCCCCCCAAGGAGTTTCCCGGTGGTAAAGGGTTTCCTTGCTTGTCTCTAGTTGATCTACACTCATTTGTCCAGTGTCTGCCTTTGCCACACCTTCTACATAACCCAGAAGGCTTAGGCCTTCTGTTCCATTCATTCTTGGGAGTATTATTTCTAGAGATGCTTTGCCTACAATTTCTTTTTAGATGTCCTATCTTACCACAGTTATAACATCTGACATGTTGATATCTCTTTAAACTTTTGGAGACGGCTTCTCCTATCCAAGCTTTTATGTCACCATAGTTACAACTTCTGTTCTCTTGATTACTGCTCAAACTTTTAGATATAGCTTCTCCTACCCATGCTTCAGTGTTATTGCTATTATAGTCAATGTTGGCTGTATATCGAATCCATTCATCCAAAGGTGCTGATTGAATTTTTAATGGCCAAAGCACTTGTTTGCATTGAGGATTTGCATTCTCATAGGCTAATGATTCTATGAGTATTCGCCTAGATTCTATGTCAGCTACCTGTAATTGTACTGCTCTAGACAGCCTTTCTAGAAACACACTAAAGCGTTCTCTTGGTCCTTGCCTTATTTTGGTATAAGATTCTATCCTCTCCCCTAGTTCATGAACCTTATCCCAAGCATTCAGAGCTGCCGTACTGCATAGAGACAAGATATGTTCATCATAGGCAGCTTGGGTTTCTGGGTCAGCATAAATACCCTCACCAAGAATTTTATCTTTGGGAGCTTCATAACCTTTCTTTAAGCCCTGAAGTTCAAGAGCCTTTGCTTCTTCTCTCCATAAAGCCCTCCATTCTAATTGAGAGGAGTTTTCAAGGACAGCTGATATTAATTGTTCCCAATCCTTAGGGGTTACCTTGTTATTCATTGCCCATGATTCTATTAATTGCTTCACATATGGTGAGTGCATGCCATAAGAGACTACTGCTTCCTTTATACTTTTTAAGTCTTTCATACATATTGGTTCCCATTGATAAGCAACAACACCTTTTGGGTGTTTTTTCATTGCTGATTTTCCATTAACAGATACAGGGAAAGCTCCTCTGACCCTAAATGGTGTGGAAAATTTTAAGTTTTTTTCATGCCCTATTACCTGGAGCTCTTCTTCTGATGTATCAGATTGAAGGTCTTCTAAAGCCTGAAGTCTATTAATTATTGCTTCTTTGAGTGTCTGAACTTCTTGAAGCATATCCCTTTCTAGAGCCTTCATTGCATCTGTCAGTTTCTTACTTTCTTCAAGTACAAATGATTCCATGTTTTTGATATTCTCATCCTTAGATATTATCTGAATGGCATGTAAACTGCCTTCTAAAAACAATGTTCTATCTGCTAGCTTGCCATTATCTTCAGACATGGAAGAGATTCTATCTGCTATTCTTGCCATCTGATATTCCAGTTTTTTAACCTTATTATTAGCTTCATCCAACCAGGAATGAGCTGTTTCTGTTAGCATGTTAATGCATTGCATTGTTTCTGTTTTGGTTGTTGAGGCAACATCAGACATGGAACAAATTTTGTTTTCTATTTGATCATTTTTATGTTCCATGTTCTGTATTCTGTCAGCTCTCTGTTGCCATCTTCAATATCCTGAAACTTTTTTCCTAAACATTCCATGTTTTGCATTCTGTCATTTTCAATGTTTTGAATCTTTGTTACCAAGTCTCCTATGGTTTGTACAAGTTCCTCATTGTTTGCGCTAATCTCAAACCATTTCTTTAAGAATATCATATTAATGATAAAACCCATTACTATTACGAAAAAGGTGTATATATTGATCCAGTCATAATTTTCTTCTGCTAAGATTCCTTCTATATATGAAGTAAAAAAATTCCTAAAGTACTGCATTGTAAAATTATCTGCCATAGCTATGGAACAATTGATCTCAGATATTATATCAGCTTAAGTTGCAAAAGATGTTACAATTACCTTAGATGTAATTCCGCTGTCCTGGAACATTGATGCTTTTAGCTGTAGATCTCAACTTGCTGTAGTTACACTCGGAGGTGTAGCAGTAAAAAGCGTCCGCAGCAGAGGAGCCTTCCAATTCCGGTTCTATCCGGAATTGTACCACCAAAGAGTGTCCGCCAAATAGCCTCCGGCAGGAAACGATCCTTCTGATCCCGGTCCCTGTAGAATAGCTTTTAACAAACTAAGGCAAGCAAAATTTTGTTAAACAAAGGAGTGAAACGAGCCTTGTACAATTGTTGAGACCACAGGGAAAACAGGAGCCGCAAGCAACTGCAGTGTGTATATTTTCCGCCAGTCCACAGGCTGCAAATGCCGCAGCTGCAGCTGGAGCCTGCAAGCACACAAACAGAGCAGGCGGAGTCCGGGCCTAGTGCCGCAACACAAAAGGCAGGGCTAATGCCGCAGGGCTCTGTGCAAATACAAACTGAGGGAATGGGCAGAAGATTAGCAGTAGTCTCAGGGCCAAGATGGAGATAAAAGGAGTTCTAGGGCAGGGTATATCCTGCCCGTTCAAGGAAGGTGGGGGAAGGGTTGCTGCGGCACCTGGGTAAAACCCAGGTGCGGTGAAAATCCTGATCCCACTTCTGACACCAGATATTGCGGTTCAATAAGGGTCAGGATAAACAAATAGGTCGAATAGATGTTTATTAAGGGAGAAACAACTCACAACACAGACAGATGAACACAGCAGTTAAAACTGGATGCTCCTCTCTCCGTGTCCCGCCAGAAAGGGCCTTTCTCCGCCTCCTCCCGAGACTAAACTCCAATCGGTCACTTCCGCCCCTGGCTCCACCCCTCAATGGGTGTGGTCAGTGCCACAGAAGCAGACACGGTGAATATCCCACTACAGAAACAAGCTTGTTTTACATGTCAATCCCAATTCATTCTCCTTCCTCTTCTCCCCTGCCTCCCCACCCCTTTCCCATCCCCTTTATGCTCCCCTTGGGGGGGGGTGTAAAGCCTTCTATGGGGAGTCTTCAAAGTCTGTCACATCATATGGAACAGGGCCTAGGCCCTCCCCAATGTGTCTAGGCTGAGAGGGTATCCATCTATGTAGAATGGACTCCCAAAGTCCACTCTTATTTTTTTCATATGTATTTGTTAAAATGAGTCTGGCAATGCTAGCCATCACATCATGTAATACTATAACTTGAACTATTAAATATGTATGAATATTAAAATTTGAAAAAAGAAAAGGTTTGGCATGCAGTCCCCCGGCATCTTTATCTATTTTACAGGAAAATAATCATTCCATTGTTACTCAAATATGACAGAGACAGAGAAAGCCCAAACAACTTTGTAAGTTCATGCTAAAGATCAGAGAAGCAACAGGCTGAGAATTCTTTATGCTTTCTTCAGAGATCCAAATGACATTCCTTTCACAATTATCCCTAGATTTACTATCTGTGATGAAGGGCCACTCTCAAAGTTTGGGGTTATCTGTTCTAGCTCTCTCACTGTTAGATCTTTGGATGGGAATATTGGTGAGACTCTGCTAGCTCTGAAAGTGTTTGACACAATGAAGGGATGAGAGATGGGTATCTACAGCCATTTACCAATGCTACTTTACTTAAAAATAAACAAAAACCTATGACCCCAAGAATGTCTTATAAAATAATTTTGTTATTCTCCAAACCAAACCATTCTTATACTAGTAATAAATACCAATCTACTACCAGAGGCCCCCATAGACTGCCCAGGCCTCCTAACTGACACCCAAGTTCAGGGAGTCTGGGTCAGTCCTAAGCTGGATTCCTAACTATCAGACTTGTTCAGCTCAGCTGTTTCTGTGGGTTTCTCCATCCTGATCTTGGCCCCTTTGCTCATCATTCCTCCATCTGTGCAATTGAATTCTAGGAGTTCAGCTTACTGTTTAGCTGTGGGTGTCTGCTTCTGCTTCAATCAGCTGCTGGATGAGGGCTCTATGATGGCATATAAGGTAGTCATCAATTTCATCATCAGAAAAGGGCAGCTTAGATTGTTAGTTGGAGTCATCCTTGTAGATCTCTGGACATTTCCCTAGTGCCAGATTTCTCTTTAAACCTATAATGGTCCCCCCTATTATGGTACCTTTTTTCTTGCTCTCCTCTATTCTTCTCCTGACTCAATCTTCCTGCTCCCTCATGTCCTCCTCTCCCCTCCTCTTCTCCATTTCTCTTCCCCTAACTCCCTTTCCCTCAACCCCCTTTCTGTAGTTGAACATGTGGATGGCTTGTATCATGTTGAGATTATAAATTCTCATTCTGTAACTTTGTGCAGTTTTATTTTTATAGTATTGGGATGAATCTTAATAAAATTTTTCTAGCCATGAGTCAGAAACTAAGCCTATTTTTACTATTATTGCAGTCCTACAAACTGCCTTTCTAAAGCTTTTTTACTTTTTAATTACCACACATTATATCTAATAGTTCATTTTCCTGCTCTCACCAGTTGTAATAATAGTTATTTAATGAACTTTAGAGATGAGAAATACCTTGATATAATTAAATTTAGACTTTGTCTATGATTGAATAGTTTTACAGTTTAATTTTATTTAGCTATTATTTTTATGTGCACATATGTGTGTCTCTGAACTTATATGAACCATTTACATGTTGGAGCCCACAGAGGCCATTAGAGGGCATCAAATTTTCTAGAAGTGGAATTATTGACAATCATGAGCTGCCATGTGAATCCTGAAACATGAACCTGAGTCCTCTATAAGAGCAGTAAACACTCTTAACCACCAAGCCATTTCTCCAGGCCCTAGAATTAAAATGTTAAACAGTCAGGTTTAAATACATGTATTTACAATGACTGTTACCCTTTAATATGTTTTATATCATAAACTATCAGTTTTTAAATGATAAAATCTTTAATTATCCAAATGATTCCTGGGAATACTTATTTTGTAAAATCATCATTACATTGCCTGATGAATTGAGTCAAGAAAGGCTGTTTTGTAGATTCTGTAGATGCTTTTTGGGTCATTTCATGTTGTATTACTGAACACAGTCATTGTGACCCTATCTATATCTATCTATATTCAAATCTGGAGCACTCACAAATATGAAATACCCTAAGAATAACTGCTCTTTAGTGAGAGGAAGTCTCTAATACATTATATCTTTTGGATGAGCAATATGACATCAGTGTTCCGAGAACTCTGTGTAAATTAATAGGTAGAAATATATCACCATGGAGTTTGAATAAATGTGTGCATGTGAGAGTTCTGGCTGTAAAGCATAAATGGAATTCAGTGTGTGTTTAAAAGTCTGAATAATATTTTGACTTATGTTGCTTATGCTACAGTTCAGAGCTCACTCAACATTTTCAGTAGTGTCATCATTCCCAATTTATTGACTCTCCCCAATCCTGGATCTCCACACAAATTATTAGGCCACTGGGAGTCTTCATTCTATTGTATTAGTAGTTATTATTACTTTAGTGCCTAATGAGTGCTAATTATGCACATGCATTCTGCCACTTCTTTATGTCCTAGCCTTAGATCTCTTCCATCATACTAACTTATATTTCCATGTGACACTCAAGATGATGGTCTACTTTGAAAAGAGTTTGTATAGAGAAACATTAGCTCATCTCCAACAGAACCATCAGGCTTCTTCCATTCAATAATAATCCCAAAATAATGTTTCCCCCTAGAACAAGTACTAAGACTGGACTTGTGGCTCTATTTTGGGTTCACTGTCTACCTTCTAGCAGATGATGGATCAGTAAACAGGAGTGTGCGGAGTCAGGCCCCTCCATCATCCACTGCAAATGTTTCTAGATAGACTGAGCATATGCCAGGCATCTGTTACATGAGCCCATTCTGAAGTAGCCCTGGCAAATGTACACACTTTGTGCTAGCCTCATGAAACTAGAATAAGACTTTCAAAGGCAATTTGTCCTTGAAGCTTGAATCTGATATCAGCACCTGACCATAAAACTTGCTGTTGACGTTTGATCTTGCATTTAAGCTAATTGTTCCCTTGGTGTATATTTAATGCCCTATGCATATCTTGATATAATCCTCAGTCGTTGTGGCTTGGTTACTTGTTGGCTGAGGAAGCACACTATGGAAGAGAAATCTCCAGCCTGGTGGATTAGTGTGAGCACTGAGCAGTGATCTGTGCAGGATACCAACCAACAGCTGACAGGACTTCTCAAGCTGGCAAGGGATCCCAAACTAGTTAGCATTTCTGTCTTCCTGTTCTTACAGGATGGGAAATTTTGAGCCTTTGGACCCAGTTTCTGGTATTTTTGTTTGTTTGTTTTTTGTTTGTTTGTTTGATTTTCTTTCCTAATCACTGTGGCTACAACTTTCCTTGTGTTGGATATGCTTATATTTACAACTGTGAATTTATTCATCCTTCTTAATCTATGTAATTTTTGTACTAATTCTTGAATAGATGGCAGATCTTTCCCCACTATTCAGTGAGAACACTAGTCCCCAGCAATAAGTTATTGTATAAAAGAAAATAGGAAAATAAAAATGAGGAATAATTACATTAACATTATTGTATCCATAAGAAGCAAAGGGAGTCTCTCTTCCTCTCCTGTGTTGAGATCCGTAGTTATCTGGGTTGGCCCAAAACTTACTGTGTTGCTTAGGCTAACCTGAAACTGAATCCCCACCCTCCTGCCCCTGCATTTTGAGGGTTAGGGTCATGGACATCTAACACTTTACCATGTTGTTTGCCATTTTTTTGTACAAAGGACTGCTTTCTATAATGCAGAAAAGGAAAAAGAAAATCTGTAGCACTTACATGATGGGCTCTATTTTCCCTGAGATACATGGAACAGATTGCTGATTAATACTTATTACAGTGCAAATGCAAAAACCGTGACATTCAAACTGAAATTTAACTTGCTTGCACATTTTCTGTGTATTACTTCAAGGAGTATGTGCCTATCATTTAGAATTATTATTTTGGGGGCCAGTATGATGGTTTCAAGTATGATAATCTGAATTTGATATAAGGGATCCACATTGTAGGGAGAAAAAGTTATCTGCATCCTGTACATGAGTTATATGTCACACACAGAAATAAAGTTTAACTAGTGTTTATGTTGAACCAATATGTTTCCTGTTAAGTGTTTTAAATCTATTTATTAAGTTGGTATTCTTAAAGAAGTCTGACATACTTTTTACACTATGGAAAAAGGCACGTACCTATCACACTTACCCACACTGGCCATATGTGTATGAATCAACAGATGGGAAAGTTATGTATGTTTTACTTCTATTGTCTTGAAGCTGGTTGGGAAGAAGAAAGACGAGGCCGCTCTGGAGTCGGCTCTGGTGCCAGCTGTATGGTGCAGAGGCAGAGTTTATTCACGGACAGAGCAGCGCTGGGGACCCTGAGTACTTCTTTTCTTGGCTGGGAAGAGGGCTAAGTGGAAGTGGCACTTCTCTTGCAGAAACTGAAAGGCTCTAACACCCCAGTCTGTTCACCCTGACACTATGCAAATGACACTGGACAAGAGGTGGCACTCTGCAATTGCAAATGTCAGAACTCAAGTGTCACCTGAGTTCATGTTTAGAAGCCTAGAAGACTTACTATATGTTTCTTGGAAGCTAAGGAGGAGAGAATTGTTGGTTTCCTTCTATCAAATCTCCACCTGAAAAGTGATAAAGGGCAGAGGAGTAATATATTTTAGTCATGGCCCTAGGGCTGGTTCAAGATAAATCATATATACAATGCAGAAGTTCTTTTTTTTTCCTTTTAACTTACTCTTTTTAATAGTTGTATGCATGCAGTACATTCTGTTTACTTTAGTTCTTACCTTCTTTTTAAAAATTTAAATTATAAACAATCTTATTTTATATATCGATCCCAGTTTCCTCTCTCTCCCTCACACCCCACTGACCTCCATCCCATCCCTCTTCTGCTCCATAGAAAGGGTGAGGCCTTCTATGGGGATCATCAAAGCCTGTCACATCATTTGGGATAGGGCCTAGTCCCTCTCCCATGTGTCTAGGCTGAGAGAGTATCCCTGTATAGGGCATAGGTTCCCTATGTCCATTTGTACACTAGGTATAAATGCTGTTCCATTACCAGGGACCCCATAGACTACCTAGGCCCCGCAACTGTCACCCACGTGCAGAGGCCCTGGTTTCATCCTATGCTGGTTTCCAAGCTGTCAGTCTAGGGTCCATGAGCTCCCTCAGGTCAGCTGTTTCTGTGGGTTTTCCCAGCCTGGTCTTAATCCCTTTGCTCATTACTCCTCCCTGAAGTTTTTAGAATAAAACATTTTTATTTTATTTATATGTATGCATGTGTGCATGCATCTGTGTGAGTGAATGCTGTATTGTGTGGATGGCTACAGAGAACAGAGGAGAAGATCAGATACCCTGGTTCTGTACTCAGACATTTTGGAGCTGTATGGTGTGGGTACTAGGAACTGAACCTGGGTGCTCTACAAGAGCAATGAGAAATCTTAACTGCTAAGCTATCCCTACAGCCATTGAATATTTTATTTCTTTTGATGTTTGTGGCTGAAATGGATTGGTAAAAGTGTTTTTCTTTAAGATAGGTAGAATAGTCATTGAAGAAATATTCTATCTACACACCTCATGTCCAGTTTATTTGCTTTGTTTCCAGTTTTGAGTGCCATGAAGATGTCACCTTGTGTATCTGTGGGTGTCATTTCTTGCTGAGAAGACATACATAGAGGGAACAGAGTTCTTTCTCTGGCTTATGCTCATTGAGTGGGTCATAAATTCCAATGAAAGAGATCTGACAAAGGAAGAAACTGCTCTTCCATATCTGTGTCAATCAGCCATATGGGGTTGTATGTCCATGTGAATCCTGATCTGCACTGTGCTTCTGTCAACAGCAAAATGAGAACTGGTCAACTGATTATGATTCTCAAAAACAAATACAAGCCCCACTTGCTAATTGCATATTTTAATAGACATGTTATAGAAGTGAAATACAGCATTTAGTCCCATGTTAAATCTGTTCATCTAAAACTGAACTCTGTTTTTCTTAGTGAGGATTCTTGTGGAGATCTCTGTCTAGTAGTGAGTATAAACTCACAATATTGATTGGGAAAATGTGAAACAAGAAAATGTCTAATTTCCAGAAGTTACATTATATACAAATGCTAAAGGCACAGTCTTTGTATTTTTAATATTTTATTATATTCATTTCATTGCTTATGTGAGTGTGTGTGTGTGTGTGTGTGTGTGTGTGTGTGTGTGTGTGTGTACACCAGTGTACCACGTGGAAGTCTGATAACAATTTGCATAAGTCATTTCTCTTCTAACTCAGGTCTTAATGTTTGATGGCAAGTGTTTCTACCCACTGAGCCATTTTGCTTGTCTATATTGTTTTTCTTAGTCTGCAGTGAGATGCTGTTTTCTCAAGTATATGATATTATGATATTGTATGATAATCTTTTATTTTTAAAATATTTTTATTAAAATGGTACAGAATTCTACAGAATACTACAATCTAACAGTGCCTTCTGTGTAGGGAAGAACTACAGGTTCACAGCTTAGGCGATGAGTTAGATAGCAGGAAGTGCTGTTGGAGTATTTCCTAACTTTTCCTTCAGGGCAGACTCTTAGGTTTTCAAGGCCTAGGGCTAAATGAGAGTTAAAACTTCATTCAGTAGGAGTCCTAATTCAAACCCAAGTAGGTAAAAGAGAGAAGAGAAAGAATGTAAGAGCTGAAGGATTGGTTGAAGCCCTGTCAAATACTGTCTTCAGGGCATGACATAGCTATTATAATCAAGAACTCATGACAACCATGGTTGTCTGATGAAGATCTGCACAAAATTAAGCCAAGCAAGGGCCTGGTAAAGATGGAGCAGATGATTGCTAGGCTCTTTCCATTATTTATAAATTATTAGCAGCAGAGAGTTGCTGGGGAAGGGAGAATAATTACTTTTGAGGATATGCCTCCTGGTAGATAGCCTATGTTCCAGTGGATGGCCTCACATCCAATACTAACTGGAGTTAAAACTTTATCAAAAAAGAAAATACATACTTTTGGGAAGAGGACATATTATGGAGGGATAATAGAGGGAAATTGTGGGCAGATAGGATCTTATTTTGTTTCATATATATATATATATATATATATATATATATATATATATAATTTCTAAAAGAATTCTGTCATCCCCTTTATGTCATTGTGTTATGAGTAGGTTTTTCCGGCACCCTGGACCCACTGCCACACCAGATCCAAATAATACATAGAGACTCTATACTTGATATAATGCTGTTGGCCGGTTACTAGTTTCTTATCGGCTAGCACTGTCTTAATTTTTAACCCATTTCTACTAATCTAAGTACTTCCATGTGGTCTTCTCTTACCAGAGAGAGGGGCTAGGCATTCTGCTCTCTCTGACTCCCATCTTGGTTCTCCTCCCTACTACTCCCTCTCTTTTCCTAGTCCTCCTCATTCTGCCTATCTTGCTTTCCTATTGGCCAACAGGGATTTAATTCATTAACCAATAAGAGAACCATATTTACAGAATAACATTTCCCATCATCTTTGAACCAACTTTTAGATAAAATAAATTAAATAACCCATCTGTATCTCTGTTAATACATGATAAGGTTAATCCGTGATCCATAATTATTTGAAAATGTTTTGAGATGATGTCTCAATGAGGCTTACAGGAGCTCTGTGTCCACAGTCATCTTGATAGCTTCATATGTACTGGTTGTCAAGAAGGGGATTGGCTGGTTGCACATTGTCTCCTTGCTCAGGTACTTCCCACTTTCCATGTCCCTGCACTGTGGACTGACTGAATATAAGTTCAGAGATAAAATTAGTAGAATGGGGTACAGCTATGTAATAGCAGAATATTATCCCAAGGGAAAGGATCTCCTAAGTGAGTAGTCCTTCTTAGATTGTGTTGGGATGGGCTTTGGAATAATTGGCATAAGACATTGTTTATCCAGCTCTTGGAGGCAGTGTAGGAAATGCAATAACATGACAAACAGAAAGGAAAGCCAGATTATCAAGATCCATACAAAGGACAGGAACACAAAGGATGAATTTGTGAAAAACAAGAGCAATTAACATATACAAAATGATTCTGAAATTAGCTCCTTGTAGAAGAGCACAGCAAAGAAGCTATTTTAAAATACTTAGAATAATTGTCACTGAATCCCCCAAATAAGAGAAATTATTACAGATTGAAACACAACAAAAAAAGAGAACAAAAAAGAGAGCAATCTAAGTGTAAGTAGATAGATTCTAAAACAGAATCAGACAGCTGTAAAGTCTCAATTTAAAAAATAAGATTATTTTGAAAAAATTCAACTAGGAAATGAAAAGGCATAGATAGGAATGACCCAAGCACAAGTTATTAGATTGGATTATAGTACTGAGAAATAATGCTGGAGAGATGACTTGCTGATTAATGGGATGTACTATTCTTGATGAGAACCCGAGTTTGGTTCCCAGATCAAAGTAGAAAAAGGGGACTCCAATACCCACTTCTAGCCTCTTCTGGCACTAAATTCATGTGCCCATACCCACACCTAGATAAACACACATAATTTAGTTTTAAGAAAATAAAGTACCTGATATATATGTATATATATATATATATACATAAATACATAAATATATATACATTTATACACTAATACCTGAACAAAGTATCATGTTTGTTCATACAGATTTTTTTTTATCAGCTAGTGTAGACACATGAAATTTCTATTAATAGCCAAATTTTTGATGCGTTTATTTGATGATACCAGGTCCAAGATAATGGAGAAAGAAGTCAATGACTAAGTCATTCAATAAGATCATTCTGGAAAACACAGGATGTTTCCCAGTCCCTTAAACTGTAGTTTAGGATGGATAAGGGACCCGAAACTTGACAAGTTTGACAATTGTTCAGTCAATACTGTGAAAAAACATATTTACTTAATGGTCACCATCCCCACTCACTTGTTCATTCAGTTGTTAAGGACAAATTTCACAGCTGTGTGTCTCACTACACATCTGAGCCCCAGGATGCAAAATGACACTTCTACCACCAATTACCTTTGCTAGGAAAATATTTCTTTACTTGACCCACAAATAGTTAACTAGAAAATATTTTTGTTGTGATTTCTCTACTTACATGGATGAATCATACCCTGCAGAGTGATAGCTCTATACTGTATCCTGGGAGCTTATAGAGCTGTCTGTTCTTCTCCAGGTTAACACCCCCTGTAAGTTCAGTCATGTGATCAACATTGGTGTTCACGAGTTTCCACAAAGCAACTATCTAACTTAGCAGTTAAAACTATAAATTCTAACTATTGTTGACACATATTTTGCTTCAAGGAATGAAACTAAATTTTTGTTTTAGTGATATTTTAAAGTATCTCTTATTAGATTTCTTGTTGATATCATTGCATTAATACTAAGAAGCAAATTATCACTAGGTTATCATTAATGTGTCCTAGGTTAAACAAATAAGCAATCCCCTCTCATATGGTTTCTTTGGAATTCTTAAGATGTTGAAAGCTGTACTAGGGAGTGTAGAAGATGCAGGAAGGTCAAAGCGTGCATAATTTAATGGGACTAAATAATCCTAACTAGTTAATCTGAGATAAGTGATTAGTGGACAGTGTAAAAAGTTTTCTAAATGTACTTAGGGAAGGGGCTGAACTTTCTCTCTCTCTCTCTTCTCTCTCTCTCTCTCTCTCTCTCCATGTGTGTGTGTGTGTGTGTGTGTGTGTGTGTGTGTGTATGTATGTATGTATGTATGTGTATGTGTGTGTGTGTGTGTCCATGTGCACACAGATGTGAAAGCTCAGGTGTACTTGGATGTGAAAGCTCATGTATTTGGAGGCCAGAGGCCAGCCTGAAGGGGTTATTCCTCAGGCATTGGCTTTTACCTGTTTTTTGAGACCCATTTTCTCCCTGCCCTGAAGGTGGCCAAATAAAGAGCCTGAGAAATCTGCTTGCCTCAGCCTCCTCGTTGGTGGGATTTCAAGCATTTGCTATGCCTAGCATTTTTCAGATGGACTCTATTAAATTCAGTTCTTAAGTCTGCCATGCAAGTACTTTACTGACTGAGCCATCCCTGGAGTACCATTTCACATTCTCCAGCCTGCATTAGAGGAGTCTGCATTGTGCATTTCCCAAGTTACTTGATCTGGCAAGGCAGGACAGTCCCAGTGATGCCCCTCCTGAAGGGAGATATTTCACAGATGTCTCAGACTGTGTCACTCTTAAATCATCTTAGGACCTAGCTCTACATGCAATTATTTTCTAGATTTTAGCAGGACTGTGAATAGCATTCTAATTTTAAGCTTCATTTATTTCTCACCTATTGCTTTCCTCAATGCTTCCAACAAGAAACCTTTGATTTACCCACTGCCCTGTGCATATGCGAACATTATAAAGCATAGGTCAAATTCTGAGTGTCACTTAAAATGTTCTCTTGTGCATGAGTGAGCAGGCATTAGAATGAGTGAGCAGCAGAGAAACTACTTGGGGAAGAGGAATAACTTTTACATGAATAAAATCAATGAATTCTCAACAGCTGTACTGCTGAGTGATCAGATGCAATGGGATTGCTAAATGTTAAATAAAACATCTGCACTCGGATCGTTGCATCAGAGCCCAAATAAAATATTACTATGGAAATCTAAAGTTCTTTTAACACAGGTAAAATTTCTCAACTAAATGGATTTTAAAAGTCTCATTATTATTGTTTTCTTTTAAAATTATTTCCATGCTTAACATGGAAGTCATCTTAATAATACAAAAAGTGTTTGATGGGGTATGTAATGTTTATGAGATTTAGTTTTACATTCCCTTTAATATTAACGTGAGGCATGTTTATCCTCTTAACTGTACATAGATGTATATATGCTAAATATTTTGTGTACTGAGCCATCTAGCAGGCATCTTTGATACTTCTCTTTTCCTTTTGGCCCTGACATGTAATCAATCACTAAGGTTGTAGTGGTGCCTCATAAATATTCCTCGGATTCAGCCATTTTTTTCCATTTCCATTTACAATATCTTTCTATAAGCCACAATTATTTTCTCCAAAACCACTGGAAGTCTCTAGACTAATTGCTGATGCTGTGAAAAATGACCTTCCTGGCAAATGGGCTGCGATGGAGGAACTTAAAACCGAATATAAATCCAGCTTGTAAAACATCACTGTGATGTGAGGCACAAAATAGACAAATTTGACCAAATCAGGACACTGGAGAGATGCTCAGCACTAGCTTTAAAAAACTCTCCACATATTAATAAGATCTCAGAATAAATCAGCCTGGCAGAAAATGTGGCCTTTGGTTGTGGATTCTAAAGTGAAAATCATTGATAACTGTAAAGCATCACTTAGTTTGCAAATGATGGGCAGAGCCTATGAAGATGTGTTAGTGACTGAGCCTAAAAACATTTGAGCTATTTTTCTCCACAATCCACAGCAGCAGACTCTTGGCTCCTCTGGCTGCTTTCGGTCCTGTGATGGAACAAATATACCTGTACCATCATGGTAGCCCATGGAGACTTTATTGGTGGTTAGAGAACCTGAATTGCTAAGAATCTCAGGCTGTGCACTATAGCGCTTGCCTTGGTGAAGATGTTGGCTGAGTATAGATGAATTTGGCCAGGTTCAGATAGTTGGTTAAAACACTGATCATGCCCATGGTAGCATTTACAGATCTGAGTTAATAGATCTTGCAATCCACCGAAGATGTCAATAGAAGAGAAAAGAGAGGGGGCAAGATGGGTTTTCCCTCTCACTGTTACTGACCTGGGGTACCCATTTGTTTCATGAGCTTTCACATCAGACCTGAAGGTGCTCAGGCCTATGGAGGCTGGCACTTACATCAATAGAGATGTCCCTACCCAGGTCCTTAGACTGAGTTGCATCACCATCCTTCATGGTCTCTGGCATGGAGAGGTTACTCCACTGGATTTCTGTAGCTAGACAATTGCATGCATAATTCCCACAGTGTCAGCCACCTCAATGTCTTAAAGTCTCTCTTCTTTCCACCATACATGTATATGGCCTCCAGCCTCATTTTCTCACATATTATAGGTTCTAAAGTGGCTACTCCACTGGATTTGCATGGCTGGAAAATTGCATTAGTAAATTCCCATAATCTCAACCTCCCCAATGTCTTCCTGTCTCTCTTCTTTTCCCCATAAATATACAAGGCCCCCCTCTTCTCCCATATTCCATTGGTTCTATTTCTCTGAAGAACCTTAATACAACAATGCTTTGCTATGTTAAACTATATCAAAATTTGTTTTTGAGGCCACCATGACTGTGATTGAACTAACTATGAAAGTGTAAGAAAAATAGTAGCTAGCCACAACTGAGCATCTAATGGAGAACAAGTTCATCTACAGGGACTTCATAGGCTTATTACTAGTTGGTAGTTCCAAGATCCTATGAAACAAGGAAGGTATAATCAATTGTTATACAGAAACAAGCAAACCGACAAAAACCTACCTAAACTACAGAAAAATTTGTATCTCAAATTTGTATTACAGTGTAGTTTATCTTTGTTATCAGCAGAAATAACCATGCATAACATCCCCAAGAAGACAGTGTCTTACAGTCCTAGCCTTGTGCCATGCCCTGGTGCTAACTAAGGCAAATTTTATTATATTTGAGGCAAGGTTTCATGTAGTCTAGAGTAGCCTTAGACTTGGTAGTACTTGTCTTGGTTAGGTCTTCTATTGCTGTGATAAAAACGACAGGATCAAAACCAATTTGGGGTGGGGCATGCCTTTAATCCCAGCACTAAGAAGGCAGAAGCAAGCAGATCTCTGTGAGTTCGAGGCCACCCTGGTCTACAGAGCTAGTTCCAGGACAGTCTCCAAAGCTCCAAAGCAATACAGAGAAATCCTGTCTCGAAAAACCAAACCAAACCAAACCAAACCAAACCAAACCAAACCAAACCAAACCAAACCAAACCAACAAAAAAACAATTTGGGAAAAAAGGGTTTATTTCATCTTAGGGGAAATTAGAAAAGGAACACAAGGCAAGAAAACATGGAGGTGGGAACTAATGCAAGAAGAAATGCTGATTACCAGCTTGCTCCTTGAGGATTGTTCAGCTTACTTTTTCAAACAACCCTTTCTTAAATCCTAATTTTCTTATTTCCTGCCCAGTGATAGCAGCACCCTGAGTGAGGTGAGCCCTCTCACATCAATCAGTAATCGGGATATTGCCTCTTAGGCTCTCTTACAGGCCAATATAGTTGGGACATTTTTCTCAATTAAGCTTCCCTCTACTGAAGTGACCCTAGCCTGTGCTAAGCTGATAAAAACAAATCAACTAACAAACAAAAGAAATTTAGGGTAGTACCCACAGATGACCTTGAACTTCTGATCCCCTATCCTCTGACTCTGAGTTCTGGGAATACAGGTGTCAGACACCACTGTTGGTTTGTGTGCTGCTGGGAATCACAGTTCCTTGTGCATGCCACACAAGGACTTGTCAAACTGTGCTAAGTCCTAAGTAATTTGTTGTTTGTTTCTTAAATATATTTTTTATTTTATATATTAATCACAGTTCCCTCTCCCATGGCCCCTGACCATCCTCCATCCCACCCCCACTCTCCACTCCACAGGTAAGGTGATGCCTTCCAGGAGGGCTCATCAAAATTTGTCAAGTCATTTGGAGTAGGGACTAGGTCCTCCCTCCTGCCTCTAAGTTAAGGGAGTATCCCTCCATGGGGAATGTGCTCCAAAAGTCCTTTTGTGCACCAAGGACACATCCTAGTCCCACTGTCAGAGGTCCTTAGACTGCCCTAGCCTTCTAACCGAGACCCATGTTCAGGGGGTCTGAGTTGGTACAATGCTGGATTCCCAGCTTTCAGTCTGGGGTTCCATTAGCTCCTCCTTGTTCAGGTCAGCTGTCTCCTTGGTTTTCTGTAGCTTGGTCTTGTCCTCCCTCTCTGCATCTGGATTCCAGTTTGGCTGTGTTTGCTTCTGTTTCCATCAGCTACTAGATAAGGGCTCTATGATGGTGGATAAGTTAGTCATCAATCTCATTATCAAGGAAGGGCATTTATGACAGCCTTTCCATTGTTGCTCAAATTGTTAGTTGGGGTCAGTCTTGTAGGTCTCTGAACATTTCTCTATAGTCAATTTTCTCTTCAAACCTATACTCTCTTTTTCTCTCATTTATTCCTCCCCTGATTCAATCTTCCTAGTCCCACATGCTCTCCTCTCCTCCCCTTCTTTTTCTCCTAGCTCCCACTCTACTCACTGCCCCCACCCACTCCCAATATGCTCAGGAGAGCTTGTTCCTTTCCCCTTCTGTGAAGGACCTTGTATGGATCGCTTATATTCCTTCTTGTGTCCTAGTTTCTCTGGCGGTGTGAGTTATAGGCTGGTGATCCTTTGCTCTATGTCTAAAATCCATATATGAGTAAGTACATACCATGTTACTCTTTTGGTGACTGGGTTACCTCATTCAGGATGGTTTCTTCAAGTTCCATCCATTTGCCTGTGAATTTCAAGATTCGATTGTTTTTCTCTGCAGAGTAGTCTTGCATTGTGTAAATGTGCCACACCTTCTTTAACCATTCTTCAGTTGAGGGGCATCTAGGTTGCTTCCAGGTTCTTGCTATTACAAATAATGCTGCTACAAACATAGTTGAGCACATGTCTTTGTTGCATGGATGTGGGTCGTTTGGGTATATGCCTAAGAGTGGGATTGCCATGGCCCAGCAATTTGTTTATCCATGTGTTCGGCACATGGCACAGAGGCAGAAAGATAAAGAATACATAAAACATGGTAGTCATTTAGTCACTTCCTGAAAATACTGATTTATTATTGGGTGTTTGTAGACTCACAGGGGTTAGTCACTCTCCCATTTGGAGAGCAAATGAATTGGAAGGTACTGAGTGCACACTCGTGTGTCTGTGTAACATCTGGAAGGCACATTTTTGTCTGTGTTGGATAATTGGAAGGCATTGTGTGCACTCTTTCATATCTGTGTAATACATAGGTGCCCAAGTGACCACCATAAAGTTTTCCTCAGACATTTGCAGTGTTTGCAAATAGTTATCTTTAGATTTTAATAGCTATACCATGAATTAATTTAAAAGTCTGTTAGAGATATTCCTTATCTCTAACAGACTTTTAAATAAACTCATATTTAGCTTAAACATTCTTTTATGCCATTTTTTGTTGTATTTACCTTTTTGTCAAATAATAGTGTTAAAATTGAATTTCTTGAATGTTCTTTTCTCTAAAACTGCAGGTTAGCTGTCACCTTGTATGTACTTATTGTATGAGTGTCTTTTCAAGGATTCCAATTAAACTACAAATTCCCAACTTATTGTGCATTCCAATGAAATCAGTGTAAATGCAAGCAGGAAAATAAAACTCATTATAATTGGACTGTCTCCCTGCATACATAAACTCCTTTTTTATAATTGGATCACCCATTGTCTGTGCCACATTGTATCAGCAACCTAGATTTTGGACATTTTCACATATTCCAGTCCTGAATAAAAACAATCACTACATGGATGAATTTGAAGTTAGCAAAATGGTATAAGGTACAGTGCACTGACAAAATATATGAGAGTAAGACCTTGTCCTTTGGTTTATAGATGCCCTTACCCCAATTATGTGGTCCTTTAGAGATGCAAGGCTATTGCTTGGGGACCAGGACTTCCCACTGCAGAAAGCTAATGCATTTTCCCTTGTCCAGAATGGAGTAATTTTCATTTGTACATCATCAGCACATTCTGTAAAGTTCTGATGGTGAATTTTATAGAGGCAAAGCAGAAGAATTTAATTTAATTCTGAGTTCCTAGGTAGCTTAGCAGTGCTCACAAGAGCTTTCCTATTATTATTTTATTTTTCAAAATGCATTTCTATTTCAAAATAGGAGTTACACAAAGCACCAGCCTATTTCAAAGAAGCAGGTGAGTGAGAGGTAAATAAAGTAGAAAATAGCAATTCACCCTGTTTTTTTCAGCAATGCTGAAAAACAGTATAAAGTGTCTACCAATGTAAATGGTTATATAAATTTCATATATTAATCTTACAGATTTGTAGGTAGTCAGTGAAAATTAATTTTTTTATCTTTTATTGAAGGAATTATATCTATTCTGCATATATCACCTATCTTTTATATATCTATCACCTCTCTCATCTATCATCTATTTCCCTATCTATCTATCTATCTATCTATCTATTATATCATCAATCCACCTCTATTTTATATGTCATCTTTTTCATAGGATTTGAATTTATTTTTAACCTTTTTTAAGTTTTAATATTATTGTCATGTGAAGTCAACAAAAATGATTAAGTCAAATATCTTTTAAAATGGTCAAGACAAAAGACATGGAGGGGTGAGAAGACAGGAAGCAATAGAGGGAGGAAGAGGGAGGGAGGGAGGGGGAGAAGAAAAAGGCAGAGGCATAGAGACTGAGGAGAACAAACATTTCCCCTTTTTGAGTTAAAAAAATAATACTATGTACATTAATGCTCAAGATGAAATGTAGAGAATGATGCTTGTCTCAGAAATTGGAGACTTAGGAAGATTAAGGGGCTTTTCACTCCCAGACTCACAGGTAACTGAACATATTGTATAGAGGAAAAAACCAGCAACAGGCCTTGATGCTTAGCATGCTGTGGCTTGATTTCAGCAAGGTTTGAACAGATTTTAAAAATAGTAACTTGGAGTTGGTTAGTTGTCTGTAGAAGATGACATCTGTGAGACAAAGGCTCACTGGGGAAGGAGTTGGAATCCCTACCCACTGAGTTAACAAAATCTAGAGACCCTCAGGTTTGGGGCATATAGAAAAAGAAAAATGTAATCTGTCTTCCAGGATGACATCAAGGAATAAAACCTGGTCAGAGAATGTGACTTTGATATGCTACCACAAAAAAAATATCATGCTAAGTTCATTAAGTTAGGATTGGGTATGCAGTTTGAAATGACATTATTTGGATCTCAATCGATTTAATTATGTGTTTTTAAAGTAGATTTTTGAGCAGGAAGGCTAATCAGAGGAGCTGCAGGGTATCAGGGGAGGGGAGGGAGGAACATGGCTCTTTGCTTCTTTTGAAATGAAGGTGGAGAAGAGGCACATGGGCCTCTAAAGACATGGTGATCTTTAGAAACAGACTTAAGCTCAGCCAAAAGCCAGTGTGAAAACAGGGACCAGTAGAGAACTGAACTTTGCAAAGAACCTGGGTGAGCAGGAAATGGATTGCCTTGGGTGGCCTCTCGAAAGGAATGTAGGCTTCTTGGAATCTTGGTTCACAAATTTCTGACCTACAGGCATAGGAGATATAAATCAGTGTGTGTGTGTTGTGTGTATGTGTGTGTGTGTGTGTGTTTAAATGTCAAATTCATGAGTTTACTTTTGTTAATCATGGCAGTTTTAGAAAAATAATAGCACAGCTTGGTAAGTATTTCACATTGAGAACAAAAGACAAGCTAGAAAAATGCAGCTAAGGTCACTTTGTACCTGGCATAGTAAATATCTATCTAATTGCAGAATTAATCATTATGAAGATGGATAGGTCATTTGAATGGAGGCTGCTCCTCTGACAACATGAATCTGTTAATCCTTCAGCTTCCATACACAGAGATTCAGGCTATTCACACCATATGGAGAGATTCTCCATTGAATACATTTAGGGAAAAATTAGTAGCTTCTTTATTTATAATGATTGTGTGTGTGTATGTATGCACTTGTATGGTGTGTGTGTGTGTGTGTGTGTGTGTGTGTGTGTGTGTGTGTGTGTGTGTGTGCATGCAGGTACTTATAGAGGTCAGAGATGTTAGTATCTTCCTAAATTGTTCTTTAATTTGCCTTTGGAGACAGACTCTTTTAGTCAACTCTGAGCTCACAAATTGCCTAGTCTTGCTGCCAGCAAGCTCTGTAGATCAGTCTTGGTTTTCCTAGCCCTGAGGTTACAGGTTCATGTGACCATACCTGAATTTTTATGTGACTATTGCAACTGAGGTCCTCATGATTGCATAACAGGTACTTTACGCACTGAGCTATTTACCTGGTTCCTCTAATGTTTTTTTTACCTACCAAGAATTACATTGTTTTTTATTTTATTTAACTTTTAGCAGGAATTAGGCCAAGAAACTTCTATGCTGAAGGTGAGACAGAGAATGCTTACACAGTAAAGTTTAAAATGTTTCATTGGCCTTGTGCAGTCTTCATTTCATGAGAGTCAAGCAATATCTGGACTGAGGACAATTTATCAAAGACTTTTACAAGTATTACAATTACAGTGTGCTCAATCACCAGTTATCTCCTGTGCTTCTGGCAACAACACAACTTTCTGTGGGCAGAGAGTAGCAGGGAGTGGTGGGTATCACCTTCAACAAGAAAATAGGGCTGCCTTTTAATCCCAGCTGTTGCTTTAAAAGGTCCTCAGGCTTTTTCATATTTGATAACATACAAGGCTCCCCTTCCCACAAATGAAAATAAACAGGCTCTGCTAAAAACTCAGCCTTCTAGTACAGATATCAAATGATAATGCAGGGCTGAAGAGAGGGCTTTGTGCTTAACAACCCTTGTTTTTCTTGATGAGGACCCGAGTTCAAGTTCAGTTCCCAACATTCATATGGTGTTTCACAAAACCTGTAACTCCAGCTCCCTGGCATCCACTGTTATCCTGTGGCTGCTATGGGCACCTGCATACATGTGCACATGGCTCCACTCAGCACATGCGTATATATATATATATATATATATATATATATATATATATATATATATATATATATGAGACTTTTAAAATGGTGTTGTATATATTTTTTTAATTGTTATGATCTCCTCCTTTTCCAAAGAGAGCAACTTTCTGATCAGTGTCTTGAAGGTGATTTATTGACTACCATCCGTCTAAACTGATTACACAAAAAGAAGACTATTACGGAAATACAAAGTTAAACTAAGATTTGAAAGGCTTGGTAGTCTAATGGATTAACATTTTGTAATTCATAAGAGATATAGGCTTAAGTTAACCATCTATTTCATCCTCTTGATGAGTTTTTCTCAAAGAATAATCACTTGTTATAGGGCAAACCTATTATTTGGCCATAAAACTTAATAATTCAAAATACATTCTATACTATGACCACTTATGATTATTTGATTACAGTGAAACACCTAGTTATTGTTTTGAAGTAACCTTGTTAGCCAGTCTTTGTAACCAAGTTATTATTACCAGGGAACTGAGGCATACTTAAGGCACTACCCTTTCATATATGATTATTTTGGAGCTATGACAGTAGCTGAATGAGTTTCCCCAATGATCCCCATGCTAGAGGCTTTGTCTTGTACTACTGAAAGACAGAGAAGTCTTTAGGAGATGTAGCCTAACAATAGGTGTCTGTGTCACCACGAAAGCCCTTTGAGTACACTTTGGACCCATCCACTTCTCCATTTTCCTTAGCTCTCTGGCTATGCGATAGGCAGTTTTATTCCACTAATCATCACACCATGGTGCATTGTTATAGAAGAAACAGTAACACAGCCAAGTGATCATAAGCTAAAACCTGAAAAGCTATGAGCTGACACAAGGTTTTCCACACACACAGATCATGACTGGGCCACTCTGAACTTTCCTGACAGGCTTTACTGGGGGATCATTATGATGGTGTGGAAAGTAAAGCCTCAAATAACAGGAATTTCAGATGCAAAAGATAGTGGCTTCCCATTATTCCTATAATCCCAGTATTTAGTATGGTGGGCAAGAGGATCCTGAATGGGAAGCTACAGACAGTCTGTCTCAAGAAAACACTTGAAAGAGTGAGATAGATCAGTCAGTGACGTGTTTGTCTAGCTGTGTTCAAACCCTATGACTCATGTGAGAAAGACAAGCATGGTGGCCTGTGCTTGCAATCTTAGCACTGGGAAAGCAGAGACAGAGTAATCCATATACTCACTGGTCAGCAAGCCTGGCCTAAGTAGTGTGTTCCAGGCCACTGAGAGACCCTGTTTCTACAAACAATGCGGGCAGATTCTGAGGAACAGCACCTCAGGAGTTGATCTCTGACCACACACACACACACGAACACACACCCCTGCATCTATGTGAACATGTACATGCATATGAAGAAAAATACTTGTTAATATACATAAAGACATGTGTGCATGTGCCTTAGTATCCATTTTATTATTTAGCTATTTAGATATCTAAACTCTGTAGTAAACCATAAGGAATAAATCTAACCTTGCAGTTCTGTGGAAAGTACCTTTTGTATTAGGAAGAGAAAGACAAAGGAAGAAAATTTCGTGTCAGACACTTAGGAGATCACAGAGATCATTCTGCTCAGGAACTTCAGCATCCAGATATGCGGTACCCAAGAGGATATCAAATATCCCATGGAGGTGAGCATGGACACTTTATTCTGCCAAATGCTTTTAAAGATCTCAGGCCTAGGAGAATGAGGCTATTCATACCTTCATTTCACAGATGGACAAACCGGAAGAGATTCATTCCAGACAGTGGAGCCACTCTCACAGGTACCCAGGGTGCTTGCAAAGAGCTGAGCAGTTGGGAGGCCACACTACCTCAGTTTTCCCTCCCAACCAGTACACCCAGTTTGCATTAGCACCTGTTTTAGTTATTCTTGGATAGCTAAGCATTGCCAGTTTAGCCACTTTGGTGAACATTTTACCAGCTCTGAGCATCACCTCCCAGACAATCTTCTGGGATAGAAATACAGTTTGAGTTGTTCACAAATAGGTCATTTATATGAGCCATTATATTCAGCTATTTTCCTGTGCTGTGGCTTTCAGAGAAGCACACTTTACGAGAGTGTTAGCATCTGCTCTGGCCTAATAAATGCTTTTACTAAGCTGAGTACAAGGTGAAATTTTATCAGTCATAATCCTATTCACAAAATAGCACTTCTGAAATTAGTTGTTCAAGGAGACATTTTTTTCAACCATCAGGTTCTATTTTTCTCATCTCATAATGGTAAATTTTAGGTGTGGACTATTTTTTTGCACTGTTTCAAAATAAAGGGAATGTAGTATGCTTCAGATCTCTTACAAAAAGGATCGAAGCCTTGAAATACTAATTTTTAGATCCTGTATATATTTTCATTCCTATGTAATGTATGAACAAGAGAGAAAGGGAGACCTAGACACATCTGCATAGACAGAGATAGAGACAGACAGGAGGTTTGCCTACCATCTAGAATCTGATCACATTTCTCAATAGTAAAATAATATTTCTCCCTTAAATTCAAAGTGCTAACATGTTGAGTGACAGAGTAAAAGGTTTGCTTTAAACAGCAGTTTTGAATCATGGTCTTGGTATATGGACCATCTTAGGTAATTGACGTAACTTTTGTTTTTTTTTTTTTTAATAAATTTTTATTTAAATTAAAAACAATCTTATTTTACATAACAATCCCATTTCTCTCTCCCTCTCATCCTCCCATGCCCCCAACTGACCCCATCCACTCCCCAGGAGGGTGAGGCCTCCCATGAGGGATTATCCAAGTCTTACACATTATTTGTGGAGGGCCTAGACCCTCCCCTGTATATCTAGGTTGAGGGAGTATCCCTCCATAAGGAATAGGCTCCCAAAGCCCATTTTGTGCACTAGAGATAAATACTGATTCCAATGCCAGAGGACATAACTTCTGTTTTCAGCCTCTCCATATGCAAATTGCAGCTTTGGGCTACTTCAGGGCAGTGTTGAGAGTACTAAACATTAAAGGCTTTGTGTATCAAGCATCTCAGTACTGCCAGCAGGAAGTCTTCTGACCAGATTGGGTCTAAATCAGCATTGCTGTTACTAATGAGTGCTGTCTCTGTTGCCCTCTCCTGAGGATGGGCAATTAAACCTCCCTAGAAATGTCTTTATCTACTAACAATGTAACTCTGCACTCTTCTCTTTTGTTTAATTTAGTCAAGTTGGTAGTTAAAAGAACTCACTGCCATAAGTTTTTCAGTGAACATGTTCATTCTTCTAACTTCACAAGACTAGAGTTCCCAAACAAACCAACCCCCCAAAACTTAAAGCCTTGTGGTGGTAGCATATGCCCTTAAGCCCTGTACTAGAGAGGTAGAGGTAGGCAGCACATCTCTGTGAGTTCAAGGCCAGCCTGGTCTACAGGGCTAGTTCTAGGACAGCCAAGGCTAAATGAAGAAATGAAGAATTCCCTTCCTCATTAAGGTGGTTTTGGAATAAGTTCTTTGCTTTAGTTCTTAGAATTCTCCTGATATTTTATGCAGATTACTACATCAGAAAGATTTCCTTCCCATTCAAGGATGGAGGAATTTAGCTTTCGACTGTGCTGTCTGTGAAGCTGAGCATGCTTTTCTGAATTTTCTTTTCTTCTTGTTGCCCTTTATTCCACCCAGGACTTTCTCTTTCTAAGGAACAACGTCTGGCTTCTAAACAGCCACTCCAGTTTATTGGGAGTGAAATTAACCACTTGCTTTTTTTTGGTTTTAAATTACCCACTTCACTCCTTCTAAAATTTCTTAGAGCAGAATGACTTTCTGTAACTATCCAAAGTTCTATACAACTATATTCACTTTGATAGTATTTTGAACTCACTAGCCTTTACTTTGGTCAGACTTCCAGAGATGCTAGTAGTTACTGGCAAAAAGTAACTTCTGTTCTCTGTAAACCACATGGGGTGAGTGTATGGAATAGGTGCCAGGTAATCTCAGGTTATTTTTGACTTTTGCTTGCTAATATTCCTATCTCCTGATGCTGATGCCTGATGTCCGGGCTGACTTGGTCATTAGATAAACATCTAAACAGTAGCATCCTTCTGTCATGTTAATACACTCTCAGATCCCCAAGTAGAAAAATATGAGGCAGTGTTAATGGAAGCAGCTGCTATTATACTTCACATTGCATATTGTGAGCAATTATGTCTTTCTAATCATCTGTCAGCCCTTCAGTGCTTAAGAAGATATTAGCTGTTTAAATACAGCTGCCTGAGTGCTCAGTAGCTCACAATGGGAAGCACACTGAAGGAGAGACTTTGCCTGGCCCCCTGCCTGCAGGAGGTTATTTAATGCCTCCTGGATTCACTTTCATTGCCTTTTCATCAGGAATAAAAAAGTCATCCAGTTAACACTGTAACTATCAGTTTAATTATGACTTCAACTAAATATTTTAAAACTTCACTTTTAGGTAGGAATTCGTTTCTTATGATAATTTGGTATCTCTGTATTCAAACATCTATTTAGCCCCTCCTCTGTGTGTGTGTGTGTGTGTGTGTGTGTGTGTGTGTGTGTGTGTGTGTGTGATTTGATTGTTTGCACACATGTGGGCATTTAGGATTTGGTTTACCCAAAGCATGCACAGCTATGGAATGCCAGGTATATTTCATGAAGATTTTATTACAAGGAAGACTACAGTAGGGGCAGTAAGAAAGATCAGACCATGGCCTATTTGGTAGATTGATAATTCTATCAGAATTAAACATTTGCTTGTGAGAACATCACTCACAATTAGCCATCACTCACAATTATCAAATCTACATGACTTCTGGCCCTCCTTGTCCCCATATTGTCCAATGCCCCCTCTCTTATCCTTAATTATTATTGTATCAAATTATCTGTCTACATATTTTCATCATTATCATCATCCATCTATCTCTATACATATTTATGCAACCCACTCTGCATATTTATGCCAGTTACTTTGTTCATTGTTTTATTTATTTTCTCCCTGAAACCATACTGGATAAACTGTGCAGACCTTGCATCACCATGTTCTGAAAGTAGAGCTGTAGACAAATCATTCTTATATCATTTTGTTTTAATTCTCAATGATAAATGCCATGACATCTTAGGTATACAGAGTAGCATCAGCACAACTATAGTCGACAGGAAAAATTGGGAAATGTATGTATTTCTTCTCACAAAATGAGCAGCTGTTGCCTTTGAGGAAAGGCTCAAACACCTCATTTTGTTTTGTACCCAAGAATATAAACAGCCCATGATTGACTGGATTTCTGAATTTAAGATCAAGAACTGAAACTGGAACTTTGGCATCCACCTATAAAAGTTAAGGTCATAGTAAGGTCTGAATAGCCTTGTATGTGTGTGTGTGTGGTTTCCTCACATGGGAAAGTTCACATTGTGTGTGGTGCCCCATGTGCCTTAGGCAAGCTGTGCACAGATCTTTGTGTACCTTTGTGAAAGTTTTATGAACAATGTGATGGATCCTTCCAATACAGTGAACTGTGTTCATATATTCCTGCAGTCTCAATATTTGGGTACCTTGGGCTGGAGGATTGTTAGCTCAAGGACAGACCTGTCAAAAAACCAATCATGAGGAAAGCTTAGACTATAACGCCCAAGGGAGAGCGAGCTTATTTTTCAGGAACACCATTCATCCCACGGTTCCCATACTTATTTTAGGGCCACATTTTACTGGGAAAAAAATGAGACCTCTGCTGACCACAAGCCTTCTCTCTGCAGATACACTACATATGCTGGGGTCAGGATTCACTGAAATCAGACTAACTGAACCATCACCAAAGAAACCAGGCATCCTTACCCAGCCTGTAGTAAAGTCACACAAGGTTACACTTCTTTGACTTAGCAACATTTGTGTCTGGGAACCATTGTTACAAAGCTGATTAAAACATTCTAAAGTAGTCTTATTAGGGAGTAAGAAAATATCCTGCCACCATGGGTAGACTTGTTAACGTTTCTCATGACAGATGATATTTTGTTATGATTGTCAAAATATTGAAGCCTTGTGAGACACAACTTTTATGACACATGGAGATGCTCAAATTAGTATAATTTATTTGACAGGGGGAAGCAAACCTTCTGTGACACTTCTCTACAGGTATATTCTTTTTAATATTTTATATGTGGCTGTGTGTGGCTCTTTTTGTGTGTATGTGCATGTGTGCATGCATGCATGTGTGTGTGCATGCACATGCACACAGGTGTGTGGAGTGGGAGGACTCATCATTTAGCCTGTCTCCACTCTCAGCATGAGGGTTACAGTTACACTTGACAAGAGCAGCTCTTATGTGGGAGCTGAGATCTGGCCTAGGGTACTCATGTTTGAACCACACACATTACTCACTGAGCTATCTTTTCTCAGTCCCTTGAGTATTTTATAGCAACATTCCTTCTTTTCTAGCCAAAATGTCAGCCCGTTAAAGTGGCTGTAATATGTATTTCTAAATGAAACAATCTATTCTATTTTGATTGATTTAAACATATGTTCTAAGGAAGGTGAGATGAATATTTTTTCTTTTGTATTATTCAACTTTAAAGTGAACTACGGGCAAGTAAGTTCCTTGAACAAGAGAACTCAACTTTGAGTAGTTTAAAAAGTGTTCGGAGAAGAGCATGCCTAGTCATGCTTATGAACATGAGTGTAGCATTTTTCCAGTTATCCTTTGTCTTGATGTCACATGTGCATGTAAAGTATAATAAGCAATTTTATCAGATTTGCCCCCAAAGCAGCAATTTCCTGTATTCTTTCTGCACTCCTTTCCCTTTTGCACAGATGTGACCACTTCCGACTGTATCAGCTGGTTTTTGTTCTCTGCATCCCTAAATAGTATGCCTACATTGCTGTTTCTGAGTCTTTTATTAATAGGCTTTATCTATTGGCCTCTCACTGTGGAATATGATAATTCAGCTTTCTTTCACTTTCCGGTCCCTATCACACATGTGCGTACTTCTGAGCTCTCATCTTCTTTAAATAGTAGAACGTAATTTTGATTAAATGAATATTCATATTCAATATATTGTGACTAAATGAGAGGGTGAGGAGCTGGGCCAGGCACCAGTCACATGGTTTCCTTTATCCTGCCTTCTAGCATTTTCTTTTCTCCAACATTAAGAGTAGGCCATTTTCATTTTTTAGGTGTTTTGTTTTCATTTTATTGCTCTTTTGTTTAAGTTGGGTTTTGCATCTAGCAGTGGTCCAGTATTTTCTATTGTAAAATATGTCACTTTATATTTAGGAGGATTTCATATAACCTACAAATTTTACCTTATTCAGAAGATCTTTTGCACTGTCTTCTGAGGAATCCCACTGAAAGTGAGGGGCCTTGTGCATGTCGTTTTTCATTTGAAATGCTCAAACAAGCCTGTATCACATGTTGCCCAGACCTCTGTAGAACAAGAGTAAGGCACCACTCACTGCTACTCCCTAAGAGTATTTGCGAGGTAAGCCTTACTTTGTCAGCTGGTTTTCTGAGGAATGTGAAGGGCTGTGGATGGATGCTTCATGTGAGCACTTGACATACATTTAGCATATGCATCAAAAATAACAGTCAGAGACTAAATCCATCTCTCCTTACCCCCTTCTAGGGCTCTATGATGAGCACCTGCTCTGTTCTAACAACATCTGGTGCTTTGGGACAGTTTGGTCCTTTGGCAACAGAAAGATGGACTCAGCCATCTGGCCTAACCTGTCTCCTCGGGGTGAGGGAGATTCCAGTCAGTGTTCTGATATGAGAGTATACCATGCATGCACAATCAAGTTACACCTTAATTCCAGGACTTGTTCTAAAGCTTGCTACTTTGGACTAGTTCTTCTCACGTGGTACTGATGGGAGATGTTATTCTGTATACATGTTTCTCATACTGGTTAATAAAGCTCTGTGGCCAATGAGATAGCAAGATAGGCGGGGCTAGGAGACAAGGAGGAAAGAGGAAGTAGTAGGTAGGAGTCAAGATGTAGCCAGGGGAAGAAGCAGGACGCCTGCTGCGGCTCCCCGATAAGATGACCACGTGGAAATACTTAGATAAGTAGAAATGGGTTAATAATTAAGGCAGAGCTAGCCCATTAACAATAATGGTAACTGGCCAACAGGATTGCATCAAATACAGAGTCTCTGAGTGTTATTTGGGGCTGGCGTGGCTGTGGACCCAGACTGGCCAGCAGAAACATACACGCTACAGATGGCGCCCAAAGTGGCTATAAGAACTTTCACTTAAAACTAATAAGAGCTTAAGAAATGTTTTAGAAACAAAGGAACAGAGACTACCAAGACTTCTTGGTAGCAGCATTTTCTCAGTTGGATTTCTTTTGCTGTAGACAAGATTTGCGCGGCTCCTTTAAGGAAGGTTTCCGAAATTAGCATAAGCGGCAAAAAAGCCGCCTTGCTTTTAAAGAGCTCTGCTAACAATTCATTGGTGTGTACAAGAGCTGCAATGAAAGTTTACACTGTGTTTTAAAAAATATATGCTAGCTTGGGAGAGAAAAAGAAACAGGATACAATGGTTTAAAAAAGAAAAAGGGAAATGGAATGGATGGGTATGGTAGCGCATGCCATTAATCCCAGCACTCAGCAAACAGAGGCAAGCAGATCTCTGTGATTTCAGGGCAAACCTGGTAAGCAATGAATTCCAGGATAGATAAAAGTTACACAGAGAAACCCTGTCTAAAAATATATAAAAATAGAAGTAGAATAAATAGAATAATAAAAAAGCCACGTAAAGATGGAAAACACAGAGAAATTTTGGATACTATACGTGATTCTGTTGTCTTTAAATTATTTGATTGCTGAGAAAATAACTACTAATAAAAGAAATGCTGCCGGATTAATTCAATTTATATATTTTAAAAATGCTTTGACTCAAATATTTAAGCCTAAGGACAAGTTACTGGGGTAAAGAATTTCTATTTTTGTTTCAACAGAAAATAAAAACCTTTGGATTCTTTCCAGACTTAAATGGTTTGATCAAGCCAGACCCCCTGAAACAGCTCCCAAGATGATCCAACATTCAAAGCAGTTGAGACAAAGCCTTGCAGACTACTGCCAAGATTTCTGCATCTTATTTGGACCCACATGACAGAGCCCTCTACCAGCAGGAAGTAGTTTGGAAAGAACGACGCCCAAATTCCCAAATATTGTTTATAAATGTTTGTTTTCATTTAAATGGACTTGGTTATAAATGGCTATAACCACAAACAATATTTTTAAAGGTCAAAAGAGAATTATGGTATAGATATGAATACTTTGCTTTGAAATGGATATTCTTTTATTGATACAATTTAAGGTCAATTTTATGATATGTATATTTCTCCTCTTGTTTAGGTATTGTGTTTATATAGCTCATTTAGAATGTAATGTATACTTTAACACAGATTATAGATAATTACCTATGATAATAGATGTATTTGAGATGAATAGGCATTCTTCAAACCTTTCAAAGACCTACAGAATATGGCATTTAAAATGGTTTAGGGTTTTTCTTGACAGGGAGGCACAACTGGTCCTGGTAACACCACCTGCATCAAAAAGGAATATGGACATTGAAGAAACTCGTTATGAAGTTTGCTTCTAATATGGCAAGACTAGCCATTTGGGCAAGGTACTGCTCTTCTGGACTGTTTGACTTTATGTTGTAGAAACTGGACATGCAGGATCCACAAAAAGGTGACTGCTGATGCAAGATGGACATTGTTACAGGATTCCTGCTTCATGGAAGAGGCTGCCAGACAGCCAGACAGTCTACAGGACACAGAGAAAAATTTCCTGCCTTGTTGAAGAGTCTGGACGCACACTATGGCCTATGGGCTGAAGATGGAACATTACAGAAGAACTTTGGGTGACTGACCAGGCAATGAGTTGTCTCTGTCATTTCTAGAGTTTATATATTATCCTTCTGTGGTCTTTGAAGGAGTTGAAGACAGTTATGATTATAGTTTTCCTTAGTTAGGATTAAAGATAAGTTACATATAGGACTTTAGACTCACAAAGATAGGATAGATGATATTTTCTTTAAGTCTTACAAAATGTTAATGGACTAAATATCGTTTACTGTGATTCTTATTTGATAACTATTGTATGTTATATTTTGCTATGTTAAGTTTAAACCCCTTCTTTTACTTTAGACAGAAAAGAGGAGATGATGGGAGATGTTATTCTGTATATATGTTTCTCATACTGGTTAATAAAGCTCTGTGGCCAATAGAAAACTAGATAGGCGTAGCTAGGAGACAAGGAGGAAAGAGGAAGTAGTAGGGAGGAGTCGAGATGTAGCCCAGGGAAGAAGGAAGACACCGGCCGCGGCTCCCCGATAAGACGACCACGTGGAAATACTTCTTAGATAAGTAGAAATGGGTTAATAATTAAGGCAGAGCTAGCCCATAAACAATAATGGTAATTGGCCAACAGGATTGTATCAAATACAGAGTCTCTGCGTGTTATTTGGGGCTGGCGGGGCTGTGGGCCCATACTGGCGGGCTGGCGGGCTGGCGGGCTGGCGGAAGCATACATGCTACAGATTGGCGCCAAATCTGCCTCAACATGGTACAGAATCCTGTTCCTCAAACTTTGCTTAGAAGAATTCCTGTGTTCCTGTAGTCTTCTTTATTAGGAATCTTTCAGTATGCTTTACTCAAGCTAATTATGATTTCTTAAAATGATTGGTGCATATATTTACATAACCATTGGGCTCCATATTTTGAACAGTCTATTAAGATCTATTATCCATTTAAAACTTTTGCTGTGTTGAGTTCAGAATCAAGACCTTTCCCATTCTAGGCAAGTCATCTCTGATGGCACACCGTGAGACTCTTAGGCCCACACTGTCGTTAAATGGTTCAGTTTTGTGTGTATGTGTTTCTACTTTATTATCAAACTTCAAGAACTCTTTACATTGAAAAAAAAAACCTTTTGAGATGGTTAGTGTGTGTGTGTGTGTGTGTGTGTGTGTGTGTGTGTGTGTGTGAGTGTGTATGTTGTATAACTGTTTACTCTCAGATTGAAACATTCCATCCTGCAAGGAAGCACCATAACCAGGAAGGTAAACAACTCAGAATAGCTACAGGAAGTCCTTGAGGCTGAGCAGATTCACTAGGCCCCTCCATGCCAGAGTATTAAAAACCAAGAGTCCCTCTCAGACCAAGCAGAGCCAAGCTTCAAAGACTCTCATATTAGAGAATCATTAAAGGACAGCTCCAAGGAAGAAGCAGAAAAAATCCAAACTGCCTGTGGGAGGTTTAGATCAACTGAGGCACCTGGAAAGGACACTCTCCAACTTGTTGAGCTGCCTTCTGCATGTAAAGTGTGCTCCATGTTTCTAGCTCTGTGAGCTGTCACCCGTACTGAGGTGGGTTTTGGTGATGCAGTTGCTCTTCGGAGTCCTTGCTGCTCCAGTCAATAACTACTCACCCACACTCCTGTAATTGTTCCCAATAAAATGTACTGGTTCACCAAGTTCAACAAGGTGGTATCTGTACTTTGGCCAGTCATGGATTCCCAATCTAGGATGAGTAGATGTGTGTGTGTGCATCTCCCTAGGAAAAGTTTTGTCTCAACAGTGGTGTGTGTGAACATATATTTGACATATGTGTTGTGTACACACGTGTGTAGTGTATAGTTCTATGTTCCTATAAGCATATGCAGAGGTCATAGGATGACATTGGGTGTCCCACAATGTCTATACCTTATTACTTTGAGACAGAACCTGGAACTTAGCAAACAGCAGGTCCAAGGGATATTAGTGTCTTCTGCACACATTGGGTGTATGGACACATACCTGACTGTTTAAAATGTGATTGCTAGGAACTCAAATTCTAGTTTTTATCCTTATTCTATAAGGGCTCTTACCACTGAGCTATCTCCCCAGCCTCCAAACCTTTGATTAGATTCTTCAAAAAGACAAGAAAAATCATTTACAATTTTCTGCTTGAAGACTTTAAAAAATGATGACTATAATAGTTAATTTAATCTTATACTTATGTTGATGTTAGGCTTATAAAAGCTAATGTTTGTGCTATAGTGACTATAAATTGAGTTTGGGGACTGAGGTGCCAAAGACTGCAATTTATTCTTAAGTCCAGGGGAATGCATTTTTTATATTAAAAATATGAAATTATATTTTTTTTGAAGAGGATAGGCCTGGCTATCCTTGAACTCACTCTGTAGACCAGGCTGCCCTTAAACCCACAAAGATTTGCCTGCCTCTGCCTCTGCTTCCCAGGTGCTGGGATTAAAGACATGCACTGCCACTGCCCAGCAATATAAAATTATTTTAAAGAATAAAAAAGCAACAACAATATACACATGTACTTATTAGCAAAGAATGGGTCAAGAGATATAAGAATGCAAAATTATAAAGAAACCTGATTTTTACAGGTTTTTCCTAGTTACTAGGATGCTATAGACAAGAAGAGAATAGTCTATGGAATTTCTTATAATTTTAAGTTTCTCACATATTTTATTATTACACAGTACACTGCACAGTCCAGGGGAGAGAAAGACAGAACTTCGTTTTGTTAAAGCAACTTAACATAGGGAAGGTAGTCTTAGCACTAATTTGAGAAAGATGCCAGAGTTTATTTTTTTTTTTTTTTTAGAACATATATGAGAGTCTCCAGCCTATATCAATGGATTCCCAACACAGAGTAGATGGTGATAAGTGTTTGCTGAATCAATGGGCTCTCTAGATAAAGGCTTTACCATTGTTTCTTGGCCTTGTAGTGTATTAAATGATGCTAGATGCATTTGATTTATGGCATTTTGCTAAGCAAAAATGTGACGATGCCCCTGCTGTAAGCAAATATGCCCCCCTCTAGTGAGTGATAAAGTCTGATTTAGGATGCAAATATGTCTGAACTCTGTTTCAGTTAATTTTCTTCAAAAAACAAAGTAGGCTGTGGTTCATCTCTAGAAATGGGTCTGCATTGCTCAAGCTTTCTTATCACAAAACCTCAGCTTGTATCCAGAATGGGAACTGGCTTTAGTATATGCTTATTGAAGGAAGACTTACAGTGCAAAGGTTTATGTGTGTGCATGATATGTGTGCATGTGCATCTATGTGTATGTGTGTGCATGAGTCTGTGTGCAAATTAGTGTGTATGCATATACATGGATCTGTACATGTGTGTATAAATGTACACATGCATAGTCACACTATTCTTACCTACCAAGGACGAGACAAAAACCAAGGAAGTTGAGCAGAAGTGTCTGTAGGCAACCCTGAGCTCTTGTCTGGACTGAGATGTCTTGACCCTGAGAAAGAATAGATGATTTATTCACTTTAAGCCATTTATGGTTACTAAGTACCAGAACCCTACTGTATTAAAATTCTTTTCATTAATAGATGCCCAAAGAGGAACTAAAATATTTTAAGAAGATTTGCATAATCTGCAAAGGAGGGCATAGATGACAGGAGACACGGATACTCAAGAAACGGCCACACACTACTGGATTTTTTGTGACTTTGAATGTTTGCTCTGGAGATTATTGACACAGAGGCTGTTAGATCTCAGAACACTGTTGACAGTTGGCCGCTGGCATTTCATAGCCTGGTTGTCAGAAGCCCGAGTTTATCCCCCTCAGCTCCACAGTGTCAGGACCCCAGGGAGGCTCCTTTCATGTAACCCTGAGTCCTGTTTGTACACAAGTTGAACTGAGCAATGGAGGCAAGGGCAGTTCTGAATGTAAGCACATGGGGTGATATTTTACTTACCATCATTTTTATTTATTTTTAAAATTGAGTTTCACTTATTTACTTTTTTCCTTCTCTGAAATATCTCTAGAGTTAGTGAAACCAGAAAGCAATTAATTCAGTAGATGGTCATTGTATATTCTCCAATTTCATCTAATTGAATTAGCTATAGTAGTCTGGTAAATGATTCACACTAAGAGTGGAATTAACCTGTTTTCTTAGATAGAATAGAAGTGGTTTATTTTATTTTTTAAGACACTGATGTGACTGGTATTCAAATACCTAAGCCAGAATGATCTGGCTGGGTGGCTTAGAATTAGGGGTTTGAGAATATCCATTTACAAAATGTCCTACCTGTATCATGTGACACTTAACTAAAGGTGTTTTGGTTTTTACAATCAAATGTTCATGAGATGAAATCATGTCTGGCTGTCTTAATCTCTGAGCTACACATGTGAAAGCTTGCCAGTCTTATGAATTCTAGTTTATATTTGAATATTGAGTTTCTATCTTTTATAGAGTATCATAGATCCCTGTCTCTTGCAACCAGAAAGAGAGCAGAACATGTACAAGCATAGAGAGAGGTGAGTGAGACAAAGGTTAGCCATTGAGCGGTATGCTGTTATAGAATTAGGGCCACTGATGCTAAAGGGGGAAAAGTATGGCTATATTATCCTTTTAAATATGTTCACCCAAAAAGTAAAATGTTAGCACAAGGTGAATATTCAGTAGAGATTGAAATCAAAATAAAATTTCTGAAATTTATTTTCTCTTATTTTTATACCTTGATTTTTCAAGGTCAAGAAAAGCATGTGAAATATAGACATGAGGATATCTACATTAGAGGTCACAGATATCAAAGGCAATCTCAGAGGTACTGGGAAATTATGTGTTTAGTGATCATTTATCAAGAGAATAATTTTTCTAAATAGAAAACATATCAACTATCATGAGAAATGGCTGTAATAATAATAATGTTGAGAATTTATGCACAATGATGCTCATAACAAATAACTTTTTATGAACACGGAGGTACTTGACTCAGAATCAAAAGGTTAAATCAAGTGTCTAGCCTCATCCTCTTACCCCAACAGAGCTGTACCAATCATAGTGATCCACACCTTTAACCTCAGAAATCGGGAGGTAGAGGCAGGTGGATGTCTGTAAATTTACGGTCAGCTTGGTCAACATAATTAGCTTCAGGAAAGCCAGAGCTACACATAAAAACCTGTCTCAGAAAACAAACAATACCAAAAAACCAAAGCCAAACAACAATAAAAGAAGAGAAAGGAGGTGGAACAGGAGGAAGAGGTGGAGTTGACAGGGCTCAGTATTGAGCTGACAAATCATCCTGCTCAGCCTGAGGCCAGTGGCCCTGCCATATTCAGCCTTTCACTTTTACACTCACACCTTTCCCTGAACATATATTTTAGTACTGCTGGTGGCCAACCGTGGACTGCAAAATTGGTTCTATGAATCCTACAATCAGCTCCCTAAGGGAAAGTTGGTATGGGATTAGCATGATTTTAAAAAAAGAAAATAAAATAAAGGAAAATGCATTTAGTTCTCTCTGCCATGGAAGTAATTAAATTCCTCAAGGCCCCATGAACTGGACACAAAATCAGAAATCATGAAAATAAAACGATATGTTTTTTCATAGGGTAGTTCATTTTCCTTCTTTATACACCTGAAAAATATAAGTGTAGCATGTATGTTTCCGCCAGCCCGCCAGTCTGGGCCAACAGCCGCGCCAGCCCCAAATAACACTCAGAGACTCTGTATTCGATACAATCCTGTTGGCCAATTACCATCATTGTTAATGGACTAGCTCTGCCTTAATTATTAACCCATTTCTACTTATCTAAGTATTTCCACGTGCTCGTCTTATCGGGGAGCTGCGGCAGGTGTCCTGCTTCTTCCCTGGGCTACATCTCGACCCCTCCTTCCCACTTCCTCTTTCCTTCTCCTGGTCTCCTAGCCCTGCCCATCTTGTTTCCTATTGGCCACAGGGCTTTATTAACCAGTATGAGAAACATATATACAGAATAACATCTCCCATCATATAAGGACTTCAATTTACAAACTGTGTGTCCTATATATTGTAAAGACCTATTTTTCCTTGTGTTTAGTATCAAAAACTTGAAAGTAATATTTATCATATTTTTGAGTATGGAAGTTTCCATCTTCACATTCATGTACTGTAGCCCTTCCCTCATGGTACCATATCTGTAGATGATAGAGCCACATATAGTCAGGTTCTGGCAGAATGCCCATTTGATGCTGTTGAGTGCTGTAAACCCTGCCTGATAACAGCTGTTGTCTATTACAAATAGGGAAGTATTTGTCAATGGTACTTGCTTGATTCTCTTATTCTACTATGTGGGTCCTGGGTACCTAACTTAGGTCATCAAGCTTTGTCGTAAATATCTTTACCCAGTCAGCTATCTTGCTGGCTTAACTTTTGAAACATTTTTTATTCTGAATGTTGCAATATGTGTGACATAACATGAAAAGACCCCAAAGACAGTATCTCCCTGCAGTGTTCCCCAGTACAGCTTCCATAGGACTCTCAGGACAAAAGCTTTGTAAGATTTCTTGCAGGCAGCTATAAAATATCTAGGCTTCTTAACGTCTGACTTCTTCAGACATGCCACTAACCCAAGACATATGTACTCCTGCTGACTTTCTTCCTTCGCACTCTTGATAGAGTATAGAAAAAATGGTTCAAACATGAAGCTCAGATTTGCTTTGATCTTTGCTGAAGCAAGCAGGAGTATCCCTGGTTGGCCTTGAACCACAATGGTTTTGTTTGAAAAGTAAAATCACATTGTCTTTTGCCATGGTCTATGCAAATAGTGCATAGACCATGCTTTCTTACTATGCTGTATTATAGGCATATAGAGAAGTCAAGAAACATGATACAAAATTATTTTAGACCATAATAGACCTCATATATACAGATCTAAAATAAAAGTCAATGTTTCTGAACACAACTGTCATTGAGATATATTAGGGTGGGGGAACTGATCTCAGAACATCTAAGCTTTGTTTTGTTGAACTTTCCATGATAATCAGATAGACAGGAATTTCATGATTTCTCACTTGACTGTAATGAATGTGTTGAGAGAACATTGCTGATGGAGAGAAAGCATATATTTCACTTTAAATGAATTCAGAATCTTTTGGAGTCCTTTAAATATTTTGTATGACACAGCTCTTTATTTTAATTTTCCTTTATATTTTTTCATTTGTTCTTTGAGAATGTTGTACAATATATTTTGATCATATTCATCTCCTTCCCCCCAACTCCATCCAGAGCCACTTCTACACATGCAACAATAGGTATTTTTTTTTATTTTTAACATACTCAGTTCGATATATACAGCAATAAACTCTTAAATGTATGGCCTTCCACTGATATGTAGTCATCATATCAGTTCCACATCCCTAATGAAAGCACTATCCTTCTTCCAGGAACCACTAATTTTCAATAGTTCCCTAGGTTCAGGAGGACCTCTCCCATACCCATGCTGGGATTTTTGTCTTGTTTCAGCTTGTTTGGGTTTTGTGCATGCTGTCATAGTAAATGTGAGTCCATGTGTGGATCTCTTCTGCCATGTCAACACGCTGTTTGCTTGTAGTCATTCTCTGACTCTGGCTCTTACAAGTTTTCCTCCCACTTTCTGTAATGAATGCTGAGCCATATGAGGGGTTATATGATACAGATGTCCCATTTGTATCTCAGTGTTCAGCAGTCCCTTATTCTCTATTCTTTAACAGTTGAAGATCTCTGTGTTAATTACCATCTAACAAAAGAAGATGCTTCTCTGATAAGGACCAAGAGATACATCATCTATGGGTATAATGTGAAGCCACTACTAGTTGGTTTGATACTATGTCCTTTTAGAAGGATAATAGGACTAGATTCTCCCCCTAAGACCCATGGCCTGTCTAAACACAGGCTTCTGGCCATGATATTGGAGCCAACTATGGGTTTCATCTTGTGGAGCAAGCTTTAAGTCCATCAGAACATGGCTGGTTGCTTTCATGTCATCTGTGGCACCATTGTGCGATTAGACATACTTTGCCAGGGCAGTGAAAACTATAGCTCTTGTAACACCACAATAAAGGGCATAGTTAATTATGCATGCCTCAGCTGGAAATTCTTATTTGAGTTTGGTTTGGACAAGAAAAATTCAGTCCATGGGAGTAACTATAGATATGGAAATGCTACCATAGTTGGAAGACAGCATGGAATCTGGGCTTGGAGCAGAGTGGAAATAAAGGATGAGAGTTGAGCTCAATTTGGATTTGGATTCCCTGCGGCAAGCTTTCACATCCCACTAACAGTGGATGTTATTTGTGGAAAATTCTTACAGGATCTAGAGCAGTTTCATCAAAAGTTCACTTGTGTGTTAGAGATTATTTTACAATAGGAAATAATAATATTAAAGGCAGATATTGTAAAGAGTCAGCATTTACTGGGTAAGAGGCAGCATTCTGTATATGATGTGTGTAATAAATACAAACCTTAAGAAATAATATGAGAAACTGAGAAAGTGTTCAGAAGGAGAAGTGGAACCACAAGAAGTTAGGCCATTGAGAGGGACAGTGTTGATTTTCAACTAGATAGAATCTGGATACACCTAGGAGACAAATTTCCAGACAATTTGTAGGGGATACTTTAGATTAGTATAGTCTCTGGGCATGCCTATGAAGGATTATTTTGATTAGATTCATTGATTTAGGAAGATCACCCTGATCTAGGTAGCTCCTTTCTCTGGACTGGAGGCCAGAATGGCACAGAAAGAAGAAAGTTGGCTGAGTATACATGACTCTGTGCTGTTCTCTTCTTGATTGGGAATGCAACTCCACCAGCTGCATGGAGCCCATGGCACTGGAATTTGACTCTATGGTATACTGGTATGCTTTCAAGAGAGGAGCCCAAATAAACCATATTTACAGCAAGTGTTTTCCACACTATTTAAACACAGCAACAGGAAATGCAGCAAGATATCTTGGGATGTGGAGCCCACTAAGGTTGCAGGGGCCTTTGAAGAGTATGGGTTATCTTAATTTTTTGAGAAAGATGGAAATTATAAATCCAATTGACAGCTTCACATAAGAATGTGTGGATAGAAGACTAGAAATCAAAGGAAGGCTCACTAAGTTACTAATTATGGGACTATGACAGGGAAAGTGAAGATTATGAGCCAGTAAAGGCAGAGCACAGCTAGGGAGTTAATGTCCCATCTGATGGACTCTAAGCCTCTTCTGACAGCCTGTTGCTGTAATGAAAAACTGTGTTCTAGGTTGGCCACATACAACAATTTTAGAACGCTGAGATGCATGACCTGTATATGAAAGTCCCTGAAGTATCTCAGAATGACATGAACTCATGTATGCCCACTAAAGCATATCTGCAGGTGAAGCTAAGTCCCTGACTTTCACATTATCCATCACTGTATGTACATGATCTGTCAAGCTGTCTATATCATTTATGAAGCATTCCTCAAAGGAGGGAAAGGCATGTACTAAGAAACATGGCCATCAGCTATCTTCAGCCGACATAAACTTGTAGCAAATTATGAACTGATGAGATTTAATCACAAAAGGGAAAGGAATTGAAACGTTATCCCTTCACTTTCATAGGCATTTTGCTCCCATGGCTGTAATCTCTTCCCAGCCTTCAACCTGAAAAAGTTAAATTAGACTTATTTAATGCAGGGAGGATGGTGAGAGTGGCAGGACTCTTTGTGTCTTATTAAATTATACTAGACAGATAAGAACATCCAAGTACTGAAGGAAATTACTCAAACCCAGGAAACTGGAGCCTAGTGTATGTGTCATGAGAACTTTGTTTAGCTGAAACAGAGACTCACTCTGTTTCATGTCCCTCTGCAGAGATATTACTGTAGATGGTCTGCAGCAAAGGCTAACTGATGCCTCTGCTCCCCCAGATCTATGGAAAGGGAGGGATGCATATAGAAGTGACTCTCAACACTTGAAATAAGCTAATTTCATCATGATATATACATATATTCACATATATATTATGTAGCCTTCATAATATATAATAGATATTTATGAATGCATGTATCCCCTTTGTCAATGCAAGATACCATCTCATGCCTTATCTCTGTATATCTGAACATTCCCAGTACTCAGATACTAGGTTAAATGTCAACTCTAAAGGAAGGTTTTCACCTTATATGGTGAAGTTCCTGCATTTTTACTACTTCTCACAGTTATGTTTACATTTTGTTCTTTTCAAATAAAGAGCATTTTTAAATGCCCATTTCATTGTTTTAAAATTCTTCATGTGCATGAGTGTTTTGACCACAAGGATGTGTGAGCGCCACATGAGTGCACTGTCCACAGAGTCCGGGAGAGGGGGCATCAGATCCTCTGGAACTGGAGTTACAGATGCTTGTGAGTTGCTATGTGGGTGTTGAGAACTGAGAAGGGATCCTCTGTAAGAGCAGTAGCGTTCATAACTGTTAACTCATTTCTTCAGCCCCCAGAAATGTCACTTTCTTTGGTTATTGGACCCTTTGTTGTGCAATAAACATTGACAGGAAAACTCTGAATGAAGGGCTCAGTCATTCTTGGCCCCACTGTAATTACCTTGATCATATAGTATGTTGTACACAGGAGGATCTATAAACAACAGAAACAAAATAAAGTAACCAATCAACCACTAAATAAAGTAATGAAGTGATTATTGGATTTATCTGAATATAGTATATTATTGTGGGCAGAAGAGAAAAATGTAGACATTTTGAAGGGGAAAGCTGAAGAATTTAGACAAGATTCTTTATGTCATATCACAAAACATTACTCACTAACCAGTATATACCCAATTCTTCTTGGGAATAATTGTAGATTAAAAGGCAATTTTGAATTCCTCTAAACAAATATGTCATTTTGGTTCATTGAAATATGGATGTAGCTAAAAGTAATTCATGGTAGGTTATTTTTGTTCCAAATCAAAATCTCTACACTGTTACTATTGTGTGTGTGTGTGTGTGTGTGTGTGTGTGTGTGTGTGTGTGTGTGTACACACACATGTGCACCTCCACATAGGTGTGAAGGACTCAGGACAGAGTTGAGACTTGATTTGCTCCTTTTCTGCCTATGTAGGTTCCAGAAATCAAGCTCAGGTCACCATGCTTTAGCAATAAGTACTGTTACCCACTGATCCATCTCATGGGTCCCCATAGTTTTGTATGGGTGAAGTCATTTAAATGAACCAGAACTGTGTTCATAATATTTCTTCCTTTTCTTTAGTTTCCAGCTTTTATTCCCATGTCTTCTATGACGTGACATGTAAGACTTGCTTAATTAATGTTACATTGAAAATTAGTTGCCCAGTCCTCATGCAAACAGAGTGATGAGCTCTTTGCTCATTGCTTCATTAACTGGTTCATGATTTGGAATAATTGGAACGCTGCCAAAATGAACTTAACAATACTATGGTATTTTAGTAATTTATAAATTGCAAAGTACAGTCTTGATTTCTTCTCTACCAGTCTTTCCTGGGATGTACTCTCTTGCTGTCTGCTTATGTGACCTCTGGTGTTAGGTTCCTAGGTACACTACTTAGGTTCTATCACAACTTATTTTCAAGGAATGCTCAAGGTTTCTTTCCTCTAAAAGAGGAGGTTATACTTCACAAATTTTAAGTAATATGAGTTAAGGTATGATCTTCTTTAGAATTATAATTTCTTAAGACTCTGAATGCAAATTAAAGAATAATAAACGCTTAAGATTCAAGGCATAAAAGAAATATGTTGTATTGATATCCAGTCTGAGTTGTGTCTTAGGAGTAGAACAAGAGAGAGTATTGTGTTTCCATAAACTATGAGAGTCATGGGAGATTTATTGAATTCACAGGTAAGTAAAGACATTATGATCCTATGAATTCAGGATGTTCGTCCAACAGAATTTATTCTGTTGTTCTCTTGTTCAACACAGAAGATCAACATTTCAAAATAGAACCAAGCTAGTACTATGACTCAGCACTATGAGTGTTTGTTGTTAAGTATAATTCATGCTGTGGTGTGATGCTTAAAATTTAAATAATAGCCTGTATATCAGTTCTCCAACATTCTTAACTGTGAGATATAAACAAAAAGCTTCTACAAGAAAGATAAGGGAATCCTGATTATGTGGTAAAAGATGAACCCAATTTAAAATGCTTACATTTATGGGGACCAGTGTAGGAAAAATGTGTGATATAATGTTCATGTTAAAAAGCCCCCTGTTGAGATTTACAAAACAGTTTGCTTTCCTTCTGGTCAAGGGAAAACTACAGAAATTCATCCCCCACACTTTTTTTTTTTAAATATACACCTCAATCTTTGTTTTTTGAATGGGCTTAAAGATAAAACAACACAAAAATTATATGAAATTTACATTGTGAAACAAATTATCAGGCTTTACATTGTAATAAGTATACAAATTCAACCACTTTCTATTGATTGCAAAGAGTAGGTGATGGACTGAGAGCTGGGTTTTAACAAGGAGCATTTTTGAGAAACACTCACTGGGAAAGGCTATGTTAGATAAAACTTAGACACTTTTCATGTTCCTAACAGACTTTACTTCAGTTTCAATATTTTTTCCTATTATTTGTGTCCTTTAAGTGATAAAGATGGAACAATATCATTACCTTATTTTTAATGACTTGAACACAGTGTTGTATACTACAAGGATCCTGTTCTTAAAGGATGCAACACAAACATATAATGTGCATTAAATAGCTCAAGGGAGATATATAGAAACTTTGGGATTTATATCTCAGCTTTTCTAATTTGGTTTTAAAAAGCATATAAATAGCAAAACTAGCTACTTGCACTTGATTTGCAGTCCAAACTTTAATTATTTTCTTAGGTTTTCCCAGATATCACCATTTATTTCAAACCCATAAAGATAAAACAAAACAAAGGACTATATGTATATAAAGTATCGAAATTTCTCTGGAAGCTCCTATTGTCTCAGGGAAATTTCACTGTATTTTCAACTTTGCTTTTTAATATCAACTATAACATTCTCAGAGTTGGATCCAGTGAGTACATGTCATTCAACAGTCACTGTTGCAAGCATTGCAATGCTAGTATAATAAGAACACTGTATCCTGTAACAACTCCTGTAACAGAACCTAGGTAGGTCTTGAAACACAGCCATAGGATTCTGGGTCTGTCTCTCTATATATTATCATAAAACAGTTGGCTCCAGCTTTTTCTTAGCCGCACAACAAATGACAAAAATGGAAGGAGATGCCAGTAGGCTCATTTTTATATGCAGTGTCCATAACAGAATACAAACTTCCGGTACTGTGTTGTTTAGGAATTCTGCTACTTACTGCTAAGAGCTCCATACCATGATCTAGGTTGTTTTGCAGCTGTCAAGTAGCTCTGAGTAGTTGTCTGATATTTCAGGAAGGAGTAGAGTACTATTGACCCTAATAGCCACCAAAGTAAGAACACTTCAGTAAGAAAAGGAGACACTCACCAGTGGAGAGTGATTTCACAAGGAGCATAGAGAAGAGGTCATGGGCTTGTGCCATGGTATGAGAAAGGCATCAAACTGGCCAGACATATTAATAACTACAGTTCTCATGGCTGCTGAAGATAATGTTTGTATTCTCCATCATGATGTGTTTTCTGAAGAAAGAGGACAGAATTCTGAATCTGATTACATGTGTTATTTCACTATATTTAGTAGCAATTAAAGAAAGGGGTAGCATTTGTCCTCTCAGTGCTTTTTATGAAAATTTTCTCTCATCACCAGTGTCTACTTTTTATCTCAGAAGCAGGGTCAAGATTTTAAATTTTGGTACTGCATCACATTTTATTTTGCATATATATATATATATATACATACATATATATATATATGGTGTGTGTGTGTGTGTGTGAGAGAGAGAGAGAGAGAGAGAGAGAGAGAGAGAGAGAGAGAGAGAGAGAGGGGGGGGTGTTAGGGGAATGCATGTAACGGAATATGTGTGCCACTACATGTCAGTGGACACCTTTTGGAAGTTAACCTATCTTGTTGAGACACAGTATCTTTTGTTTCTTAAGCTGCTAGGCTATGTATTTCATCTTGGCTGCCCTTTGAGCTCTCAGACATTTCTCATATCTGTACTCCCATAGGAGTGCTAAATTTACAGATAAGCACAATCACATGTGGGTTCTGGGGCTCAAACTCAGGTTGTCAGATTTTCAGGCTTACCTATCTCCAGCACTCAGTACTGTATTACCTCAGGGCAGTGTTCAGGAGCAGGAGTGATGGAATAGGACCAATGGAAGCTTCCAAGTTGTGTCGATTCATTGTGTCAACCAGGATGAGCTTCCTTCCACTGCAGTTGCTAAACTGGTAGTCAAGCCTGACCTCTGCTGTAGGTAAGCATTCTGTAGCATGAACAGAGGACTTGTTATCCTGGGAGAGATGCAGTAATAAAGATAACAGTGATAATGGCATTTGAATCTGTGGGTCCAGCTGAGTATAGGCATGTCAACATGCATAAGCTGAAATACTCTTAATATGAGTTCAAGTTGAGTATATGTAGTCATTGATACCAAAGAAATAACATTTCTTTTAAAGATTCAGTAAGTTCTACGTAGTTTGGCATCAGTTAGCATCCTGTGTCCAACTCTTATTCCCCTCCTTGGCTGAATTATTTTTATAACAATGTGCCTTCCTCCATCTATACTCTTTGTTGTTTCATCAGAAAGCAGAATGCCTTAACCAAACACAAGTCCACAGGCTTCCCTACTGCCTGAGCTTCTTCAAAGAGTCTTTGGACCTCTGGGCATTCTACATTTCATTCTTCTTTCCCAAAGTTTGGGTTTCTCATGAAGGCTCTTCTGATCACTCCACATGAATTTACAGCATGCCAATCATTCAGTTGTTTCTATTCTGTTCTAATCCTGTTTCCCCAAACACTACATAATATCTAGAATCAGTAGAGTAGATGTATACATAAGCACTATGTGTTAAAATACGTGTTAAGTACATATTACCGAATAGCCTTACTTTTATTCATTTATCTCTGTCTCTTCCCCCAATGTTGAAAATAGTTTGGTGTATATAGTGACCCCAAAAAATACTTGATGAATTAATTGCATGAATGAACCACTGATATAGTCAAATTTGATTTTAGTAAGACTCAAAAATTCTTTGTATATCAGTATCTATATTTATAAAACATCAATATTGATATTTAATACTTATTTGCATAGTGTTGGGGTCTATTATATGTACATCTTAACATGTTGAAAATGACTGAAAGTTTGTAAAATGTTTTAATTCAGGAGGTATAAATATTTGCTTTCAAAGCCATATGTAGAGTGAAAGTTACATATATTTGTTTCTTTAATTGGTATCCTATACAATTATTTTTCTTCACTGAAAAGGTTCTTTGGTAGCTGCAGAGATGGTTCAGTAGTTAAAGAACACTTGCTGCTTTCCCCAAGGACCTGAGTTGGTTCCCAGGGCCCATATCAACAGCTCACAGTACCTGTAATTCCAGCTCCAGGAGCTTCACTGTCCTCCTCTAGCTTCTGTGGGCACATACACACATATGTGAAATACACTCGCATTCATCACACATGCACAGACATTTAAATACAAATAAATCTAAAAGAATAAAAAACTGATAATAAGTCCATGTTACAGCTATTATATTTTATGACCTCTTTGTAATGTGGAAGAGATGATTTGAGTAGTTCAGGAAGGTCAGTACGCAAAATGAATAATAAAACATATCTCCCTTTAGAACCCTGAATTATAGCACTCATGTTAACTAGGATGTTCATAGTCAACTGAACTCATAGCATATATTTACTGAGAGGTTTTGACGTTGGACAACACAATCAACTTGCATTTGTAAAACACAAAAACAAAAGTAAAAACATGATATCATTAAGAGAATCTTTTCTATAAGCAGAGATTTAAACCAGATTATTGTCATGTTTGTGATACTGATATTTTTTTACTTTCTTTTCTTTTTCTAAATTGGTATGAAATACATAGACTTAATGATCATTTTTTATCAAGAATATCTAGAACATTTTGTTAAAATCATTTGTGTAGCTGGAAGGCTGGCCCAATGGTTAAAGACATTTGTTGTTTTTGAAGAAGGCTCAGGTTCAGTTCCCAGAACCTACACAGTTGCTCACAGGCATCTGTAACTCCAGTTCCAGTTGATCCAATGCTGGCTTCTGACCTCTTTAAGCACTATACTCCTGTGGTATACACAGAGTTCATCCAGGCAAGCTGTCATACACATAAAACAAAAATAAAATAAATGTCTGTAAAAGAATTTCATGTGTTACTAGATGTTAATCAAATTTGTGTTTTATATGTGTTTACATATCCATACAATTACAACGAATTCACACATTGTTGATTAACAATGAAAACAAAGGAAAGCCTTGAGGATAAGCAAAGTTAGTAATCATCTTGCCACCATTAAATTGTCAAGCACAGATACCTCCTCGGGACACAAGAGTTTCTTCTATACTAGAAATCATAATTTAAGATCACTCTGTTTTTAAGATATTCCTCAGCCAGTCCCACAGCCTTGGGATCCTCTCAATTTAACTGAACAGCCTTTGAAAACTTGGCCATCGATGATTCCAGGGGTGGTATACTAAGATATGGACAGATTTGCTTTCTAAAATTTGAAAAATATAAATCACAGATTGAGTGCAGTAGCTTGAAAGTGCTTTCAAGGCACTCGTAATTTTTTATGTACTTCAATGTGAGATAATATCTTTGAGATATAATTCCATAGTGTTATTTAGAGGTAGGGCTTTTAAGAACTGATCTATATAATTATATAGATTATATGAATTCACTGGGTAATGCTTCATGATTGAATTCTACTGGTTTATAACAAGATAGAGAGAGACCAGACAGATAGGCATAGGGTGTGTGGCCCTGTCTCTTGTTGTGTAATATCTTTGTATTCTGTTAATGGGAAGCCAAGACCAGATGTAGCACATGAATCCTGAACCACCAGAAACATGAAGCTAAATTAACTTTTTCCTTTTTTATAAGTAGCTGGATTAAGGTGTTTTGCTATGGAAATGAAAAACTAGTGTACAGGGTAACAATAGTTTAATGTGCATTATGTCAAGGGTTTGTGTCGGTTGTTCAAATAGTGGTTATACATTTTTAGGAAAGCTGGGGACATTTCATAGGTGAACAGAAAAAGGACAATAATTCACATGAGAACAAATGTAGAAATCTAGAGATATGCATAGTGATAAAAATTAGGAATGAAAAGCAGTTTCAAATTAAAATGCTGCTGCATCTTATTTTATGCTAGCGTAGTAGCTATTTCAGATTTTAATATTTTATGTGGACAGTTGTGCATGGTGAGGGGGTGAAACAGTATTTTGAGGGCTATCAGGCAAAGAAATCATTAAAAAATGTACCCACATTTTTTCAGGACAAGATAAAGTAAATAACATCTGCACTTTTTTCTGAGTGCAACATGCATATTTCAGAGAAATATTAAAAACTGATTATATGATTAAAAGATAAACTGTGAATAAATAATTTCTGATGAGACAATATGCCTGCCCTTAGAGTTTTAGCTGGTAAGGAGACAAAGAACACATATTAAACAAGGAGGAGGCTCAATGCCCTCTGCAGTACATAATGCCCCTTTGTTATGTATACTTAAGAATCCAAGCCTGTTTCTGATCATATTCAGTAGTACTCATTCCTCCACTGTTAAGCTATTAAAGGTCCAAGGCTAATAAATATGACTCATAGAGTCTTGTACACTGAGCTTTGGATACCAGAAGTAAGCTGACCTTCCAAAAACACCCCTGGTCATCCTCAGAACATGGGCATCAGTAGCTAAAGGGTTGTATGGTTTTCTGTCATTTTGAGAAACATGAACTGATAGTCTTCTCTCAGTTATTTTAAACTGGAGATTATTTCTAACTGGAGATGTTAAAAAGCAACACAGTGAAGAGGTTTGGAGCTTGTATGTTTTCTGCGTGCCTGCCCACCGCTAGTCTGGTGCGCCGGCCCCAAACAACACATTGAGACTCTGTATTTGATACAATCCTGTTGGCCAGTTACCATTATTGTTTAAGGTCTAGCTCTGTCTTAATTATTAACCCATTTCTACTTATCTAAGTATTTCCACGTGGTTATCTTATTGGGGAGCGGCGGCTGGCGTCTTCCTCCCCGGTCTACATATTGACTCCTCCTTACTACTTCCTCTTTCCTCCTTGTTTCCTAGCCCTGACTATCTTGCTTTCTCATTGGCCCAAAGGTGCTTTATTAATTAACCAGTATGAGAAACATATTTACAGAATAACATCTATCATCAGAGGTTCTCATGACTGCCTGTTAAAATCTTCAAGTCTTTTAGTGCTGGTTAGGTTCTTAGGGCTTACTGAGTTGAAGTTTTAAATAACATCATGTGTAACATCAAAATCACTCACATCTTTGCTGATGTCACAGCATCTCAACAGACCACCTTCTTTCTGACCCTATCTGCTTGAGTATTTTAGGAAATTGCACTTGTATTTGAGTTCCAGATCTCACCTGTGAGTTGCTAGGCAAGGTGGCCACAGGCACTCATCATCCCACATCCTTCAGACACTCCTGTGGCCCTTCTCACAATTACTATTCTTGTCAGGTCCTTGAAGAGTAGAAAGTGCTCAAATTGATTGTGAGGAGTGGGAGCAAAAAAATATGCAGAAGGGAAAAGGCATGAGATGCTGCATTGAAGCTCATGGGGCTCATAGCCTATGTGAATGTAAGGTGTAACTTGGCATCTAGCCTGGCATCTAGCTCTGACATGGCAATTTTGCCAAATATATGGAGCAGGTGTGTGTCTCATCACTTCCAAGAAGAAACTGTAGGCCTTAGCTTCCTGGCCTTTGCTGTGTCTGACTTTTCATTATGCAAATATTAATTCTTACTCAAAAGAAGAGGGTACTATGCCATTTTGGATTCCAAGCAGAAAATAGCATGACACAGAACTGAGTCAACATTTAGAGGACACTTGGCTATGTGACTGAGGTACAAATGCTTGTTGTGAACTGGGGTGACTTCATTTTTTGGCTTGGCTATGGATTCTAGATGAATGTGGACTGTGTAACATGTCTGTTTAGTTTTGGAAGAACACTTATAGTAAGTGAAGCACAACTTAGCCTCTCCTGAATGTTTTTAGTGTCAAAGCGACCTAAATGCCAGCTTCATCTTAGATGCAGAGGACATGTGATCTCAGAAATGTTGCTCACTCTTTCTCAGCTTTTGTCAGACTTCAATAAAGGACTTCCAAATATCTGTTAAGATTCCTGTGAGAGATTTTGTAAGCCTACCATAAATCAATATCATATTAAATGAGGTGTGGTCATTCCATATTGCTATCTTCTATTTCATTTTCCACGAATTCTAGTTGGGAATTTCTGGAGCAAACAGGATACAGGACATTGTAGGGAAATGATGTAATGATGTACATGAGTGCCATGTAGAAAGTTCTGATATATTTTCTTAGTGATAACAGTGTGTGGCAAATAAATACGCTCTGGACATATGCAAGTCATTTCTCAAATTTAAAAAGACTTTAGTTAGATAACTGGCATACAGCAATAGAATCAAGCATGATAGAGTCATATAGGCAGTTTTTGCTAAATACTTGTGTGTGTGTAAAGGGAGAAAGGCAACAAACAATTGGAACTATAAGTTCAGCTGGTAACCTTTGTCACTGTTCATCAATTCTCTGAGTTGTCCAAAATGGCCAGAGCCCTAAACTCTAAAGCTTTTACCCTGCTAAAAATCCCTAATCATAAGACTATCTGTGCCTGAGAATACAGACTGTTAAAAAACTACTTCTTGTTTTGGAAAGAGGGATTGGTGTGCTCTGCTGGATCCTTCTTCCTAAGGGTTGGGAAATTGAAAGCTATTCAGTTTAGTCTTCCCCATCTCTGTGAAGTGAAGCTCTGGCTTGAGATTTTGAATATTCCAGCCCAATTCTACAATTTAAGTTTGAGTGTGTTTTTTTAAAGCACTGCTTTTGTTTACATACAAGATAAAATACTAAAGTTCCAGATACATATTTTAATACAAACAGAATGATATCTAAGGGAATGTACAAAGCATTGTGAATTTGATACAAAGATCCAAGAAAGGCAATACAAGTTAACTTACTTGGATATCTTGGTACTGTTGACAGTTCTTGATTCTGGTATTCTATTAATAACTAGAATTACATTTTGAACATCAAATGTTCTAGCTGTATGGTTAGATACAAGCTGAAGGAGAGGATTTTCGCATTCATTTCAAAAAATTTTTCAAAGTTACAAGACATGTAATTCTCATCTGTGTTTTCATTAACTGTGTCAATACTGATGTGACAGATGCCATGGCTTAAAATGTAAGCTTTGTCTGCTTTATTGACTTTAAACCTCCAAAATGTCCTGGTCAAACCACACTGCAAAAAAGCCATTGGAAGAAACAATCACCGTCTAGCTTCATCTTTTTAAAATATACTCCCTTTTGTTAACATGGGCTTCCTGGCTGGAGGAGAAACACATGCCATTGCTAATTTTTATGGAGAACAATGTATTATTCTATACAAGAATAAAATCCAGGAGATAACTTTCCATACAATTTCTCTAACAGAACCTAAAGTACATAGAGTAAACAAAAGGAGGAGGGGGGCGGTAAGAGATTTGCAATGAAAGTTTAAAAACACTGAAGAAACTGAGGAATAAACCAAAGTATGACAAGACTTCTCATATTTATAGACTTAAAGAATGAACAATGTCAAACTGCCCTTACTACTAAAAAACTATCTGAAGACAATTCAATGCCCATTAGAATGCCATTGGAATTTTTCAGAAAAGAGGGGAGGTGATGTAAGGGAAGGGAGAAGAGGAGAAAGTCTAAAAACATAAAGCAATCCAATCCTGAACAAAATGAGTCAAACTGGAAGCATCATTGTGCCAAATTAAAACACATCACAGAGCTTCACCTAGGCAATAAAGCACTCTGTCATTGAGACAGAGGACACAGAAATACATTTCCACATCTTCAACCAATTGGCTTTCAACATAGGCACAAAAAATACATGTTGAAGGAAGTGTGGGGTCCCCTTTTTCCTCATGGCCTATTGGCTACCAGTCTGCCAGGATAAGAGGCAGAAGTGATGACAGAGAGTTTTGTAAGGCCCGCGGATGTCACAGAGATAGCTCTCCAGGAGATGACTTCAATGAATCAGATCAACTTTATTCCAGAATGAGGGGAGATATTAAAAGGATGGTGACAGTAGCTGGGGCATCACCTAATTTACAGTAAATACGATAGCACGATCCTATCATAAAGCTTCTAGTACAAGTCTTAGTCATCATATGTGGAAATATGTTCCTATCCTAAAGCTCCTAGCACATTGCCTACTGCACCAGGGGGAAAGATTCTGCAGGGAACTGTGTTAAGGGTCACACTAGAGATAGAATCAGACATCTGGTTTAGAGGCAGTCTCCAGATAAAATCAGATAGAGAGCAGGGCATCAATTTGCCAAGCTTGGAGAGAGCTGCCAAGCCATGATAGACCTTGACCTTGACTATCATGACCTCCCAGCAAGGAAGAACAGAAGGACAACTTCTTCAGTAAATAGAGCAGTAAAATATCTATTGATATGCTAAAAAGGTAAATTCTTCCCATACCCCGCCTCTCACTTTGTATAATAATTAATTGAAATGTACTAAAATTCTTAATGTAGAAGTTGACACTGTGCTAACACCAGAGAGTAGATGGACACAATCAGTGACCATGTGATACACATTTTTGGAAATATCAATAAAAACAATCTGTTAGTACAATTAATGCCCTAATAAATTATAAGACTAACAGCTAAGAATAGGACATGGGCAAGAATAAGGACAGAAGAAAAGAGAAGGAGGAGGAGGAAAGGGGAAAGGATGAAGGGAAAGAAGAGAAGCAGATTAAGGAATGCACAGAAGCAATGAGGACGCAGAAAAAGTGAAGGGAGAAGAGAGAAGGCAACGACATAATGAAAAATGTGTTATATATAAAAATGTGTTATATATAAACTTATATATATATATATATATATAAAGTTATGTGACTATATAAAGCATACTTTCGTTAATCAAACATGTCATCAACCAGTCCTATAAAATTTAATCTAGGTCCTGGAAAGATCGCTCTATGGCTTAAAGGACTTGCTCCTCTTGCAGGGAACCTAGGTTCTGTTCCCAGCACCCATATGATGGCTCACAACCATCCTTAACCACATTTAGATAGAATATGATGCCTTCATTTGGCCTTCAGGAGCATGAAAGCACCCTTGCACAGATACAGGCAAGACACTTGTTTACATAAAAAATAAATCCTTAAAATCAAAATTAGTAATTAACTTAAAATTATTGTCTAATTCCTTCTTTATCCAGACTACTTAACAAATTGTATTGACTGTAGCAATGCACTTTGCTCACCATTCACCATCTCTCACTCAATCCCTAGTTTTAGTTTCCAACTCCAAGCTAATAAGAATTGAAAAGCAGCAGTAGCAACAACAACAAAACAAACAACAACAAAACCAATTTGGTTGCTACAACAGGGAAGAAAATTCCATCTGTAGAGTTAACATTGAGTTTAATCTATGAATCATGCACAGAATCACTAGTATGTTCATGTTTTTATATGTCAGTTTGTTGTTGTTGTTGTTAAAGGCATGAGATATTTATTAGTAAAGTACTCATTTCTCTCTGTGCACAAAGTTCAAGTGCTTGATAGATTGCAGGTCTATATGCCTCACCCTAAAATATAGTTCCATCCTTGTTTTAGGTGTTTAGGGTTTTCTATCCTCTAAAGCAAACCACATTAGAGAAGCAATTGCAGGGAGAAATTCATATTGGCTCATAGATTGAAGGATATGGTTGGTCCATCACAATGGGAAAAGCATGGCTTAGTTGGGCATGGCATCCTTTGGTGCCTGGTCATGGGGGAGGGTAGCAGACCAGAAATGGAGTGCTTGTTTTAATTGCTCACTTTTACCAGCCAGAACTCTTCCTCCAAAGGATCTCCAGGGTTGAATACCACCTGTTAGGAATATTCAAACAAATATTCAAACACACAAACCCACTAGTAACATTTCACATTAAAATTATAGCAGTCCTGATAATCCCAGAATAACATGAGTATACTGGAGCCCCAAAATGCATTGACCATAAGTACCTTAGCCTATACCTATCTTAGAAGCAAAGCTAACTGTACACTGACATGTGTTTACTATTGTGATCATGTGATTGTCTGGATCAAAAGCTGGCTGCAAGTGTCTACAAAGGAGAGATTGTTATAATTTATACAAAATCAATAGGACCTTTGGTCTGTACAGATTTTCTTGGGGAAATATCAAATTTCAAATTTGAAGAATGGTTCCATTTCCATTTATGTTGCTTTTTCATCATAATAAACAGAAAACAATCATTTTAAGTGGAGGATCATTTTTATTTTAAAACCATAATTCCCAATGACTGCTTGAATTTACAGAGATCTCTTTATACAACTAAGAAACTATTTGTTGATAGTCATTTGTAGACTAAACCTGAAGCCTTTCCATCTGAGAGAATTAAAAGCATAGTGGCCACAGAGCATAGACATAGGGGATGGTGACCAATGTTGACCATAATATGCTTCATCCGTCACTTTAAACCAGTGTCCATCTGCTGCTCTATGTAGGAATAAACCCTCCTAATTTTATTTAAATGTTAATATCATGAGAAAAGGGGGCATAGATAAGGAAATGAATTGCTCTCCTTATTTGTGCTCTTTGATCTTTCGAGGAAAGCATAGACAAGGGGGACACACATTCCCCACAAATCATACCAAGATGTATGAAAAAATGAGTCCAATTATGATAGTGATAAACTAGAAAAATCAAGACAGGAATGTCTGGGTGGAGGGAATCCAGACCTTGTGGAATGTGATGACATGAGAAAGTAACGCTAGGCTTTGATGTAAAATCATTAAACTGGTATAAAAACCTCTGTTGCCTCATCTTTTCCTGAGAAGTGGTTTCCATACTTCTCACTCATTGAGTCTGTAAAGCAGAGTGACAACCAGTCCACAGTAGGGACATGTGTACACCTTTGTCCAAACCAGCAACTTGGCTAGTTGAAAAGTGTTACTTTACTCATGAAGTTAGCATTGTTGGGATTCCCTTTGGAAAACACATGAGGATGCTGTGAAGAACTCCTCCCACTCTTGTAGTTCTTGGAGTGAATGGATGTTCCAGTGCTTCACCTGACTGCTGATAAGCAAAGCCATGTTAATGAAGGTCTCGACTGGAATGACTTTCTCACTGGCATGACTTTGACAAACTCTACGCATTTATTTAATATTTATAAATTTAAAAATGGCATTTATTTATGTGTGTGTGTGTGTGTGTGTGTGTGTGTGTGTGTGTGTGTGTGTATGTGATGTGTATATGTATGTGTATCTAGGTGTGTGACTCACTCCCTAGTCCCTTCCTTCCTGCTTTCCCACCATATGAAAAAGTTAGCCTCCTCTTCTGGAACATGGGAAATCTGATGGTCCCAATGTGTGCTGAAGTTTCCTTCTAGAAGCAAGTTCCCCCTGACTGACAGCTGCCTAGGATAAATGAAAGGTCCGGCCCACAGAGGATGATTTCCTAGCTAAGCCCAACCAAAGATGAATTGATGGCTTAAAGACTATTGAGGTAAAAATAGTTACTTTTAAAATCTACTACTAGAGTGGCAATGTGGAAATGATTCTAACCAACCAAGCTGAAATAGGGTAGCTTATGATAGGTCTTAAGGATTTATTCCTGTCAGAGGATGTATCCTTCAAAGAAAGATTAATTGAAAGAACTTGATGCTTGTGCTACAGACATAGCTGACTTGGCTATACATTAAACAAACTAGAAATGACTGTAGACGAAATATTTAGAATGTAAAGTGAGGTCTCAGATGTATACAAAATGATACAAAACGTGCCACACAAGTTCTTACAGGTTATTAACTAGAAGCTTTTACCTCAAAAAAAGGGAGAAGATAATGAATTAAATTAACAAGTGAGTTTGTAAATGTAGTTTACACTTCACAAAAGTCTAGTATGGGAAAGAATATATGTTTGGACTATTAAAGTATCCTAGGAAAAAGATGGTAGGAAAAGGGAACCACCAGTCATGATTTCCTCTTAATGTACCAGAGAATTACCTGGGATTCTTAACATTGTCTCTTCTAAAGAACTCTTGTCAGTGTCTCTTCTCTCTCTGAGTAGGATGCTGGCTTGTGTATTTCATCACAGTTGTTTTAAATCTCTTGACATAGATGTCAGAAGTTGGGCATAAGTGGTGTAGAGACAGACCATCGGGTTCTAAAAGCCAGCCTCAGCAAGTTTGAACTGAGAAATTATCCTATAACAACCATGGCATATTCACATGTACAAGTCAGAGAACAACCTGCAGGAGTCAATTCTTCATTCTATCTGTGATGTGGGTTCTGGGGATCAAATTCAGATCCCAAAGGTTGGTGATAAGCGCATTTACTCCCCTGAGCCAATTCACCAGCCCTGGTTTAAAGCATTTTGTTTTCTGAGAAGAGATGGAAAGGGTGTGGGTTAGGAGGGGAATGGAGGTGTGGGGAGATCTCAGGTAAATAAGGGAGCAGAATCACCACCAAAATATAACCAATGAAAATGAAATTGGTGTAAAAAAAAACTTTTTATAAACCAAGCTTCAGGGCAGTGTGTGTGTGTGTGTGTGTGTGTGTGTGTGTGTGTGTGTGTGTGTGTGTGTTTACATGCCACTTCTTTTCTTCTTAAATCTGTTTTCTGATTAGATTGTTTTTTGCCTATTTGTGTTCTAAATGAAGGAAGAAGCCTTGGAGTTTGATGGTTAGGGAGATGGAGAGGATTGGCGAGGAGATGAGCGAGGAGAAACCATGGCTAGAATATATTATATGAAAAAATTATTTTCAGTAAAGTGAATACATGAATAAAGAAAAGTTTGTATTGCTCCCTTTTCATTTCATGGGATACTATGAGGGACTTCTGCACTCACTCATTAGATGCCTGTTAAAACTCAGCATTGAATTTTAAGATGCCTGAACCTGGGCCTTTGAGTTTGGAGAGGTTTCATTCCTTTTTGAAGCACATGGTTGGTTAGTATGGCCTGTTCCTGGAAGGGTATTTCATCTAGAAATGCATCAACATTTTTATTTTCCAAATATATTAGCATAAATATTTTGGAAATGCCCAATAAATCTGTTATCTGTGTGACATCCCTTTTCATCCCAAATTGTATTACTTTATGTCTTCCCCATCTTTTGTTTAGTGTAGTTAAGCATTTGTCAGTCTTGCTTATCTTTAAAAATCAACACTGTTTCATTATTTCTTTGTAATATTATTTTAATTTCCATTTTATTCATGACTGTCCTGACATTTAGTCTTCTTAATAATCACCAATCTTGGGTTTAGCTTCTTTTTGTTTTTCTAAGGCCTTGAAGTATCAATCTGAGACTTGTCTGATTCTTTAATGTAGTCATTTAATGTATTTATCTTCTTCCCTCTCAGAACTTTTTTTCTTTAACTCAACAAGGTCTGATATCATTGTTACTCAGTTCTGGAAGTTTTCAATTACACTGATGATTTCTTCCACCGCTCCTTCAAGATTAAGAAGTCTTTGGTTCCATTGCCATGGGGTTCTCTTACTTTGTCTCTGTTTCCGTCGATTTCCAGTTTATTCCATTATGGTTAGACAGAAGGCAAGAAGTTATATCCGTTTTCTCATATTTGCTAAGACTTGTTTTTTTGTCCTATTATGTGGTCTATATTAAAGAAAAATCTATGTATTGATGAAAAGAATGTGCACTTTACAGTGTTTGGAAAACTAAGAGCATTTGCTATAAAAATGCCATTTTACTTTGACATTTCTTTTGGTTCTGGATGAGCCATCAGGTGATTAGAGTGGGATTTAGACATCACTCACTAATTTTATTTTCCATTCTTTCACAGCCAAACAATGTTGTTTTTTGTTGTTGTTGTTGTTTTGCTTTATTTTTCTAGCACTCTGCATTGCACTGTTCTATGAATGTATGTTAAGATCATGTAGATGCCCACAGTCTGTGCCATCACCAGAAACCATCTGGAAACCCATGGTCCATATTCCTGCTGACAAGAAGGAGCAAACAGGTTACTTTTTCAGGGTTACCAATGACTGCACACCACCACTCAGAAAGACAGACATAGAAGGCTCTGTGGCATCCCCTATCACCCCAAAAGTAGTATTCTAGAGAGAAAGCCATTGAAGAGAACTCTTAAAAATTGTAACAAAAATGCTGAAGTGTAGTTGTCCCCAACTGATGCCTTCTGATGAGGGTGTGGATGGAGAAGGACTCTGTTTTCTTTAAGGGCTGGGAGTTTGAACATGCTCCTCCAGTGAGTATAACAGCAACACTTCTGTGTCATCATGGTCATAGTCTTCCTCCTACTTCTCCCTTCTCCTACTCCTCCTTTTATTTTGTTTTGGGGAGGTCACAAGGTGACTGTGAGAGGACTGGAAAGTGAGGGTAATCCAAGTTTATGATGTGAAATTCTCATATAATCAATAAAAATATTATGTAAAAAAATTGGGCAAATGAAAGGAAGAAAACCAAGAATTATAATATCTCTTTGAAGGATTGTTCTTCCTATACATCAGTCCTTTATCTCTTCTTGTAAAATTCTACTTGAAGGCTTATTTTATTAACTGTTGATTTAGCATCAGCTGCTTGATTTCTACTTCTGTTTTCTTGGTATTTTTTTATTTATCTAACGTCTGGCTATTATCTATCTACATATTATCATCATTGATTTATTTATTTGTTTTTAAAGGAAAATAGGCATTTTGTATGAATAAGCAATATTTTTTATTTATTTTGCATACTAACCACAGTCTCCCTTCCCTTTTTTTCTTCCCCATCCCTCACTTCCTCCTAAAACACCCCTCAGTGTCTACAAAGCCTGGTACATTCAGTTTGGGCATGACTAAGCCACCCCTCCCCAACACACACACATACCATATGGAATAGACTTCAAAAAGCCAGTTCATGCACTAGGAATAGATCCTGGTCCCACTGCCAGTGGTCCCACAAACAGACAGCCTGGTTCAGTTCCATTCAGGCTCCCCACTGTCCCTGTCAGTCTAGACATTCTGAGTGAGGTAACCCAGATTTAGAAAGACAAACATGTTTTGTACTCACTCATAAATGGATACTAGATATAAAACAGAGGTTACCTAGACCACAACTTATAGCTCCAGAGAAGCTAGAAATAAGGAGGGCCCTAAGAGGGTCACATGGATCACCCTTGGGAGGGGAAATACAGGAGATCTCCTAGGTGTGATGGGAGATGAGAACATGAGGGAACAGGATGGTCCAGTTGAAGATTCTTTTTAAAGCCCCCTTTTCTCTAAGACTGTGGTCTGAGTTTACCAAGAGTACTTTTCTTTCAGGCAACAGAGATGGATCCTGGGTTGAACCCAGCTGGCTGTTGAATCTTTTGAGTAGAAATTGAAACTGTTAACATTCTGAATTATTATTGGAAGATGTGTGTTAATTCCAATTGCTTTGTTGTTCATGTTACTTTTCATAGTTCCATTGTTTAATGCTCTGGTGACTTTGTTCTCATTGTAGCGTAATAACGTGGTGACCTCCTCCTCTGGTGTGTTACATTCCTTCATGAATCTTCTGGAGAGATTCCTGGTTCACCACCCAGGAATCTCTATACTTTGTGTGTATCATGAAAAGGTTTAGTTCTTCTTCAATTATTGAAGATAGCCTTAAGGAAAAAATAATCTGGGCCTGAGAGCTTGAAATGTATTGTTCCACACATACTGCATTTTTATTCCTGTTGAGAAATCTCCTGCGATTATAATAGGTGAGTTTGCCTGGGAAGATGCTTTTTCTTGTAGCTTTCAACATGGTTTCTGTGTCTGCTTAATATTTTAAGTAAACATGACAAGGAGGGAAGGTTTTTCTAATTGTTGTTGTTGTTGTTGTTATGTTTCTGCTTTTTTCTCTCCTCTCTGACTTGTAGGCTAAGGAAAGTGCATTGTGGACTTTCTGAGTTCCTTTTCTTAAGCTAATGTTTAGACTCTCTAGGTTGCACTCAATGGGAGAAAAGTATCTCTCCATCAGGGTGGGCTTTGAACTCTCCTGCTCTGCTCTCTGAAGTTTCTCTTGTCCATTGCTGTAGGCATTAGTGTTTGTTATACTGTCCTCCAAAGATTTTATTCTCTCAGATTTCTGTTTTAATATTATTTGAAAGAACTACACAGATTCTGATAAGATATTAAAATAATTCATTTTCTTTGATTAACAAAGTGCCTTTCCCTGTTTGTTTTCAGTGAAGGAAACATACTCTGTGGTCTCTGAAGTTCCTATGTTTATTTACTGCTTCTTTATCCTCCCACAATATGAAAAAATCATTTGTCTCTATTTCTAAATAATAATATAATACAATATTGTAAGAAACATACAGATATGGATTAAATTATGTATTATGATATGATATTATATTGTATAAAATATATAGGTATGACATATCTTACAATAGCTATGCATCAATGTAAGACTTAAGTAAAGAGAATTTAGAAATTAACTGTTCATATTTGTAGAGGAAATAGAGTGTTGAATAGGAAAATAAGCAATAAATAGATTCTCCTGTATCTTCTGGCATTAAGAGCAAGATAGTACAGGAGCACAATAGTCATCAAGTCAGATATTTAACTGGAAGCCTGTGTCTTTTATTCAATATTAAACAGTGTGGAAATTTTGAGATTTCCTCAATTTCACGTGATCAGTTTAATAGTGTCCTTAGAAAATTCTGACTCTACTACCAAGTAGCTCTCCTAATATCTAGCTATGTTATGGATCTGAAGATTGGTCCATTCCTGTTATTTTTTTTTAAATTTTTTTGAGCTCCATCAAATTTGTTGTGCTAGATCTTAAAGAGGAGAAAGCAGATGGTGGGAAATGACATAATAGCTACACAATCTTCCCTAACTACCTTAGCCGCTTCTGTATTGGCTACTTTCTCCTTAAGCTAATATGCCATTTCCCCAGAAGTATAAAGTGATTGAAGCACAAATTTGACCATGGAGGTTTAATTGCTAAAGCAAACAAGATTTAAATGCTTTTCATCTAATTATGACAACAGCTTTGAAAAGCATAAAAATGTCTCAGGTGGTAGGGTTGCACTCTAATGACCACCTCATGCCTATTGCTTGAACTAAACCATGACAATCACACTGATGGACTCAATATGGCAAAAGAATAAAAATGGATAACAAATACCAAATATGGCAACATTTGTAAGGAAAAAGGTTTTTTATTTTTTTTTTTCAACTTGGATTTTAATTCTGTGGACATCTTACATTTATCAACAGGACAACAAAAGTAAATTGGAAGCATACATGAAAGACTCACAAGGTTTTTATATTCTATTTCTGAAATTGAACAGAAAGGAAAGCAATGGAATAACAAGTCACATATTAGGTTTTAAAACTGATTTTGGTTTGGAAATACTCACTGAACTCTGCATTCTAAATATGATGAGGGTGCTGTGTGAACCAACTCACAGCAACTATCTGCACAAAGTCAAACTAGAATTCCTTCACAGATAGGGATGAGTCTCTAAGGACCAGCCTCTATTGGCGGAACAATTGGCAGCTTATGGCTGATGAGGTGGGGTCAGAAAGACAGAGAAACATTCACTCTCTTTAGAAATGAGCGTTTTGGTAGTTTGTGGATGTCCTACACTCATCTCATGTGCATATGAGCATCACCACTCCTATTCAAGGATTTATTTGTGTGTGTGTGTGTGTGTGTGTGTGTGTGTGTGTGTGTGTGTGTGTGTGTGTTGAGGAAGCCAAGAGTGATTTGACTCATTGGAGATGGAGCTGAAGATGGTTATGACTTCCTGAAGTGGTTGCTGTGAGCCAAATTTGGGTCATCTGGGTGAGATTAAGAACAAGTATCTGAGCATCTCCTCAGTCACTTAAGGCATTATTAATACCATGAAGTTGGGAAGGAGAAAGAATGAGGGACACTGGGGTGGGGATAAGTAAGAGGGATATAGTGGTGAATATGTATGGTCAATTTACACTATATGAATGTATGAAACTTTCCAAACTGCAAATAGTATTTTGGGAAAAACAAACTAGGGGTCATGAAATGTGCAGAGGCCAAGAGCAACCATAGAAAATCTCAGGTAACTCCAGAACAATACTTAGCAGTTAGGAAATTTCCATGAAATCTTTTGTGTTTCCTTAAATGTAATTCATTGTTTACTTAAGAGTTTCCATAAAGTGAAAAGCAAACTTTTGGACTGTGGACCAAGTTATGTCCACAGGTTAAGAAGTCCTGAGTAGCCATGTCTGTCTCAGTGTTAGCTAAATATCTGTTTAATTTAAGTTTAGTTAAACATCTGTTTAAGTTAGTGAGGCCAATAACCTCATTCCAAGTGTATTAAAATTGTGAAAAATATTACCCTCAAGTCTTAGTAATTTCTCACACACACTTGCTATTATTTTATTCATTATAACCTTTTGAGATATTTTCTATATTTGAATGAATATTTCAGAGTGCTTTTCTCTGTGACTATCACTAGACTATTATCTCCTTGAAAAATTGATTATGATTGCTTCCATTTGACTCACCACAGGACTTAAGTCACATTTCAAAGCAGTCAATTCCTGGCTTAATGAGATTTATCCCATTCTTGTTTGGAAGGCTCAACCATTTTTAAATGATGAGATAACATATTGGTTTTTTCTTGAGAAACACAAACTGGAAAGGAACAAAATCAAAAATTTTTTTTAAAATATTATGTTTATTACTTCTGTTGTAAATTTTACTTTGGATAAGAAAGAAAAATTCATCAAAGGCTAGAATTTACTAAATTTTGCTATACTTTATCTTCACCCAAAGTCCATTTGTTCTGATGAAAATTGTTCAGTTATCTTATATTTGTTTAAATAGCATTTTGTATAGTATACATACACACATATACACTCACACATGAACACACAAATTGCTGGTGAGTGAAATAGATAGGAAGGCAATCTTCATAAATCCTGTATTCTGTTGTGAGCACTGACAGTTGCTGCATAATATATAGTTAAGGAATCACAACCATACATTTCTTTATATTCATACACTCATATGTGTACAATATCAATTATTAAGTACTATAAATCTTCAAAGTTCTTCCCTGTCTAAACAAATAGCATTAAATAACGTGCTTATAAAAAGTGGTATTTACATTATAGTTTGACATCTATTGACATGGTCTTTATGATGCAGGTCATATTTAGAGTTGTGTATGTCACAGATGTGAGCAGACAGATTCATATGAATAATTATCTATCAATAATGAGACCATAGTGACAAATCCTTGTTAAATGGAAGAGAAACTTAACTCTGAGGAGTTTCTGGAGGTATACTCCAATTCTGCACATTCAAGAGACCAAGATCATCATGAAATCATACTTCTTTTGGTTTTCCAGTATCCTTGAAGTTATTTCAATGCTAGTCTTAGAAAAAATATCAAGTACAATTTGCTAAATTATAGCACAGGTTAATAACACCATATATAATACCTTGGTGTGTGGCCTACAAGGAAAAACCTAGTAAGATCTCATCAGGTCACATTGATACTGCAAGTCTAAAGCTACAGGTAAATACAATGCTTTCAATTCAAATCCCAACCTTCAACTTTTTTCCTTCCTCTTGTTTCTTTCAGTGTGGACATCTTCATTCTTGCAGCAACTTTCAGAAAGACATCTTTCTAATTATGTGGTAGGAAATGTGGAGGATGAGATTGGAGAACTTTTTGGTATATTGACATGACATTTTGTTGAGAGAGAAAACTGAGTGGACACATTGTATTTTCAGCCTGAAGGCTAGTTCATCTCTTTTGTTGTTGGGATATTATAGTTCTGAATTTTCCATCTTCTAGCTGTATCCAACTTAATAAGTTGAAGAGGGCAAAGGCCAGATTACATAGGGATTATGAGAGGCAGAATTCACAGTACCATTTGTAGTCACTGGAGTGTTTATTTTTTCCATAAATATAAAATACATTTTATTATTTCATGATAATGACACAGATTAAATGTACCCATACCTACTTTAAAAGCTATACTATCCCAAGAAAAAGAAAACCAAAGATGATACAGTGACAAGAGATTGATTTTTCCCATTTATATTCCTATCATAATGGAGTTTTTTTTTTCATTTCTTGTAATGTGAGTAAATGTGCAGAGTGGTGATGTCTGAGACTCTCTCCTGGGATAGTGACTGAATTAAAGATTGCATTAATCTGGATAATATTATATGCTAACTTTCAGTAAAAATTTTGTGATTTCCCCCAAAGATTACTTTCCATCTTATCTTCTACCAGAAATACTGCATATTGTCATCAGAGTGGTAAGGTTTCTTATGCTACTTGCTTCTTTTTAACACTTTAAAGCTTATGGCACATATTTTCAAGGGAGATTTCAGCATGTTGGCATCAAATAGTTTATGAATATGTTGTTGAACTAATCTATTGTAAAACAATCACTCAGCTCCCAGCTCTGATTACTCTGATAGAAAGCTTATCAGAAATACGTGTGATACGTGACTTAGGTTGCAAAGCCCAGGCTCATAGAAGACAAAAGTTAGCTGATTAAAAGCCACCAGGGATGGGCATGCAGCCTACAGATGACTTTGAAGCTCAATGATGTTTATTGCATGTCTTATTCAGTGGCAGAAATTGTCTACCCATTTAAATGGCTTAGGGGAATATGAACAATGCTATCCAGTCTGTTCTGGAGACACAGATAATAAAATATTTTTTGATAAATGTGCTATCTTTTCCTCCCCTACCAATCAGTATAAAATATTCATCATGTGTCTTCAAGCATATATAAATTCACTATATAAAATATGGTTGGCTCATTTACTAAAAGACATTTAAAGCCTTTGGTTGTATTTTGTGGTTTCAGTGACACAGTGACACAGGTGCACTGAAACAGATTATTTCTCCAATCTTTAACTTTATATAAAAATCTATCAGAATTACACTGGCAATGATGTCTTATGGCAAAATAAAGTGTATCCTGCAATAAGATTTTATACTATTAAGCCTTTAGCAAATATATAGAAGTGATTTTTTTAATGGCCAGTGAAAGATTAAGTATGGTTGCCTTTTAGTATTCATAGATTTTTCTCCTCATTTAGAATGTGTTAGATTTTCTCTCATACACATAGAATGGTGATAATTATGCTCATCACCCTTATTGCTGGACAATTTATTGTCTCCATGCTTCACGAGGCTCTTAGTTTGGATAAAGAAAATGAAATGAAATAAAATAAAATGTCTGTAGCATTCTCTGCTTAGAGAAAACTCTTACAGAAACCTCAAGGAGGCAGAGGGTTTTGCTGGCTCTCTGTAAAGGGTCTAAATCCATTACTCTATCAAATACCGGTGCTGTCTGTGCATGTATTCTGTAACCTTTTCTGGACTCAGAAATTCTGGATTGTGCAAGTGGGATGAATGAAAAAGATTACTAGGTTTGACCAATGTAGATTACTATGGTTGAGTGGTAAATTCCTATTGTTTGGTTGCCTTTTCAAACACTACAGGAAGAGGGTACAAATCAATTCACTTTATGATTCTTCCTGGTATACATGTGCACAGCATTTATCTTTGCCCATTTCTATTGCGAAGTATGTTTTTAAACCTAGCAATGGCTTCATTCATGCAACAAAAAAGAAATATAGATTGATGGATTTTTTTTACTGGAGGAGAGTTGGGAAACTTTATGACCAATTTGATGCCTTCTCACTGCCCAGATGACATGTAGACTAAGTAGAGGTGTGAGAGATTATATTAACTGTAAAATATCAAGCAACAAATTTGAATGAATCATGGATTTTGTTTTTTTTTTTAATTGTTGTTGTTGTTGTTTGTGCTGGTAAAGTCGTATGAATGGTCACTCTACACATGATTGATTTATCACTTTAATACCTGAGGGATCTAGAATATCAATAGAATCCATATATACAAGTTTTCACAGAGCTATGGGGTTATGCCACTGACAATTCCAGATATTTTTCTCTCTTGCACTTCTTTCTTCTGGAATAAGTCTTACTGGGGTTGCTTGTTTGCTTGAATGGTTTCAACTCTTATTCTCTAATGTTGATGTAGAGTTTACTCTAAGAAGTGTGAGGCATGAAGAAAGCCTTTTGTAGAGAAAGATCACTTTAGGGCTGAGGAGGTTTCTCAGTTATGAAGTGCTTGCCAAGTAATCATTAGGACCTGCTTTTGATTTACCAACTCACGTAAAAAAAAGCCAGATGTGGTAGTGTATATTTACAATATAAATGCTAGAAAAGGAGAGGCACTTTGTGTTGAGGGTATCACTGGCCAGCCATTCTAGGCTACTTGGCTAATTCTAGTCCTCCTAAGAATCCCTGTCTCAGAAAAAAGTGCAGGCAATATATAGGAAGTACTGTCTTTTAAGGTTGTCTTCTCATTTTCACATTTACTACACACACACATACCTGCATATATAAGAGCTCACTAATACTAGCATATATAAGAACACAAACAAGAACACATCACACACACACACCTACACACACACACACACACACACACACACACACACACGTGCACACATCCTACCACCACCATCAGAAGAGGCCACAGAATTCAAGACAGAGTAAGCTATGTTTCCTATGTATGTTATAAAATGTTAAATGGTGAAATAAATCCAAAAGGGGGAAAGGTTTACGCATGAAGAATGGAACATAAAGATACTAGAATGAATAGCAAGCCATGATAACCAAGGCTTAGATTAGCTCTGTGGTAGAGGATTAGCCTATCATGAACAAGGACCTCTTTAGGTTGAATCTATAGCACTGGGGTTAGGGAAGGAGATAACAAAATCAAAGTCAAAAATTTAAAAAAATGAATGAATTGAACTTCATAAAGACTATTTTGGAAGTCAAAGAATTATATGAACTAAGCAATTTCATGACCTACAGAATGGTAGGAGTTATCTGTAGATTTTATATGAGTTTAATATACATAGTATTTAAAGACCCCTTGTAATTGAACAATAAAGACAAGACAACATAATTCAAAGGCAGTCAGAAATGTAAGTAGATTTTTTTGAGAAGTATGCAGTCAAAAGTGTATAGAAAATAGAAAATTATATCACTACTTATCAGCAAATGCAAATTAAATTTGCATAAAATTGCCACTTTATACCAAGTAAGATAGCTAATATGAAAACTAGCAAAACAAACACTGGCTAGAACATGACAACCTTAGGAGCTTGGCTATTTCTGGTGAAAAGGTACATCAAGTAGTGGCCACTTAGTAACAAGTTAAACAGATTCAATTTATAATACAGAAATTCTAGTTTTAGGGATCTGTAAAACTAATTGAAGGCAAAAATATGAGAGCAGATACTATCTCACAAATGCCCCCAAATGAATACCCCCAAATGCATCTTTCCTGATTGACAGAGGGGGGCTATAGAAAGAGGCCATCTGTGCATTGGCTGATGAATGGACTTGCCAAGAATGGTATGTGTGGGCACTAAAGTATGATTTAGTTTTAAGGATTGACATCATCATAGATGCTGTAAAATAGATGAGCTTCAGAAATATGTTAAATGAGAAAAGCACAAAAGAAGAAACATTGCTTGAGGTTGTTTGACCTAGTGACCCTGAACAGGTAAACACATAAATGCAAAATAGATAACCACTACTACCAAAGGCTGAGGAGAAGCAAGGTTGGAAGTAGAGTGTTTGGTGGACACTGGGCTGGGGTAATTGAGACAGCTCAGGGAATAGAATAAAGTCATCACTACAGTATGGAGAACAGGTACACTCACTTAACTGCATATTTTAAATGGATAATGGAGTAAATTTTAAACTTTGAATTCTCACTGTCATCTTGGATCACCGTAAAAGAATGACCAAGGCCCAGGCTTAGACAATTATTTATCTCAAAGTTCTTGTGTGTGGAAAGCTCAAAATGAAGGTAGCTGTGTCCAGGGCTGGAAGTATTCACACCTGATCGTACACAGCCACTGTCATGATGCATCTTCAGGTTATAGAGAGGCAGAGCCTGTCTCTGCTTATTCAGTCACAGGTATTTCACACTTATGACATCATCCATTTAACTCTGAGGCCCTATTTCAAAGCACTATCACTTGGGGTCTTAGGTCTTCACTGTATGGATTTTGGAGTTACGCATACATTCAGTCCATTAAATCTGTGTTTTTTATCAGTATAATAAAATATTAAAGTGTTGAGCATTCATGTGAGTTTATGCTATACTTAAATTATCTTGTTGAAATGGCTACTTGATTTCAAATTTTCATAGGTACATTTTAATATTTTATTACACTATGGTATTAGAGTATCTTTGTGCGCAAACTAAATTTCAATAGTTAAGCTCTGCTCCTTCTTAGACATTCGATTCTTACTATGACCTAGATTTTGTGTTGGCATTCAACTGTATCATATCATTTAATTAAAAATAATAACATAATGTTCATAATATATTTTTCAAAAGAGTTAACTGTATTTCATACTTAAAATTAATAAATGCAGGTATAATTAATTGTGAAGCCAGGCCTATGTGTTTCAGAGCCTACCCTCTCAAATACCACTTAGAACCTTCGGTAATCAAAGAAAATTAGTTTCCCCTTTGTTCATTTCTCATGTTTATGACTTTGTCATTCCTGCATCCTGGGGTAAAACTCTAAGTAAGTTAGCATGTATGCAATAACTTTTTATATTTGGACATGGGATTGGGACAGAGCCAAGCTAAGACATTCTTAGAAGTTATCTAAGAAGCCTATTTATCTATAAACAATCTGTCCCCAGAGAGTGCTGGAAGTCTGTCCCTCATTGTTATGGTCCCCAATTTACCTGTAACCTAAACATTGCTACTGATTGCTCTAATTATTCCCAATACTATAGCTCACGACCCCCTTTACCCCCCCCACTCTATCACTAACAGCAAAATATCTTTGAACATTACATATGTTTTCTGGCTCTCATTCCTCCATCTTATCACAGTTAATGAGGTATAAATGTATATCATACCATGTACAACTATGCTTTTCTGGCATTTAATACCTAATAATACCTAATAAGTGGTAGGCGGGTAGGTTCTGACTTAGTGGTATTTTGTGGTTCTCCAGGAAGCTGTTCAGCACATGACTTGACAATAGAGAATGTATCTGAAATCAGAAGTAAAACAGGAGGGCCTCTCTTCACACCATACAGAGTTGGGCTTCTCTACAGTCATGTCATAACACAGATGGTGTTCATAGCAGATATGTGCTCAGATGAGAGTGTCACCCCACACCCATTTCACTGATGAGCAGAGAAGCAGGGTACATAAGCCTTTGCACTGTGGTGGGAGGAAACTGACCGCATATCCAGCTAACTGACTTAAACCTTAGTCCTCAGTATATTAAAAGGTGCAGAAGTAAAACCTAAGAACTCACTTCCTATTGCCCAGAAGCAAGAAGTGTGAAGGGTGTTTGTAAATCAAAGAAGCAGAAAGATTGCTGGTGATTTCAGTAAACAAAAGTGAGAGCCTTTGTCTATTTCAAGCTGTCACCATGAAAGAACACACAGAATGAAGGGCTTGGTTCTAAGGATGCGTGAAGGAGTTGACTGACTATCATACAAATTCAGTCATGCCCAATCACTAGAAGATTCACACTGATTCCCAGGAACACAGCACTGTGACTGTGTATGTTCCTTAGACATGGTTAGCACTGCTGAAATCTGCTAGATTTCTAGAAGCTGGATTTTCATAGACAGTTCCCAAAACTTCTAAGACTTGAAACTGTCCAGATAACAAAAATGTATCCATGTATATCTTTTTATAGAGAGGCTATAGATAGAAAAGTGTATCCCAGAGCCTTCATAGTTGAAAGTAACACTCACTGCCTTTAGCTTTTTGTTATGAAATGTATGAATTAACAATTTAGTAACTACATTTATTACAGATTATGAAGATCTAATATAATCAATTATTTATTTATTTTATAATCAATTATTTATAAAAGCAGATGGTAAGCATATCAAAGGACAAGGAAGACTCTACAAAGAGCTCATTCACTGTCACTTGATACCCATTTGAAGACTTTTATGAGCTAAAGCCTCAGGAAGAGACATAGAGAAAAATATATTTTACATTTACAAAGCATATATGGTGTTATGTTTTTAATCAAATTCAATTTATCAATTTAAAATTACCTGAAATGCAGTTTTAACATAGACAATTAACAAAATATAGTATAACCCTTAAAGCTGCCAGTCTTATAGATGTGGGGGTGGATAGCTTTACTCCCAGAACTTGGAAATCCAAGACAAGAGAATGCTGTGTTTGAGACCAGCCTGGATTCCTTGGAATGATAACTTTCTCAAAAACAGTATCATAAAAAGAGCTGTAGGTTTGTTGAGAGGTAGAGTGATTCATATCTAGGGTCCTCAGTTTGACCCTCCCGAGCATTCCACAAAGGTAGATTTAATATATAGTAACACATAGTGTTTGAAATGGACATCAAATTCTAAATAAAGACTTTTAATGACTTAAAAATATGCTTGCAGAGTTGGTTTTCGATGGTGTTACTTTTTTTAAAAAATGGTTTAATAATTGCCAATTGCATTGACATGTGTGGGGTGACAAAGTGATTAAAATGATTCAGTTACATTAAATAAAATAGAAGTATATTCTTCCTGAATAAAATATGCATGTGTTTATTTGCCACAAAGGAATTTTATCTCTTAGAGATGTATGAAAATCAGCTAAACTGCTACTGCTACTATTCTGTTTACTTGTCAAAGTATAGGAGGCAAGAACAAAATAATTCTACAGCTTGATTCTGGCTGTCCCCATCCAAGCATCTCTCCTTTAATATTCTTACCAATAAAATTCCAAGTCACTGCTTGCCTTTATTGTGACAGGGAAGATATTTCATCCTTAAAGATTCCCTGACATAAATTGTCCACCATTGAACAAAGACATACTAGTTTAAATTTTAAAAATTATTCTATGCTATTTGAAGTAATTTTTTACCAGTAACAATGTTACTGTCACTATGTGACTAAATTCAACTGTGTAACTAAATGTTACTGAAAACAACACTATGTGTTACTATATATTTGTTTTGTCAAATAAAAATTTCAAATATGTAAAAATTAAAAGGAACCATAACCATTCTAAAACAATTTCTGAATATTTCAAGGGGTTGCTTCTCATGAGAAGTTTGCCCTTAAACCTGAATCAAAAATTCAATTTACCAGAGCTTAAGAACATTGAAATTTTAACAACATAATGTAAATTGAAAAGTAACAAAGCATGCTGACATTTGCCAGCAAGGTAAATCTCAAATGTTATCTCTTCAGGGAATCACTCCACTTCACCTCAAGCACCCACAGCCTTGCTGGCATTTGCTAAATGCAAGTTACTAACTTGATTCAAAACATTCCTACTTTTTTTGTTAAGGTAGTTATCAAGTGGAAAATTTTAATTTAATTTAGGACTTGAGGGAATGTGATGTAATCTGTTATCTATTGACATAAGTTTTAGGTGTGTGTGTGTGTGTGTGTGTGTGTGTGTGTGTGTGTGGCATGCACGAGCGTGCCTATGTGCAATAGAAAGAGAGAGAGAGAGAGAGAGAGAGAGAGAGAGAGAGAGAGAGAGAGAGAGAGAATGAGAGAGAGAGAACAAGAAATGACATTATCAGAGAGATAACACTTAGGAGCCCAAGTTATCTCTACTTGGTCCACTTGGGAAGAGATAATGAGGATCATTGCTTAAGACTCTTCCAAAATCTCTATAAATCACATTAAAGGATGCCATTCATTTGTCTCAAGTTTGTAAAGAAAACAGGAGTTAAAACCTCAAAGGAAGAGCTTGAGGAAAGTGTAGATTGTGTACAATACTAACTGAACCTCCCTATTCCTCCTTCATGAAGAGTTTTATGTGAGTTTGATGATATTGTCATAGCCATGAGCATGGCTGATGTGTCAGTGACTGAATGCCTGAGTTAGTATCTGGACTGTCCCATACAGATTCACATTTTAGCATCCCACTGATGCTAAATAATAGCATCAGTTCCCACTGATGCTATTATTTAGAGAAGTTATGGATCATTATATTTCCTACCACAACAGCCTGAACTTCCTCCTCACTTTGAGTAAAAGAAAATCTCATGTCCTGCAAGTGGTTTCTATGTGGGATAGTGTCTTTTCAACAAGAAAGATACCTGCACTGACTTTAAGACTTACCGAGGATTGTTTCCTCTTGACAAAACAATCTACTGTACCAGACATTATGTTCTTTAATCTACTTGGAAAGATTTTTGACTCTTTCTTCTCTTTTTTTCCCCTGTTCTGTTGCAAATCGGGGCATCCACCCAACTCTATCCCTTTCAGAAAAGCTAATATATTTCCTATCACTATGAGTTTTTTAGGTTATAAAATAATGCTATTTTTGTCGCACTGACCTACATATATATTCAATATATTCTCTTCTCCAATACTCACTATATATTGAAGGAATAATATTTCAGAAACATGAACTCTGGAAAATAGTAATACTTAAGTGGATTTTGTAAAATTACTCTCTCTCTCATGTTATAAACAAACCTTCTCTTTCATGTTATAAACAAACATTGTGCAATTTTGTTTTGTAAAATTTTGAAAATGATGTGCTTACAAAATTAGTATCAAACTTAAAATAATGGAGAAAACAACTAGATCTAGAACACTGCCATTGGAAACTTTTATGAAAAATAATCCTCCCTGACTTTTCAAGTGTCTCTTGATGATTCTCAGTGAAGTAATTCTTTGGTCCTGAGAAGGAAAATGGCTGTGATGAATTGACCTGAGACTTTCCCACAGCACGCTAATATACTTACATATCTGCATATTTGTACTTTTTCAGGTGTGGCTACTAGATATACCTGAGGATGTGTATATACAAGAGTGGCCACTGTGCGTTCATCTCCATGTGGCTACTGTATGCATATCTGCACATGTGTACATATAGATTCATGTCAACATGTGCCTACTATATATTTGTACATGTGTACATATACATATGTATATACCTGCTCATGTGTTTATATACATCCCACCTACATGTGTCTAGTGCACATTCTGCATATGCATACAGTTACAAATTATCTGCCTGTAGCTATTGTCCACATATTCACATGGAATTTATACTTATGTACATATGTATCTATATGTGGTTCCTGAGTACAGTTATTTAGTGATTTAAAAACATGTCTTTCAAAGGCTACAAAAGAAGATGATTCTCAAGTTATCTTGGCCAAGAGATCTTGGCCTAAGAGCTTGAATGCTAGACTATCAAACAAACATGTGATTTAGTTTCAGCAAACATGGGTCATTCACAGATTGGGCATTTAGTTATAAATAAGCATTGACTGACTTATTTTTGAAGGAAATCCAACAGAAAAATATGATGACCCATTAACACAGATAAGATGAACCCTGACCCACTTTACCTTTGAAATATATCTGTATTATTGGTGTCACCCTCTGCCAAACGTTTGTTCTCTGATACATATTTGAACCACGTGACCTTTGGGCCAAAACCCACTCCAATAGAAACAAAGGAAATGGCCAGTCAGCATCCAAACACTCCATTCTTCAGGGTCTGCTTTAGCAGGAAGCAGGCCAAGAGGATTTACTGCCAACTGGAAATGTGCCACAAAGATTCTCCAGTATGCTAAATCCCAGTGTTAATTAAATTTTAAGTTAGGAAATCACATTAACTATTTAGTATGCAACACTACCAATGGGTCCAATCTTCAGCAAACATTTCCCAATCTTGACCTAGGTGACCCATTAGAATTAATAACATTTTAAGAATAGCTTATTTTCTTCCAACAAGTTCACAGTGATACTGGCTGGTAATTATCTAAATTGTATCTGATGACACCCGTAACATAAAAGAGGAAACATTCAGTGAAGGGCTGGGAGAAAATAATTAGTTGTTGATGAGAATAATAAGATTCTTTTTAAAAAATATTCACACAGGAAGCAGTACCTGTGCAGAAAATTGGTCATCATGTAAGTTTTGATTCCAGAGTCAGTTGAGTGAAGTATTAATGTTTACTTTTACTCAAAGACTTTTATGAGAAGGGTTGTTGGCTCCAGGTGTCCTATAATAAACCATTAAAAGTACAATCCCAAGGAACATCACCAGGAAGACAAAAACTTACTGATTAGAACATTGTTTTCCCTTGCTCACCTATAAACAGCAATGCGTCCATCTGTGTGTGTGTGTGTGTGTGTGTGTGTGTGTGTGTGTGTGTGTGTGTTTTTAAAAGTGGTTCAATATCTAGTTCAAACTATTAAATACCTGACTCCCTACTTCGTGACCCCATCTAATCCTGAAGAAACAGGCAGGTCCAGTTGACTTTGAGCAACATTTGTAAAGGAATAACTGGTCCTCAATGACAATGGAATAAAGATATGGCACAGAACACATGCAAAGAGATGTTTACCATGAGGAATGGGAGAAGTGTCTCAGAGCTCCAGTGGCCTCCCTAGGAACACCACTGTCCAGTGGTTTTACGTGTCTGGATCACAGGACTTTTATTTTATTAGTTTTACTCTCTTCTTTTCTGTCCTTTCCATTAAGATTCAGTTTACTTTCAAAGGGCCCTTCCACAGGGAGAAAGGGCTCCATGGCATTGTTCTTCAGAGGCTACATCTGAGTTGTCACATGTTCAGAGACCAAGTGAAGTTCAGCAGGCATACTTAGAGAAACTCTCTAGCCCTAGTCCTGTCTATTTACAAGGAATACATTGGGAAATGGGAAGCTTATCCATGGTAGTCAAGGATTTGTCTCACATTGACACAATTTCCTTTCCCTTGTTACATGGCTATAAGTAAGTATAAAGTACTTTGAACTCTTGGGATTTATTCAGTGTCCAAAATCAGCTCTTACTAGAATTGTCATGATGTTTAGTAGATGCCCAGAGTACCTTAAATAGGAACACTTAGAAAAAAACAAGTGAGCAAAGGAAATTTGATTGCATCTAGATAATATTTACATGCAAGGTCTATTCAGTGCCCTGTGTACTTGCTGGTCATTGTGTGCACTGTGGCCATCTGTCCTGTTCATGGCACTGCCATGGCCATTGCAATCACTGTGGCCTCTGTCCTGTAGATTTCAGGGCCCATGGTCAGGGTGTCACTGTGACTATCTGTCTTGTGATCAGTCCTACCACAGCCAGGGTGTCACTGTGGCTGTCCAAGTGGTTGACACTTTCATATTCAGGGTGACTATGACTATCTGTAGGTGGCAATGTCACCAGGATTTCCTCTTTACACGCATGACTCTCAGTAGCCTTATCTGGAAAGATTTTTCTTCCTGACTTCTCCGGTGCTGTTCTTCCTCCCTTTATCTCATTTCATTGAGCTGTTATATTTTTTCCAATTTCATCAAATAACTGCTAATTTTTTGTTTTCTATACTAAATGTGCTGAGGAGTACACCTGTGTCTTCTGAATGTATTTGGTACAGACATTGACTCTCACATGGGCCACTACTTTTTGATAAACTGAAGCGTTCTATTCTCAAGAACAACTAAGCCTGAATTAAAAGTTATAGCTTCTATCCTGGTGGAATGGAGGTGGGGGAATGGGAGGGGAGGGTGGTCAGGGTGCATATGATGGGGGAAAGAGGGTAAGAGGGAGGGAGAGAAAACTGGGATCAACATGTAAAAATTTTAAATTATATTATTAATTAAAAAATAGTTTTAGCTTCTAGCTATGAATACATTTTCCCTGTTTTCCTATGTGTTATTACCTCTTAATGAAGCAAAGTGAAATGAGTGTGTGTGTGTGTGTGTGTGTGTGTGTGTGTGTGTGTGGAGAGAGAGACTAAAAACAGTACAAGTGTGTGAGGCTATTTGGAGAGTATTAGAAGTTAAAAACCTATACACACCACCATATTACCGCTGTTGCTAGTTATTCCCTTCCTGCTAAGGTCCTGAAAAAAATACAACCAACATTTTACTCAAAAGACCTCATGCATGCACTTGAATTGCTTCAGTTCTAAAAGGTTCATTGTCAACACTGGCTCTCCAAAAACAAGTATTGTGCCTTGCAGAAGGAATTTGCTCTCAGGAGGATTTCCTCTGCTTTGAGATCCCTGGGAGGCACTATTAAGCTGCATCGGAACTCTGCAGGCCTTGGAAAAGGAGAATGTCCTAGAGGTCTTAACAGGAATGTAGTGGGGTGGATTTTAATTCCTCCTAAACTCAATTCATCGGATTTAATAAGTGACCTAACAAGAACCTGGCATTCATAGACCTAGAAGTCTCTGTTTGGTCCAGTTAAAGTTAATGAACAAATTACTGTACCACAGACCACTATGCCTGCCATCAATAAGATAGTCCAAATACATGCAGTGATGTTCAGTCATGTGTATATATTTTTTCTTCCATGAGTTACCAATAATTATGTTCCTGTTTTGTTTTTTTTTAATTTTTTTTAAATTTTTACAGCAGTAAGCTATGCAAATGGCAAATGTTCCACTCTTGACTTTTGTCCCAGACTTCACTCTAATTGTATTTTGCAAGGGAATGCTTATCCACTGGCTCAACTGAGCACACAGATAGCTTATGGTGTGACCTACAGAAAGGGAAAAATAAAATGCATGCCATTCCATAGTGTTCAATTTATATCCAAAAATAACTTTCTGCCTATGGATAATGCAGTTCAATCAATGACCACAATGGGAATTTGGTTACTCAGCATATACATTATTAGCATGTCACTGACAACATCCAAGCACTTTCTAATCACAAAATCAGGACTATGTCCCACAGAGACATGATAATAGCCTATACAACAGAACATTTCAGTAGAAAAGCATTCGTTATATGTTCTCTTAAGTTCTAGTGGGCTTTAAATAGCACATATTTTTTCAAAACCCTTTGAAAAACATTTTTAAATCATGATTTTAAATAGATTGATAGTGTGTTTGCAAGTCCTAACAGGTCTAGGTAGCAGACAGATCCTCTGCTGAGATAATCGCAAACTGCATATATTCCAACTATTTTGTAGTACAAGGACACAGCACAGGAGTATTTAAGATGGCCTCGTGGGAGCTGTTCACAGAGTACCAACTAGCACTGTACTGTAGCTGTAGGTGCAAGTGGCTGTGAGACACTGGATAAGGATGGTGGTAACTTAACTCATGTTCTCTGTGGGAGCAGCAAGTGCTCTTAACTACTGAGCCACTTCTCCATCCCCAAATAGACATGTTTATTTATTTGGCAATTTTGCAGTTTATAAGACAGACCTGTTATCATGAATATTTTTTTCTTAATTCATTATCTACAATGTCATATGATGACAATGGATAAAACTTAGGATTATTTTTAGTTTTTTTCCCCCGAGAGTATTTCTTAATTTTATGAGAAACTACATTCACAGTTTATTTTCTAATACATCATTAAATATTCAGCATATTTATAAAATCTATATTGGACAGCTTAATAATGAATCTTAGTCTGAAAATGGAATTCATATATTACATAGTTAATTGGGAGTGATGGATCCAGGCTGAGGAGTCAGAGCTAAGCCTACTTGTGTGATTCTATACCTGTTCTCAGAAGGTTTATTCTAAGTACCTATTGAGTAGAAATTAATCTTGATTATAACATTTGCACATTCATAGATTTTTCTGTATATTTAACATGCCATCTTACAACTCACATAATATTAAACTCTCTGACCTCATTTCCTAATATAGAATTAAGGTAAGAGTAATGTAAAGTAATAACAGTATTCAGGATACTGGTGGAAAAAGGATGGGTTGTGGTTCTTCATCTAATCTAAAGCCATAAATGATAGATGTTCTCTTTTATTCATATCTTAGCAGAAGAGTGAAAATGCATCCTGGCTTTACTTGAATTCATTTATTAGTTGTAATGGCCCTTGGTAAATGTTTAGCCTTTTCTCCATGCAAAATTAGTTCATCTGCAAACAGAAAAAAATTAGACTATGCCCTTCATAGTTTTGTGACTCTTGCCTAGTTGATAAGGTGAAACCCCAATAATGAGTTCATTAGAGTGTGGTAGTGAATGCCATTCTCCTTTCCCATTCCTTAACGGAGATGCTTTCAGCTTTTCCATATTCAAGGCGTGACTTGGAATATGTTGGCTGTTGATGTGACATGTACAGTATTTGTTAGCTGAAAGTTTGTTACTGGTTTAGTTTGTTCAGAGCTTTGTTTTTAAATAAAAGGAATGAAGGAATTTGAAATGTCGAATTTTACTACATTTTTTTCCTGATTTTTTTTTGACCTTTATTTATTTTTTTTGTGAGATGCATCCTGGCTTGTGTATCCCCTCCATTTATATCATGCGTGTCTCTCCACGTGCACCCCTTCCTCTGCATGTCTATGTCAGACACGGTCTTATGCCAATTAAAAAATATGGTACCTCAATCCAATTTAATAAAAATAAAGACCATTTGACATAGAAAAGAAAGAAATAAAATGCATCTATTATATACCCACTTCTAATCAGCAGGGGAAGGCCACTATGTACTTCAGAGAGAAAAAGAGAAAAGGGAACTATGTCCGGGATTTAGATTTGAAATCCAGTCAGGCTTGGTGAAACCTGTTGACACATTATACAAATAATGTTATGAATGAATTAGAAACCACTGGAAAGAATGGAAACTAATGAGTATGTATTGGTAGAAATGAGCAAACTTCAGGTCAAAGAAAAGCATTCCTTTATAGGAATTATAATTATAAATGATGAATAGAGAGTATAAAATAGAATCAGATGACAAGCAGTGAAAACTGACAGACATGTGAGAAGTTTGATGAACTTTACAGAATTGTGAACATTCTCTATTTTCACATTGCACCATTTAAATCTAAGTAGCTTGTCTATATTTAAAATGGAGCTTTGTTGTAGAATATTAGTTGAAGATGTGTTATATCTGTTTTTGCTGTGGAAAGCAGTAATTACTCAAAGTAGAGGCTAAGAATTTTATCATTTTTGATCTTGGTATTCCTATGTTTAATAATGTAACATTTTTTTTCAGGCTAAAAACTCATGCTTCCGAACTATGTAAAAGTTACAAAGAAGTAGAAAAAAATTTTTGAAGTGGCAATGAATAGTTAAACTGTTGGAGAATCAGGGATGTGTGGATCACAACGGACACTTTTGTCATGAAATATTTAAATTTTACATCTTTGCATGAACTGGCAAGTTTGAATAATTTCTTCCACAGTACTTTGGAGAAACAGAAAGTTTATGATACGATTGAAGAATTAGGAACACAATCTGTCCAAGATTCTAACTCAATGGTTCTCAACCTGCGGGTCATGAAGGGTCAAAAGACCCTTTCACAGAGGTCATTTCTGATATTCTGCATATCAAATATAAAATTTAATGTAAATAACAGTAGCAAAATGCAGTTATGAAATAATAATGAAATACTTTTATGGTTGATGGGTCACTTCAGCATGAGGAACTACATTAAAGGGCCACAGTATTAGGATGTTGAGAATTACTATTCTGACTCCATTTGCAAAATTCTTGTCTATCTTAAGACAGAGGTTCAAGTTTTATATTTTATAAAACATAGTCTGAAAATAAGAGTTTGATAAAGTGTTGTGATTCCTAAAAATAACATGTTCTTTGAAAATATATATTTTTTTGCCAGTTGTACACAGATACTCCTTGTGGCTTTATTTATAATAGCCAACACTAAAGATACTACACCTCCCCCCAACAATAACAAAATGAATGGACAAACTGTGATATAGTCAAATACTACACAATAGTAAAACAAAGAATATATAACTAGTTATACAAATATAAAATATGAGTGCATAAAATGTTTTATAAGATTCCTTTTTATGATATTCAAGAACAGGTAAAATTGAACTGTGGTGATTGGAGTCAGAATTCTAGACTCCCTGTTGAGACCTCAGAGTACTCTGTTTTACACAGTGGGTAGAGGAGGAAGAGAGAAGGTACTCTCAACTCATAATCTAAACTGCCTCTATGTTTCTGTTCACAGTCCACTAGTAAGAACTGGTGACATGGTCCCACACACATGCAAAGGAATATGGGAAATGTAGTTCCTGTCTAGGCAGCTGTTCCTATTTTATTATTTTGGTTTTTTTGTTTGTTTGTTTTTTTTTTAAGTGTACTTCTGGTTTATTTTTTCTATTTTTACATATAAATCCCAGTTTCCTCTCCCTCCCTCCCTTCTCTCAGTCCCTCCCTCCTTTTCTCCCTCCCTCCTCTCCCTCACTCCCTCATTCTCTCCCTCCCTCCCATGCCCCCCAAAAAACCTCTGATCCCATCCCCCGTACACACACACAACAAGGAGGCTGATGCCTATTCAGGGAGGATCAGCAAAATCTGTCAATTCAATTGGAGTAGGGACTAGGTCCTTCACTCCTGCCTCTAGGCTAAGGGAGTACCCCTCCATGGGGAATGTGCTCCCAAAGTCCTTTTGTGCACCAGGGATACATCCTGATTCCACCGTCAGAGGTGCTTTAGACTGCCTAGGCCTTCTAACTGAGACCCATGTTCAGGGGGTCTGAGTTGGTACAATGCTGGATTCCCAGCTATCAGTCTGGGGTTCCATTAGCTCCTCCTTGTTCAGGTCAGCTGTCTCCTTGGGTTTCTGTAACCTGGTCTTGTCCTCCCTCTCTGCATCTGGATTCCAGTTTGGCTCAGTGTTTAGTTGTGGGTGTTTGCTTCTGTTTCCATTAGCTATTAGATAAGAGCTCTATGATGGTAGATAGTTAGTCATCAATCTCATTATTAGCGAAGGGCATTTGTGGTAGCCTTTCCACCGTTGCTCAAATTGTTAGTTGGGGTCATTCTTGTAGGTCTCTGGACATTTCTCTAGACTCAGTTTTGGTTGTTGTTGTTGTTCTCATTTATTCCTCCCCTGATTCAATCTTCCTAGTCCCACATGCTCTCCTGTCCTCTCCTCCTCTTTCTCCTAGCTCCCTCTCCACTCACTGCCCCTCCTACTCCCAATATGCTCAGGAGAGCTTATTCCTTTCTCCTTCTGTGAGGGACCTTTTATGAATCTCTTAGGTTCCTCTTTGTATCCTAGTTTCTCTGGCAGTGTGAATTATATATAGGCTGGTGATCCTTTGCTCTATGTCTAAAATCCATATATGAGTGAGTATATACCATGTTCCTCTTTTGGTGACTGGGTTACCCCAGTCAGGATGTTTTCTTTAAGTTCCACCAATTTGCCTGCAAATTTCAAGATTTCATTGTTTGTTTGTTTGTTTTTGCTGAGTACTATTTCATTTTGTGAATGTGCCACATCTTCTTTACCTATTCTTTAGTTGAGGGTCATCTAGGTTGCTTCCAGGTTCTTGCTATTACAAATAATGCTGCTATGAGCACAGTTGAACAGATGTCTTTGTTGCATGGATGTAGATCATTTGGGTATATGCCTAAGAGTGAAATTGCCTGGTTCTTTAGTAGACTGATTCCCATTTTCCTGAGGAACTGCCATACTGATCTCCAAAATGGCTGCACAAAATGGCTTGCACTCCCATCAGCAGTGGAGGAGTGTTTCCCTTTTTCCACATCCTCTCCAGCATAAGTTGTCATTGGTGTTTCTAATTTTGGCCATGCTGGCAGGAGTAAGAGGGTATCTTAAAGTTGTTTTGATTTGCATTTCCCTGATAGCTAATGATGCTGAGCACTTTCTTAAGTGTCTTTCAGCCTTTTTGATTTCTTCTATTGAGAATTCTCTCTTCAGTTCATTTTTTTTAAATAGGGTTATTTGTTGTTTTGTTGACTAGTGTCTTGAATTCTTTGCATATTTTGGAGGTAAGCCCTCTGTCAGATATGTCGGTGGTGAAGATCTTTTCCCATTCTGTGAGCTGCCATTTAATCTTGTCCACTGTGTCCTTTGCCTTACAGAAGCTTCTAAGTTTGAGGAGGTCCATTTATTAATTATCGATCTCCATGTCTGTGCTACTACTGGTGTTATGTTCAGGAAGTGGTCTCCTGTAACAATTTGCTCAAGGGTACCTCCCACTTTCTCTTCTAAGAGGATTAGTGTGGCTGGATTTATGTTGAGGTCTTGGATCCATTTGGACTTGAGTTTTGTGCATGATGATGGACATGGATCTATCTGAAGTCTTCTATATACCATCATCCAGTTGTGCCGGCACCATTTGTTGAAGATGCTTTTTTCCTTCCATTGTATACTTTTAGCTTTTTTGTCAAAAATAGGTGTTCGTAGGTATGTGGGTTAATATCAAAATTTTCGATTTGATTCCATTAATATACCTGTCTATTTTTGTGCCAATACCAAGCTCTTTTCAGGACTATAGCTTTATAGTACAGCTTGAAGTTGGGGATGGTGATTCCTCCTAAGTTCCTTTATTGAACATGGTTGTTTTAGCTATCCTGGGTCTTTTGTTTTTCAATATAAAGTTGATTATTATGCTTACAAGGTCACTGAATAATTGTGCTGGGATTTTGATGGGAATTGCATTGAATCTGTAGATTGCTTTTGGCAAGATTGCCATTTTTACTATATCCTACCTATCCAAGAGCATGAAAGATCTTTCCATTTTCTGGTATCCTCTTTAATTTCTTTCTTTAAAGACACAAAGTTCTTGCTATATAGGTCTTTCACTTGTTTAGTAAGTGTTACCCCAAGATAGTTTATGTTGTTTGTGCCTTTTGTAAAGGGCCATGTTTCCCTGATTTCTTTCTTAGCCCCTTTGTAGTCTGAAAAAAAAAAAGGTAGGGTTACTGAGTTTTTTTTTTTAATTTAATCTTGTATCCTGCTAGTTTGCTGAAGTGTTTATCAACTGTAGGAGTTCCCTGGTAGTTTTTCGGATCATATATGCAAACTATCATATGATCTGTAAATAGTGACAGTTTGACTTCTTCATTTCCTATTTGTATCTCCTTTTGTTGCCTTATTGCTTTAGCTAGAACTTCAAGTGCAATATTGAAGAGATGTGAAGAGAGTGAACAGCCTTGTCTTGTTCCTGATTTTAGAGGAATAGCATTAAGCTTCTCTCCATTCAGTTTAATGTTGGCTGTTGGTTACTGTATATTGCTTTTTTTATGTTTAGGTATTAGTTTCAAAACATTTTTCTGTCTTAACTACTCTCTTTTCTTAGGTTATAATATAATTACATTTCTCTTTCCTTTCCTCCCTCCAAACCTGCCCATGTACCCACTTCATGCCTGGGATGACCTGGATTGGAACTAAGTGGTGTGTTTCTCCATGGGGAATATCATCCCTTCTCTTGATAGTTTGTATTGCAAGCTTCAAAAGGAAGGTAACAACCAGCAGTCTTTACTAGTTAGGACACCTATGAACCTCAACAATGACCAACCTGGAACCGTAACTTTAAAGGCATTAGTGGTACACATGCATACCTTGGTGTTAACCACAACTCTCCAATTGGACTTAAAACCCACTCAAAAAGATGGAAATCATGCATGTTGCAGAAACTTATAGTGATAATGAAGTCATGTTTCTGGCGGAGAATCTACAACCTTTAATGAACAAAACTATCACAATCACTAAACTGTTCTTGCAGGGACATTTATTTGATGGCTGCAGTTCCTAATACTCAGTATTTCTGGGAGCAATGGTCATGATTATTTTTTAATCTTATTGATGACATTTGTCAGCAGCTCAACTTACTGGGTGAGTGGCTGCTACTAACTTTATTAATTTTTTGAATTTGTTTAAAACGACTCTAATCCCTTTTGTGTTTACACATGGATCACAACCCCACTATTTTTTTTTTAATTTTTCCTTCCTATGATTGTGAGGTGTGTGTCGGTGTTCATGTTCATACAAGAACAGATGCTAGAAGTTGGTGTTGAGTGTCTTTTTCAACTGCTCTCTGATGGTTTTAGTGACAATTAAAAAGTTGAAATGTAGTTCTTAAAAAGTATACATTGACACTGTGCTCTTTCCCCTTGATGTTTAATCTCCTAGAAAAAAAAGCAAATTCATTCACCTTAATTTTTAATGCATTAAGCTTCAGATGAAGTAATAATAACTTTAGAACATAACAGTCTAGGAGCTTATAACCAGAACACTGTAACACTGTAATACTAAAATCATAGAGCATTGCTAATAGAAAAGAGTGCCTTATTTTAACTTATATTAAAGATACATGCTCACCTATTAATTTACCTCATTTAACTTGTTAAACTTTAAGCATTTTTATAACCAAGAAAATCAATAATGTAATAAGGCTTAAAAATATGCCCATATAAAATCTCTGAACCTTATATTCAGAAAAGTCCATGTTTTTAAGGGAAATTTGTATTTTAAACATTCCAGGAGTTAGGGTTGCACTGAGGAGAATACTTGAGATCCATGAAACATACCATTCCAGATGTGTCTGCGTCAACCAGTTATCACCAAAAGATAGCACATCACTGAGGTCTTGGGATTGTGTCACATCTGTCACTTAAACAGTCCATATGTAGTGTAAGAAAATTTAAAGAGTCAAATGTTTTAATCAAGATACACACACACACACACACATATATATATGTATGTATATATCATAAGTAGTAATTCTACATATTATACATGTTTTATTATCTACCTCTTTCTACCTACTAACAGAATGAAGATATATTCATTGAAAGTAAAATTTCAAAATAATATATATACATTTTCTAGAATATTTTATTTCATTGTTAGGAACGAGGATTTTAATCAGGGAAAAGTACTGTCTATTATTTTTTCAGTACTTTTAAAGTTAATTTTCCTGTGCAAAGATGAAAATTACAAGTTTATCATCTGAACTTAAGATAGTGGGGAATGCAAATGAATTAAATATTTTACTTAATTGGATTAAATGAATTTGAGGCAAATACTAAAGAAAAGGCACAGCCACTGTCTAGTCATTAAGTGTTCTAATAATCTGTCACTAGCTTACTAGTCAGCAATATTCTAAATAATTCAGTTGTATTTGGTTCATTGATGTGTTATTTTTACATGTGTCTGTGAACCTCAATACTCCTGAAGGTAGAACTACTTGTACAGTTTAAATCCCATTGGCGAGAAGTACATAGACAGGCTCCTGGAATGTCTTCTGGGGAAGGTGACACAGCTGTAATCACAGCATTCAGGGAGCAGGCAGGAGATTTCTAACTTCCAGCCTGGGCCACACAATGAATGTGAAGGGAGACCTAGTCTAAAAACAAACAAAACATAAACAGAATACGTAGAGGTAGTAATGTTTTTTCTTTTGATAAACTTTAGAAATCACTGATAAGCCACATCTGTATTTTAATGAATTGTGTTTCCTCTATGAAGACCATTTTGAGAAAAGCAGCCTTTATTATTTGTTACACATACTATAAATGCTGGTTAGCACACAACAAACATGGCAGCTCAGAGGGGGTTTTTAAAGTGGTAATTCAAACAGTTCACTTTAAAGATTCTTGTGAAGATGTACTTCTAACCTTAATAAAATATGTAGAGCCATTATTAGGATAAGACATGGTTTTTAATTGACCATTAAATTATATACTGATTTAATAAACTTAGACCTTTTCAACTACCTTAACTAACAAGGGTATGACAATCAATTAAACTCGAAATGTTGAGAGGGGAATCTTAAAATTGAATGGGTTCCCATTCTAGTATCTGCTGAGCACAGGACCGATAAAAAACTTCATGAAAATCTTTCATGTCAGGTACACGTGCCATCTGAGATAAATGTACTTGTTATCATATACCATGTGCGTTGCCTCACCTTCAGGATAGCATTAATGAAAACATCAATACTCATGCGCACATTATATATATATATGTGCATACACACTTATAATTTAGAGACATACACATAGGCACATATATACATATATTGTAAAGATATAAATATATGTACACATAGGCAGATATTATGTTTGTGTGTATGTGTACATGCAGATGAGCCTGTCTGTGTGTGTGTGTGTGTGTGTGTGTGTGTGAATGTAGCTAGTCCCCAGTGACAATTCTGAGGCATAGATCTCATGTGGTCTCTCTTACATAGGGGAACCAACCTGAAATTGCTCTGAATGTCCCTATGCAAGGTTTCTTATTTTGTTCTATCTAGAATTTAGTCATGCTTCTAAATTTGGTATTAAGAGTTGTGTTTCAGCTTAAAATGATCAGTTTGTTTGCTCTGTTAGACTTCATCCTTCCATAATTTTATTTGCTTCTGATATTCATGTTTAATATTTACTTTGTCATAACCTTAAATTCAATCTTCTTATTACCTAGACTCACATGCCTGCAATTCAATATCATGGGTATATTTTGTTAATTTATTTTATTTTTCTCTGCCATGTTTTCATTATATTGTTGATAAACAAATGGGTTGCTTTCTACGTTTTTTTAAATCTTGCTTGTTATAAAACTGCAGCCTAAAGTAGTTGTGTCCACTTTTTTTTTTAAATTAGTAGATGGATATGTGTGAGAAAAGTAATGTCAATGATTTTAACTAGTTATACAAATGCACACACACACACACACACACACACACACACACAAACACTCATTAAAGTGAAAATTTAATGGGAAATGGCATTTGGATAACTATACCATTTAAGGTAAATTTTTTAAAAAAAACAAGGAAGATTTGAGAAAAATTGGCTTAGCTATTAATGATAGACAGGACTGGCAAGAAATTTCATGTGACCAGAAGAAGCTTGAATAACTTATATCTTTGCTAAAATGTGAAGAACACACCAACTAAAAATTATGAATGGGAGGAAATATTTGCAATAGACATCATAAAATAAAAACATTACAAATAATAAAAAATACACTAAGATTTGCTTGATAATTTTCAGATATTGAAAACATGAAATCCTCAGACTCAGTGACTAAACCATGCTTGATCACAGTGTGTAGAAAATGTTTCACGAGACTTCTAATGCAAAACCAAAGACCACAAACAGTGTTTATTGTCTCTCCTCAGAAAAATAAAATATTGCCTGGCACGGAGATGACCTAGAAGTTATATATTTTAAAAGAAAGTAAAAGAAAAACATATTAAAGTTTGCTTGTCCAGGGACAGGGTCTGCCATACTGGTGACTAAAGCATTTAAACAAAGAAAATGGCACAGCATCTTTGTTGCTAAATTTTGTTATGTGAATGACGATAGATTCTCTCCATTAAGAAACAAGTGAAAATAAAATGAAGTTATACATGTTTTATTTGTTGAAAGCAAAGAACAAATTTGAGCTATTCAATTTAGGTCTTTGGCAGAAAAAAAAGGACACATCAAAAACATGATAAAGGAATAAAAAGTAAGGCTGTTTTTCAGTAGAATTAAAGAAAAACAAACATAAAATAAAACACCTAGGTGCTGGGTGAAGCAGTGAATTGGGATGCAAGAGTTCTTGGTTCGTTGGAGGGGTCTTTTACTTTAGGTTGATGACATTTGATTTACCTGCTTGCAATGAGGTTATGTCTGTGCGATTTGAATTATGATACTAAAACGATAGAGAATTGACTTTTACAAACTGTATAATACATATCATTCATCTTACAGTCACAAAAGGAAAAGTTGCCAGCATAGCTGGAGGGGAAGTATTTGAAAACACATATATCAGCATTTTTAACCTTCCCAGGATCACACTGAACTTTGTGCAGCATTAGACGCTCAATATTCTTGTGAAAACTAGAGTGGAAAGTTGTTACTGTGTCACAAATTCAAAGAGATGCCAAGTCTGCATTTTACAGCCAAAAATAAATATAAGAGAACAGGTAATAAGAGAGTGTACAAGGTGCTGTTGCAAAACACTATAGTACTGATCACTTTTTGTTGTTTGAGAATTTTATATGTGTAATGGTTTTGATAAAACCACTTGTTTTGCTCTCCTCTTTCCCTCCTTCCCTAACATTTTCCTCCCCAACACATTTTTTTTTAAAGTACTGCACCCATTTATTGCTTCCTGTGCATAAATAGGGCCATATACTGAAGCATGGGTCTACATGCTCTGTAGAAAACTGACTCTTGCTTTCCCAACAGTCATGCAAGCTACCAATTATGCAAGAACTACACAAGAACAAACCACAAAATCTCAGCATGCATGGTGGATAGGCTTATGGAGTTTTATATTCAAAATATAACACTTGCATGGAACAATAACTACAACTTGTGACTGTATGTAAATGGGAGAATGAACATATGTATTGTGTGTGTACATGAAGATTTGTTTATTTTATACAAGTTACCTCTGTGTAGCCACAGTTGGTTTGATCTCACTTTGTAGATCACAATGGCTTAAAACTCATTGAAAATTTTTCTGTCTCTCCTTAGTGCAAGCATTGTAGATGTGTGCTACCATGTGTGACTTGAACATGTATCTGTTTAAAATGTTATTATTGTGGGAGCATGCAAAACCTATCTTGCAAGTTAAATAATATGTTTAAATATTATTTAATTGCAGATGAGAACTTGGGAGAGTGAATCAGAAAAGTACGCTACACAAATGAAACATTGTGTACAACAAGCTAATAAGAATTCATCTTAAATTATCTAGAAGAAGCATATGATTATTTAAGCTGGATATTAATATGCCTGACTAAAATCTTTTATTCATACATAGTGAATGCTTTTTTAAATCTGAAGTTAAAGCTTTCCCTTCTGCATTAAAAGACATGCCAAAAATAAGGTTCATTGAGGTATTGTTGTAATACATGAAGGCTGAATAATGGAATAATATTAAGTAAAAAGAAATCTCAAAGGCACAGAGCAATGGGTATAGATGACTAATTTACATAGTAACAAAGTGTCCTGTAATGTTCATTACATAAACTCAGAGTATACCAAGCTTTTGTCATCTCAAGGTATGTATGGAACAGAAATTGGTGAGCTGGGAAGAGGTAGTGTCTTAATTTTTCCTCAACTCATCTGGAAATTTCTTAAGTCTTTACAATGATGTGATCATATATAACCTTTGTGAACTTCTAAAGGAAACGAATGCACTTTGAAAACAAAATGTAGGTTTAAATCTAAGAGGCTGACAAGGGCCTCTTTCTCATTAATGTTAACAAATGGGAGCTGAATGTGCACAATTCTCCCCTATATGAGTTCAATTAAGTTTTTATATTTTGAGCAGAAAAACTAATTGATCTACAGATAAATATATTCACGTTTTTCTTAATTATTCCATTGTTGAAAGCAGATTATGAAAATGTCAGGCTAAAGCACAAATGAATAATAGCTTCATCAGCAGTGGTCATGGTAATTGACATGTTTTTAAGCAGGCGGGCACCCAAGTTAACTTGAACCCACATTTTATTGCTATCTATTTTTATTAGAGTATTTTTCTTTCTATAATACATTGCATATATCTGCCTTATTAATTTTGCTTTGTATTTTTCTAATTTTGGAATTCTTTCTTTGTCTCCCAAGCAGTCATCAGGTACTGAGATTTAGTTTAAGCATCAATTTCACTATTATTCTTTGATTATCTGTGACTCTACAATCAACCCCTCCTTTGAAAATTCACACTTTCTGTCTTCTATTAGAAATAAGTATGCATAGTACAGTCTGTGTCACTAGAATCTATGTCCTTCAGGTCAGAGGTTATATCTAAACTCCTTCAAATCACCATAGAAAGAAATCTTTTACTCAATGGTGCCCTGAATATAAATACCTGTTCTCTTTTTCCCTCTGTTCTGAGGCAGAGATTTCAAAAAGATGCTGGTGACAAGCAGTAGATTTGTGAAATTTCTTAATGCCACATTGTCACAGATAAAATGAGAGCTGTGATCATTTCTTATGCTGTAACTGTAGAGGCATACGAAAGTCATCTTTCAATGCCTGATTGCCAATGAAATGTCAAGAGTGATTAATTGAGAACATATGTGTAAAAACACTGAGGTAACATTGGGACCTTAACTAATTCATAAAGCCAGAAAATGAGACATTCCCTGTGCTTGCTTTGGCAGCACATATACTAAACATAGAGATGATCAGATGTTTAGCATGATGGAAAAAAATAAAAGGGCCCAGTCATGGTTACATAGCAATTTCAAGGCCAAAATGGGGTACACAATTGGAGTGCCTGGAGAGGTAGGATGCCAGTGCCACCCTGGCCAGTAAGATGAGCCACATGGAAATACTTAGAATAGTAGAAATGGATTAATCATTAAGACAGAGCTAGGTGGTAAGGAATTAGTAACTGTCCAACAAAATCGTATCAAATACTTCAAATACTGAATCTCTGCGTGCTATTGGGGGCTGGTGTGGTGGCGAGACCAGACTGGTGGCGGGGGTGGGGGAGGGGAATGTGCTCGTAACATAATGGTGTCAAAAGTGGGATTTAGAACTTTCACTTAAAATTTAAAAACTTAAAAAATAGTTTAAAAAAAAAAACAGAGACTAGCAAAACTTCTTGGTAGCAGCATTTTTCTCAGTTAAACTTTGTTTTGATAGAGACAGAGATTTGCACGGCTCCTTTAAGGGAGGTTTCCTGACTCAGCATAAGCGGGAAAAAATGCACTGATTTTAAAGAGCTCTGCTAACAATTCATTGGTGTGTATGGGAGCTGGCAATGGCAGTGACCATATCACCAAGCCAGCAGCATGCTTTTGGATGCAGCACAGACCAAGGCTGTAAAATAGCCGCCACCATCTTGGATAGACTGGAAAAAAAAATGTGGCTTTCATTTTAGTAATGTTGTTTAGCAGATAAAAGACTCCTGGCCAGAAAAAGATAAAGATATAAAGTAAAAACAGATTCACATTTAAAAAAAGTGCTAAAGGTTTACACTGTGTTCTAAATTATATGTAGGCTTGGGAGAGAAAAGGAATAAAATGGTTTTAAAAAGACAGTGTGGCTGGGTGTGGTGGCACACGCCTTTATTCCCAGCACTCAGGAGACAGAGGCAAGCAAATCTCTGTGATTTCAAAGTAAACCTGCTAAGCAAAATAAATTCCAGGACAGAAAAAAGTTACACAGAGAAAACCTGTCTCAAAATATGTAAAAATAGAAATAGAAGAAATAGAGGAATAAAAACGCCATGTAAAGATGTAAAGCGCAGAGAAACTTTGGATACTGTATGCTATTCTGTTATCTTTAAATTGTTTGACTGCTGAGGAAATAACAACTACTGATAAAAGAAATGCTGTTGGATTAATCCAATTTATATGTTTTAAAAATGCTTTGACTCCAAAATATAAGCGTAGGAATAAGTTACTGGGGAAAAGGATTTCTAATTTTGTTTCCACAGAAAATGAAAAGCTGTGGATTCCTTCCAGACTAACATGGTTTGATCAAGCCAGACCCCCTGAAACAGTGCCCCAGGTGATCCAATATTCAAAGCAGTTGGGACAAAGCAACCTTGCAGACTACAGCCAAGATTTCTGCATCTTCTTAGGCTCCCCATGACAGCGCCTCCTACCAGAAGGAAGAAGTTTGGAAAGAACGACTGGGAAAGAAGTTTGGAAAGAACAAATTCCCAGATATTGATTATAAATGTTTGTTTTCATTTAAGTGGGCTTGGTTATAAATGGTTTATGACCACAAGCATTCTTTTTAAAGGTAAAATGGGAATTATGGTATAGATATTAATATTTTGTTTTGGAATGGATTTTCATTTATTGATACAAATTTAAGGTCAATTTGTGATATGTATATTTCTCCTCTTGTTTAGGTATTGTTTATATAGCTCATTAAAAATGTAATATATAACTTAGTACAGACTATAGAGTTACCTATGATAGTCAAAACTTGGAGTTAAGTTAGGATTTCTAGATATACAGAGATGTATTTGAGATGAATAGGCATTCTTCAAACTTTTCAAAGACCTACAGAATATGGCATTTAAAATGGTTTAGGGTTTTTCTTGACAGTGAGACATAACTGCTCCTGGTAACACCACCTGCGTCAGAAAGAAAGATGGACATTGAAGAAACGCGTCATGGAGTTAGCTTCTAATATGACAAGACTAGCCATTTGGACAAGGTACTGCTCTTGTCTGGACTATTTGACTTTATGCTGTATAAACTGGGCATGCAGGTCACACAGAAAAGTAATTGCTGATACAAGATAGACATTGTTACAGGATCCCTGCTTTATGAAAGAGTCTTCCAGACACACTAAGGCCTATGGGCTAAAGATGGAATATTACAGAAGAATGTTGGGTGACTGACCAGGCAGGGAGTTGTCTCTGTCATTTTATAGTTTATGTATTATCCTTCTGTGGTCTTTGATGGAGTTGAAGACAGATAGCTATGGTTATAGTCTTCCTTAGTTTGGATTAAAGACAAGTTACATATAAGACTTTGGACTCATACAGATAGGATAGATGATAGAATATTTTCTTTAAGTCTTACTAAATGTTAATGGACTAAATATTGTTAACTGTGATTCTTACTTGATAACTGTTGTGTGATATATTTTGCTATGTTAAGGTTAAAACCCTTCTTTTTATTTTAGATAGAAAAGAGGAGATGATGGGAGATGTCATTCTGTAAATATGTTTCTCATACTGGTTAATGAATAAAGCACTGTAGCCAATGGGAAAGCAAGATAGGCAGGGCTAGGAGACAAGGAGGAAAGAGGAAGTAGTAAGGAGGAGTCAACATGGAGTGCCTGGAGAGGTAGGACACCAGTGCCGCTCTGGCCTGTAAGATGAGCCATGTAGAAATACTTAGAATTAGTACAAATGGGTTAATCTTTAAGACAGAGCTAGCCGGTAAGGAATTAGTAACTGGCCAACAAAATTGTATCAAATACAAAATCTCTGCATGTTATTGGGAACTGGCGTGGCAGCAGGACCAGACTGGTGTGTGTGTGGGGGGGGGGGAAGATGAGCTCGTAACACACAATACTCATTTCAAATAAAAATAAACCAGCGGCATGATGATGATACATGGCAGGTGGGTTAATGGAGGGATTTAAGGTGACAGTATATGTAGTTCTCCCCTAACATTGTAACACAAGAGGAAAAGACACAACACTTTGTATCAAGCAAATGTGAACTTGTTCTTGCTCTGAAGGGCAAAGGATCACCATTTGTATAGCTTGGTTTTCATAGTAAATAAGGCTTTCATTACTCATGAAGATACAGATGTAGGTACTATGTAGGTGGTTATTTTCTTCTTCCTCAGTACAATATGATGAGCATGTTATACTAGAAGGCATAACATATTTTCATTTTATGAGATGACTCAGTGGCTAAGAGCCCTTGCTGCTATTAAAAGAGTACCCAAGTTCAGTTTTCAGTACCCACCTTTGGGCAGTTCATTGCCTTTTAGTCCTGCTCCAGGAGATCCAATACTGTCTTTTGGCCTTGTGGACAAATGCACACATTTATATGCCAACACACACACACACAGAGAGACAGAGAGAGAGAGAGAGAGAGAGAGAGAGAGAGAGAGAGAGAGAGAGAGAGAGAGAGAGAGAATGAACTTCATATCTACACTGGGGAGAGTTGAACAAGGCTCATGAAAAGCAAAGCTTGATCACTGCTCCAGATTTCACATTCAACATCATTTGCTACAAGAATACACATTTCTGGAAATAGGGCCAGATTCTTGGTATGGTAAAGCCTAGGCTACCATGTCCTACATGTTGTGTGTATTGGCAATTGCACTGTATAAACATTACTTCACTATTAGGAATCCAATTTTTTGCTAGAATTTCTATGGTATGGTTTACTTGTAATGTCTTTCCTGCTGTGCACAATTTTATAATCTATGTAGTATCAAAAGAATATAGATATAACACATAAGTATTTATGGAAATAACATATCATCAGAAATACATTTAGAGCTATTGATAAGTGACCAATATTTTATTAATTCTTATTTTTATCAGCTTGTTTATCTTGACAATAATTTCTTTGCAAATAATTAATTTGCAAAGAAAAAGGTCTGCCTTTGAGAAGTTGAATATGAATTGGATCTTAATTTCCAGTATCTTCCCCATGACCCACAGGGAAGTTGAGAGGCATGCATTGTATAAATAGATACACAGTGGTGTATATATATATATACCAAAAGTGGTATACACAAAGAGAGAGATAGCACTTCCTCTGAGCCATATTTTGGCTAACTACCATGGCCAGCATTCTAGCATGCATGAGGCATAGTAAAGCATCAGTGTGCTTTTCTGAAAAGACATGACATTTTAATTGGGAATCCAACTTTCAACTTTGGAGCACTCCAGCAACATTGACCTACTTTAGTAAAGGGTAAGAATTAAGAATATATTGGTTATTTGTGTGAAATGTGTATCATGTATGTGTTTTGGGGGTCTGTGTTTCTTTTCCATGTGATATATATATACAATGTGTGTGTGTATACATATGTTTATATATGCATATATCTCAGAAGTAACATAGTTGAGTTAATCTTTTAAAAACACTGCAGGTCAATTTGACAATTTCAAGGGGAAAAGCAATCTTATCTTTTATACAACCTATCAATGTTGATGGTTTCAAAGGCAATAGGGTGACAATGATAGAATGACAGAAGTGGGGGGGGTGGTATGTGGGAAATTTACCTTTTCTGCTTAGGCCTGAGATTAAAATACTTCCTGTGAGTCCAGTGGTTAAAAAAAAAAAAAAAAAAAAAAAAAACCCTCCTCCCGCTATTCTGCTATTTACAAACTTTTCCCTGAGCATGTGTTTATGTGTTTTTTTCTTTCTGTGCCAGGCAGATCTCTTATAGTAAGATGGCCTGAAGGAAGTTAGACAACCTTTTGTTTTTATTCGCAAGAAAGAAAGAAAGACAGAAAGAACGAAAACAAACAAAGAGAAAGAAGCTGAATTTGAAACTCCCCAGTGACATGTGCATTCATAGACTCAGTGATTTTGACAAGCTCCTATGTGACTTTGCTTCTCTCTTGTCCCGGGGTGGCCCAGTTCCATCTCACTGAAATCCCACTGCTCCACAAATAGGTTTACCTTGAGCACTGACCTCTTTTCTGAACCAGAGACTTAGGAGACATTCAATGGCTTGACATTTCTTAGACAATCTACACTAAGTGTCAGAATGAAACATCTTGTGACCCATCTCCCACCTGCTCTGTAGCAGTAAATGGGTAAATGTATGCATTTCAAAATGTATCTCATATCCATCCATTTCCCTGCATCACCTTGATACTTATCTTGGTGGGATCATGACAGTTTCTTACTTGAAGTATTTATCTACAGTGGTGCCTGTGATTGACAACATTTTATGCCTACAAGAGACACCACAAGCCTCCTCGCTTCTCCTGGCTTAGGTTCTTATTTCTATGTATTCTATATTATTCAACAGCCTGCCATGCAATTCCTGTCTCTTTCCACCCCCATCTCCTGCATTATTACTTTCTGTTTTCATCAGTTTCTAGAATAAAGCTTAGTATGAACAAGCAACAAATAAGAATTTTGATAAGTGATTATATAATTGACATTAGATAGAATAATTAGTATGTCACAATGCCAAGAGTCTAAATGGAAAAAATAACGTTAATCCTAAAGCCAATACTATACATAATACTTTAAATCATTTTAATTTTAAATAATAATCCACCCATTTAAGACCGTTAAATGCATATACTGGGGATCAATTGACAAATAGAAACAGATGTAAATTGTGTACTTGTATTCTACTTTGTATACATATGCATTTAATCCTGTGGGATTGCTGGTCGAATCATCTCTTTGTGTTACTTTACCTGAGGTGGTCACTTAGCATCTAATCACTAACTCATATAATTGGCTAGTCTGCCTATGGCAGAGCAATCAGACCATGTTTACACATGGAACTTTGATGAGCTACAACTAAGTTTCAGCAAACAGCAGAGGAGTGACTAAAATTGTGTTAGTGAGTGTACTGAGTGCTTGCATGTGTGTACATGTGCATGCTCGTGATTAGAGCAAACACTTTTCTGACAAGTGCTGTATTTCCTGCACTCTGACTGACACAGTGCAGTAATCTGTAGGTATTGCTTTTCAGTTAAAAGCAGTGCTTTTGACTCCACTGGCTTCTGAGCCTTCAACTGGAGAGTGGCTGACACCAGGAGACAGAGCATGGAGTCAGAGCTTCTCTCTTGCGAATGTGCTGGAGACTGATGTGGTATTTCAGAGCCTAAAATTAAATTACATTTTTCTTTCTTTAGTTTCTCACTGATGTGTCTGAACTGAATAACTATGTTAAAAACACAAATTGCAATCCTTTTGTTTGTCAACACACATGACCTAATAGTATTAACTACAAGTTCACTCTGGCGACCTCAGGCTCTGCAGAGCAAGAAAGTGTCAGTTTTGATTCTGAAGAGTCTCCCAAAGGCTGAATAGTGAAAAAAAAAAAAAACAACAAGGTCGAAAAGGCTTTTGGAGAAAATGGTGGAAAAGGGTCATGGGGGCAAAGACAGCAAAATGAATTGGGATACTGTGCCTCTTCTTCCTCATCTTTTCTTTCCCAGCTGCCACCATGCTGACTCCCATCCATGACTGACAAGAGTTGGGAGTTTAGAAATTATACAGAGTTTGTTTGTGAGCAGGGAATAAATGTGCAAGTGTTTATCCCAAAGCTTGTTAGGATGGAATTGGAATGAGTAGATATGCAGCTAAGAATATGTAAAACCAAATATTGGAAATTGAGATAAGCTCAAGAGAGTTAAAAGCTATCCTCTATCTCAGGAGCAGTTGGTTTGCAGAAGGTCACCCAAATTGTAGACAAGAGAGAAGGTATAGGAATAGCAGCTTTAACAGGATGTCAAATGTCTTTAGAGAAGGACAGCATTTGGGGGTACATTTATGGACCTATTCAACATGCAGTTGATAAGGCCATGGGCAAGAATGGTGAAGGGGTGGAAAAGAAAGAGAAAAGAATGTAAAAAAACAAAAGAGGAACAGGCTGAGAGCTACTGGTTGCACAGGGCCTTGGGAATGACAAGTCAATCCACCAGATATATAACTCCCCATTGCATAGCCCCAGTATGATCACGAACCTAGAGACACAAGCAAGAATTTCATATAGGTAGAGGCAGAGAGGGAGAATAACAAGATAAATTGACCAAGAGTGTGGATATGAAATAATCTTAGTATGTGCATTCGTAAAGTTAAATTAACATCATTCTTTCAAATACTAATTTTTTACCTTAAGGCAACAGGAAAAGTAACACATGAAAGTTTTGTTAAAGAAAAGTTTTAATATTGGCTTGACCTGGCCTCTATGGTGAGATTTTCTTATGAGTGATTTTCTGAAAGAGACCCTCTCAGTGTGTGGGTCTCTCATACACACACACACACACACACACACACACACACACACACACACACAGCTTTGGTGACTCCACAGTCATAATTCTTTTGAATATGTATTAATGATAATAAATTTATATAATAAGTATGAATGGACATATGAATATGTGGAGGTATATAATCTACATAGGCAGTGAGAGCAGTTAATGGTTCTAGATTTTTACTGCCTCTATTTATATGTGAAAATTCTATCACAATTTTTTAAGACTAGTCATTACATATGATAATTATACACACATTTTTTTAGACAGAATCTCCCTGGATATCCCAGGCTCTCCTCAAACTCATGGTGATATGCCTTGGATATTACAGGTGTAAGCCACCATGCCAGGCACATGTACTTTTAGGCAAATAAAGGTTACAGTTGTGTGAGTGGAATTGGCAATACACTTAAAATTCTAAAGAGAAACGTCACACTTGGTTTGCTGTTTGACTGTGGAACATTCCTCAAGCATCCATAAACACTTCTCTTTTGTGAAACCCCTTAACCATCATCTTCTACTCACTTTGTTTTCAACTATTATTCTACCAATGGAAAAGCAACGTAACTCCTGCTGTGCAGGCTTGTGTTCTTGAGAGTGAGCTGACGACATTGTGAGGATCCGTGTCATCAATAATTGATCAAAGTGGCTTGTCTCCTCACCCAAGTGCCAGTGATATGTGACACTTGACAATGTATTATTAAAGTCCCATTATACCTTTGATGCACTGGGACAGAGTGTCACTGGAGTCCTTCCATGAGTGACATGTTTCTCCTTTGTAACTTTGCAAAAGTCGAAGTGTGCCATTGAAAACCAGTTGATATGCCTTTTTGAAAAGAATGACATCAAATTTTGAAAGTTAGCAATTTTAATATTGCATTTTATATTTTATTTCTAAAAGTCCATATGTCTCAAGATCAAAAATAGTGCATGCTTTGGAGAGCTGTCCTCATGAGTAAAACATCCTTTTATGCAATTGTCAGTGTTTGTTTAGTACATTATTTAATTATTAAGGAGTTCTGTCATGTGAATTATTTCTCCTTTATTATTTTTGGGGGTAATTAAATGTAATTACATCTTATCTCCCAGTCCCTTTCTCACATACCTCTTTCGTTTTCTCTTTCAGATTCATGGAATCTATCTATCTATCTACATACATGCATACATATGTGTGTGATCTCACACAACCTGCTTTTTCCACTTAGTGTCACTTGTACATATATAATTCTATAATTTTTCAGCTTATCTCTGGATAATAGATAACTATTTCAGGGGCCAATCCCTACGGAAATACCATTGATCACAGACAGTTCCATCATTCCTGAGTTGCCTGTAGTTTTTGTTTAGGGTTGGAGCACTATGAGATTTATCCCTTCAGTGTTAACATGGGCATATTTCATGAACATATCTGTTTAGGTAGCCTTGTTGAAACTTTGTGTTTTGCTTCCCTCAACTTTCTAGGTGACACAGTCTCACAGGAGACTCCCTGTTACTCAGGCTCTTTGAATCTTTTTTTGTCACTCTTCAGAGATATTCTCTGGGCTTTAGGTGCAAAAGTTGAGTTTTGACATTTGAGTTGGGATTTGGCACCACGGACAATCACACATTCCTTGCAGTTTGATCAGGCATAGTTTTTTGTAAAGGTCTCGGTCCATTGTAAAGAGGCATTTCTTTAATTAGGGTGAGTGCTACTGTTGCCCATGGGTATAAAAGTCAGTATTTATAATGCAGTTATTAATTATACTGTTTTAATAAAGCAGTGATTATAGCTTCTCCACGATTCATGATCTCACTCTACCCAGAGAGAACTATGTATTGCTTTCTACTCCTGGGAGTTCGAGTGACCCTGTCTGGTTTCATGAAAGCTAGTCTTCGGGGAGAAGGCATTAAGGTTAGATCAATCTATATTCTCTTGGTCCCATATTCTAAGACAAGTAAGAGAAGCTCAGAGCTAAACTAACTCTCAATAGAAAAAAACAAAAGCATGAAAATCCCACTGAAACCAGGAATGAAACATGGATATCTACTATTCTCACTCTTTTTTAATATTGTGATTGAAGTACTAGTGGAAAAAATAAGACAAGAAAAAAATACACATAGGAAAAGAATAAGTCAAATTATACTTGTTTGAGAATGACATAATATATATACATATATACACACATACATATATATGTATGTATGCAATCTTCACTACTATGCTACCTAAAACCTTTTAGCAACAATCAATAAACTTAAAAAAATGATAGCTTTACTATATACCCACAACAAGCATACAGAGAATGAGATCATAGATACAATTCCATTTCCAATAACCTCAAAGAATATAAAATATCTAGGAATAAAAATAGCCAAGGAGGAAAAAAAACTTCTACAAGAAAAATTTTCAGTCACTGAAGAAAAAGAGAAAGACTAGAAAATGGAGAGACAGCTCATGTTCATAGAGTAGTAGAATTAATATTGTAAAATGATCATTCTACCAAAAGTCATTTAGAATTCAAGGTAATCTTAATCAAAATTTCCATCTCAATTCTCACAGAACTAGAAAAATCCTATTTTATAACAGGAACCAGATGGCCAAAACAATACTGAGCAGAAAAAACAATGCTGGATGGTTTACAATTTCAGACCTAAATATATATTGCAGAGTCCTAGTAATTAAAACAATGTGGTATTAACACAAAAAACAGACATGTAGAAAAAGGGACCAATATTGAAGACCTACAGATGATTATACATAACCATAACTATGATCATTTAATACTTGTCAAAGATGCCAGAATATAAGCTGGAAAACAAAAGGTTGTGTGTCATGAATGGTACTGGGATAGCTGCAAGTCCACATGTAGAAGAGTGAAATCAGAACTGTATCTGTCACATTAACAGAAAACTAATTCCAAATAGATCTAAGACCCAAATGTGAAACCTGAAACTGCTAGAAGAACATGAGCATGACCCTGCATGACATGGGTATCAAAAGTACTTTCTGATTAGGACCCTAATTGCCTAAGAAGTTTCAGGTTTGACTTCATAAAACTAAAAAGCTTCTGCATAGCTGAAGAAACAACCATTCAGTTGGAGAGGAAGCCCAGACAGTAAGAGAGAATCTTTGTCAATTATATATATATATACATATATATATATATATATATGTATATATATATATATATGTGTGTGTGTGTGTATACATATATATACACACACACATATATAATATATATATATATATATACATATATATAAATAAATATATCTGCCAGAACATAAAAAGAACTAAAAATAAAAGTGGAAAACAAAAGGTTCATTGAAAAAGCTAGACTGTGTATCTGAACAGAGTTCTCAAAATAAGAATATAAATAGCTAAGAAATATCTCAAAAATTATTTTTGTTCTTAGCAATTAGTTAAAAGCAAATGAAGACAACTTTACTTTGATATTTCTTCATACACCACTCAGAACGGCAAAGATCAACAATACAATGAACAACACAAGTGTGGTGGCAAGAGGAACTCTCATTAACTGTTGGTAGGTTTGCAAACCAGTCCAATCCCTTGGGAAATCAGTAAGGAGGGGTGTCAATAAGCTAAAAATAAATCTTCCATAAGACCCACCTAAAGCATAATCCTAAAGGACTCAACATCTTATTTCAGAGAAACTAGTCTAGCCATGATCATTGCTGCTTCATTCATACTGTCTAGGGAATGGAAATAACTTAATATCTTTAAACACAGGAATGTATAATGAATAAGTGGTACATATTCAATATAAAATACTATTCAGCTATAAAGAAAAATCATGAAATTTGAAATTAAATTGATAGAACTAGAAACGATCACATTGAGTGAGGCAACTCAGATCCAAAAAGACAGTTCCCTTTTTTCTCTCTCATTGGAAATACTAGCTTCACATCTTCATTCAAATGTAAGTACATATCTGACAAAAAAAAAAGTGGGGATTTTGTGTTACAGTGAGTGAAAGCAGAGCATTCTGGGAGAGTATAGTATATGTGTCCTATCATTTTCAAGGATAGTGTAGTGGCTGACTATTGGGATTGTTCAGAGGGTCATGTAAGGTTAAGGATATGAGAAGAAGAATCATGTAGTGGCAGAGAAAATGAGGAGGTCACTAATGGGCATTGCATTAATGTCCAGAGATTGACTGAAAAAGCATCTAAATTTTTGTACAAATCTTGCAGAAACTAAGACAGCTGTTGATAGATTTGACTAAGTCTTTTTTGAGACAGCTCACTCAAATATAAATCTTACGAGGTTGAAATAACTAATGCAAAATATATATCAATAACTGTGTTGTGTATTCTCTCAAGACAGAAGTTGAGGGGGTGGCATAAAATATATTCTATGTGAGTGTGACAAGGCTCATTGCTCCAGAACAAATGCCTATGGCAGGGACATGCCTGTAAAACCTACAAAAGCAGCATATTTAAGAAACTGCCTACACTTATTATCTGTCATCAAAGGTTCAGGCTGAAGTACTCTAACACGCTGGATCAAGTCAAAAGACAATTACCTTGAAATTGGTAAAGGTCAGAAATCACCATTAGTAGATGAAATAGACAGGAGAACAGGTAATAGACTCTGAGTCTTTCTTTATGACTTCTCTGTAGATTTATGGGTCACTTATGAGCCAGGAGCAGAAGCAAGTTTGACAATTAGCTTTCCACTAAAAAGAAGTGGCAATGGGTTGGACTTCTTCATACCCAAGAATAAAATTATTCCAATACTCACCTACAAGTAATGAGAATCTGACCAAAATACAGGACCAGAGCAAAGAGTAGAGAGCTGAAGTTGTACATTTGGAGGCAGTGATAAGGAAAGAACAGTGTGTCTAAAAATTATCACTCCTCTGCAGAGCTAAAATTATTAACAATAATTTACAGGGGAAGTGATATTCTGAGGGACATCTGTCAATGTTCTGAATATCCCGAACTCTGAGAGATACAGAATGAGTCTGGAAACCGATAAATCCTTCAAATTCAGTATGACCTTTAATAAGACCATTCAATCAATAGCCCACTGGTAAAGTTCCAACCATCATTATTGTTAAGTGTCTCTAAGAAGCAGCACCAAATCTCAGTTTCCTTACATTGTTTCAGGAAGAATGTTCACCTCAAGGTTTCATGTCCAACCATTCATAGGATGCCTGGACCAACTTTTTAGTAGCAAATGGCACTTACATACTCAAAACTTTGGTGTGTTCTGTTTTGAAAAACAAATGATTCTGTACTGAGCAGGTATTGTCAAATGATGCTTTTTTATATCAATGAAATGTAGATCAAGAAAAATTGCATAAGAAAGCTATACATATTTTACATTATAACTGGAAGAAACAATGGAAATTGATTAAGTAATCTAGGTAGATATTTTTAAGACTGTTTATATTTTAAAAGAAAGCTGAACTAGAGTTAAAAGATATGAAACCATGCAAAATATCAAGTTGTTTTGTTTCTTTTTGTTTTGTTTTTGCATGAATTTTCAGTGTGAGGAACTAAATGTAAAATTCCTTGTGAGATGGAAAAATGAATTTATAGCATTTCTCTTTAGTTACACATGGCTCTGCATAAAAATGACTACAAAAAATGACAGCATAAACACCTCTCATCTTAGGTATATAACCATACTTCATTTTGCCATATAAGAATACACATGGGAGCAGGAATTGAAAGCCAATCACTTCTTTAGAATTACTTGTATTTTGTTTGATATACATTTTCAATACAGTTCATGTTAAACTGGAGCCTACCAGGATTTAGCTGGTATTTATAGGTCTACAGAAACACATATCCCCCTTCTTCTTACAGCTGACTAGTATTCTATTGTGTATATGTACATTTTTGTTACTATCGACTGGCTAAAGGGCATTTGAGTTGTTTCAGTTTCAGGGATATTAGGAATAGAGCAGCAGTGAGCACGGATGAGCAAGTATCTGTAGAGTAGAATTCTAGCCCTTTGGTCTATGCCAAGGTGTGGTATAGATGGATCACAGGGTAGATTTATTTTTAGCTTTTTCTGAATCCTCCACACTGATTTCTATAGTGGCTACATATTATTTTCACTGCCAAAGAACACCATGAATAATTGTTCTTTCCCTATACATCCTTGTCAGCATGAACAGTCATTTGTTTTAATGATCATTCTTACTAGGGTGAGAAGAAATCCCAAAGAGGCTTTACTTGTATTTCCTTGATGGCTAAAGATGTTGAATATTTAAATGTTTTTCAGGTCATTTTTGATTTCAGCTTTTGAGAACTTTTGGGTTAGTTCTGTCCCCAATTTTTTAAATGGGTGATTTGTTTTCTGGATGCTCAGTGTTTTCTTTAGTTCTTATACATTTTAGACACTGACCCTCTATCAGATGTATAATATTTGGAGATCTTTTCTTTTTGTATTCTGCTACTTTGCCTGAATGATGGTTTCCTTTGTCATACAGAAGCTTTTCAGTTTCATGGGTTTCCATTTATTAATTGTTGATGTCAGTGCCTGTGCTTTTAGTGTCCTGTTCAGAAAGTCCTTTCCTGTACCAGTGAGTTTAAACCTATCTTCCATTTTCTCTTCTATCAGATTCAGGATTTCTTGTCTTACATTCTCGTTTTTGATCCATTTGAAGTTTTGTTTTGTTCAGGATGATAAATATGTATCTATTTTCATTCATCCAGTTCTACTGGCTGCTTTTATGTGTATTTATGGCTTCTTTATAAAAATAAGTTATCCATGGGTATGTGGACTTATAACTATTAAAGTACTGTACTACAATTTGAAATCTAGAATGGTAATATATCTAGCAGTTCTTTTTTTGTTTGTTTAAATAATACTTTTTTCATTTATTTTACATCCCAACAAATCCCCCTCCCTTCCCCAACATTTTCTATTTACTCCTACCCATCCACTCCTCCTCCATCTCCATTCACAAAGGGACAGGCCTCCCATGGACTTGCGCAAAGCAGAGCATATCAAGTTGAGGCAGGACCAAGTAATCCAGCATGGGGAACACATTAACAAAAGATAGCTAAGCACAAGAGAGAGGTCCTGCTTTCACTGTTAAAAGCCTTACTAAGAGACCATGCTACACAATTGTCACACACATACAGAGGACCTAGGTCAGTCTTATGTAGGCTCCCTGACTGTTGGTCTAGCATCCATGAGCTCCCTCTAACTTAGGTCAACTGTCTCTGTGGGTTCTCCCATCATGACCTTCCCCCCTGCCACCCCTGGCTGGTTACTATCCCTTCTCCCTTTCTTTAACAAGACTCTCCAGCAGTTCTGTTAATATTCAGGATGTTTTAGCTATTCCGGTATTATTTTATAGATCTTTCTTCCTCCCTCGCTCCCTCCCTCCCCCTTCTCTCCTTCCTTCCCACTTCTCTCTCTCTCTCTCTCTCTCTCTCTCTCTCTCTCTCTCTCTCTCTCTCTCTCTCTCTCTCTCTTTGTGAAGCTGAAATTGATTTTTGGGAAGGTTTGTGGTAGAATTTTTATGTATATTAGACTGAAATTATAGATTGCTTTTTGAGAGGATGAACATTTTTTTCACAATTTTAATCCTACTGACCTATAAACACTGGATATTAGGAAACATCTCTGGTATCTTTTCCAATTGTCTTCTTCAATTTTTATTATACAAGTTTTTCATTTGCTCAATTGGTTGTTCCAAATATGATTTTGAGGCTCTTGAGCAAGGTAATGTTTTTCTGATTTCTTTCTCAGTATGTTTGTCATTTGTATGAAGGGAACTACTGATTTTTGTGTTAACTTTGTATCCTGCTACTTAGCCAAAAGTGTTTAGCAACTTTGGAAGTTTCCCAGTAAGGTATTTAGGGTCCTGCAAATAGATACTTTGACTTCTTCCATTTCTGTTTGTAACCCTTTGATCTCTTTCAGTTGTCTTATAGCTCTAGCTAAGACTTCAAGTACTATAGTTGATACACATGGAGAGAGTGGACCACCTTGTCTTGTTCTTAATTTAGTGGAAATGCCTTGAATTTATCTTTGTTTGCGTTGACACTGGCTGTGGGCTTTCTGTAAGTTTTCTTTATTATTCTGAGGTATGTCCCTTACATCTATAATCTCTCCAGAACTTTCATCTTAAAGAGCTAATGTATTTTTTTAGGACCTTTTCTGCATTTAATGAAATGATCATTGTGTTTTGTCTTTCTCTTTGTTTATACAATAGATTACATTTATCAAATTACTATTTTGAACAATCCTTGCATCTCTGGGATGAAGCCAAATTGATCATGGTGAATAATCTTTTTGATATTCTCTTGGATTCAGTTTGCACGTATTTTAGCAGGAAGTTTTGCATCTATGTCCATAAGGGATATTGCTCTATAATTTTTTTCCTTCCCTTTGTCCCTCCATATCCCCTCCTCCTTAATTCTCTTTGTCTGATTTAGATATTGGAATAACAGTAGGATTAGGAAATATTCCTTCTGTTTTTATTTGCAGGATAATTTGAGGAGTTTTAGTGTTACTTCTGGCCCTGGCCATGTTCTTCCTTTTCTCTTTTTAATTTTTCTTTTGGGATTGTTTAATTACTGTATTCACTAGGGATTATGGATTTGTTTAAATTGTTTATTTGATCCTGATGCAACTTTGGTAGGCCATACATATTAAGAAATTCATTCATTTATTAGGTTTTGCAGTTTGGTGAAGTACAGATTGTTAATACGTCCTTATGATTCTCTGAACTTTCTTAATATCTGTTTAATATCACCTTTATCAGTTTGATTTTCTCTTCATTTCTAATTTGGTTAAAGTTTTGTCAGTATTATTGGTTTTCTAAAAAGATACTTTATTTTATTGATTCTTTGTATTGTGTTTTGTATTTGTTTGCATTGTATTGATTTGAGAGTGATTACTTCTTGCTGTCTACTCTTTTTGGTTGTTCTTTATTTTTGTTGTTCTAGAGGTGTATCACTACATTACCATCCCCTACCCCCAGTTTGCACTGTAGATATCTAGTTTTTCTCCCCAGGGTGATCCATGCATCCCTCTTAGCGTCCTTCTTGTTACCTAGCTTCCCTGGAACTGTGGATTTTAGTCTGGTTATTCTTTGCTTTACATCTAATGTCTACTCATGAATGAATGCACACTGTTTGTCTTTCCAGCTGAGTTACCTCATTCAGGATGAGTTTTTTTCCAGTTCTATCCACTTTCCTTAAAATTTTGTAAGGTAATCATTTTTTTTCCACTGAGAAATACTCCATTGTGTAAATGTACCACACATTTTCTTTATCCATCCTTTGGTTGAGGGACATCTAGGTTGCTTCCAGTTCTGGCTATTGTGAACAATGCTGTTATGAGCACTGTTGAGCAAATGTCCTTGTGGTATGATTGAGCATCCTTTGGGTAAATGCCCATGAGTGGTACTACTGGGTCTTGAGGTAGATTGATTCCCAATTTTCTGAGAAACAGTCATACTGATTTTCAAAATGGCTGTACAAATTTGCACTCCCATTAGCAGTAGAGGAGTGTTCCCCTGACTCCACATCCTCACCAGCATAAGCTGTCATTGGTGGTTCTGATTTCAGCCATTCTGACAGGAGTAAGATGGTATTACAGATGGTATTTTGGATTTGCATTTCTCTGATGTTATAGGAGGTTGAACACTTCCTTAAATGACTTTTGGCCATTTGATATTTTTCTGGTGAGAATTCTGTTTAGCACTGTATTCTATTTTTCAATTGGGTTATTTTGTATTTTGATGACTAGTGTCTTAAGTTCTTTATATATTTTGGAGATCAGCCCTCTGTCAGATTTGGAGTTGGTGAAGAACTTTTCCCATTCTGTGGGCTAACATTTTGTCTTATTGATGGTGTCCTTTTCCTTACAGAGATTTTCAGTTTTAGGAGGTCCTATCTATTGATTGTTGCTCTCAGTGTCTGTACTACTAGTGTTATACTTAGGATGTGGTCTCCTAGGCCAATGCAGTCCAGGCTACTTCCCACTTTTTATTCTATCAGGTTCAGTGTAACTGGATTTATGTTGAGGTCCTTGATCTACTTGGATCTGAGTTTTGTGCATAAATAGTGATAGATATAGATTTATTTGCAGTCTTCAGCATGTTAACATCCAGCCATACAATTATTTTTGTTCTACTTCATAACTGTAATTTTGCTACTGTTATGTATCATATTGTAAATTTCTGTGTTTTCCATTGTCTTAGGAGACCCCAAAGTGATCAAGAATCACAGGCTGAGAACCATTCCTGTAGGGTCATCCTCAGGAATGCAAAGTAAAATTGGTATTTGGATTGTATAAATACAAAACAACCCCCTGAAGATTTTTCATTAGCTATGTAAGTAGAGATGGCAACTGCATAATAGACAAACCAAGTCGTTGTAATATTCTTGCCTATACCAGGAATGTGCAAGGTCAATGGTTTTTGCTTCTTTTCTTACATTGTGAAAAAAAAATCAGTAACCATAAAACCATTACAGAAAAATATTGGTGAGGGATACTTGTATTAGAATGCTGTTTCTTTCTACACATATTAAAATTTAACTCATTCTTGGGTAAAAATGTAAAAGAACAGAACCAAATTTTCAAAAAACAAGGTAGATCTCTATACTCTCTTATTTACTAAAGACCTTATGCAAACTATTCAAGAATCACATTCCAGAACAGGTATCTTTAAGTGGTGATAACATGCTTAACTTCATAATGTGTTTTCTATCCCTGGTAGGCAAAACAATGACATCCCAATGGTGTCCACATCATAATCCCCAGGACCTGTGAATCTATTCAAATGACAAAAACTGCCATTCAAGTTCCCTAGTTAAGTATTTAAAATAATTAAAGTATTCTGGGCCCCGTAATGTTGAAGATAGAGAATGGAGATAGAAGGTTGCAATAGAAGTCTTGAGTGGTAGTTGCTTCTTCTTGAAGAAAGATGTGAGAGCATTGTTATCAGGCTGTACAATACTATCAGGGCTCAAGGAAGAGTCTCAGGAACATTAGGTTAGAAGAAATCCCTATTGACATCTGACTACTCACTCAGTGAGATCATGTTCCAGGATTAGAAGATGAACATTTTGTGCTGATAGAGAGGTATCTAGCCTTTTGATATTACCACACAACATTTGTCATCTACAAAATCCACAGTCAAGAAACACACTTGAGTTGCAAAACAAACAAAACCCAAACAAAAATACTGTATAAACAAACATAAAAGAGCATATTATACATTCTGAGTAATTTGCCATTTTATGCTTGGCCACATGCATACTATCCTTAGTCTATTCCATTTGCTTATATCAACAGAGCTGTGCAAGTACAAATAGCATTATGAGTATATCCAAAACCTCACTATGAAATTTGTGGGAAGACCTATTTTTATCTTCATTTTGAGTTGGAACCCTTTCATTGAAATACTTGTGTAGCACATGATGAAACCTTTTTCTAATTCAGTTTAAATTCCCTCTAGGAAATACTTTTAGGGTATAGAAAATAAATGGGGGTAAAGAGGACATGGTCGGTATAGATAAGAGGCAAACTTAGGAATCTTCACCATGCATTTGTCTGGGCCAAAAAGTCACTATTCAAAGTCTTTTAGATATTATTGTTGTGAAATATTTGTTTTAGGTGTGTTACATTAATTTATGCTGTAGAATATCTGTTTAATAATGCAAAGACATGTTAGATTCATGTTGCATTTGTTTAACTCTGTAAAGCTCTGTTACTTTGTCTGCCTAAAACACCTGGTTGGTCTAATAGAGAGATGAATGGTCAATAGCTAAGCAAGAGAAAAAACTAGGTAGGGCTAGTAGGCAGAGAGGAACAAGAAAAGGAGCAAGAGAGGACAATATCAGGGGCAAGGCACCCAGCCATACAACCAGCCACAGAGTAAGATGTAAAGAAACATATATACAATAGAGGCAAATGTAGATAATTATTTTTTTTTTAAAAAAAAAAAGAGCTGGCTAGAAACAAGCTAAACTAAAGCCAGGCATTCATAAGTAATGATAAGCCTCTTTGAATTTATTTGGGAGCTGGGTAGCAGGTCCCCAAAAGGCAAAAATCAATATAAGAAAAATAACTAAACGTTGTGTCTTTACCAGGTTCATTAAAAAAAGATGACGGTAATGAAGTACATGATGGTTGTGAAAAATTTGTGTTCCTGAACTATTTTTCAACTAGACCCCATAATCCTCCTATCTACTCCCCACTGTAACCTAAGGTTACAAGTCAATCCAGGGCCATGTGGACTTTGACCATGGGTTCTGGGATTTGATATCTTCTCCCTATGCTCATACAAGCACTCCTAAATGCTGAGCCATCTCTCTGATCCATGTGAGTTTTAAAGTATATTTTTATGATAATTTTCTCTATCATTTTCAAAACTACTATGATACATAATACATATGCAAAAGAAACAAATGCAAGTTAAGTAATGAAAAAGGAAAATAAAAATACTTCTATAACATCCATAAAATCCTGTGTTAAAACCTGTTACAATACACATGGAAGCTGTATTGAGGTTGGAATAGTAAAGGTATTCTGTGTATCTATAGCTAGACAAACTACCATGATACCTTTCATCACCCCATCAGATTTTGTGGTGTGGTGTTATATGATCGCTATGGCCCATATGATCACTGTAGCCCAATGTCACATTACATATACTCATAAAAAAATATTTCACTAGAAGTTTAATGGAAAAACTACTTTTTCCCCTTCCATCTGTGCTACTGTAAGAACATGGCTCATTAATGTGATGGGTACAAGTGTCAGAGATCCCTGCATATCCACGGTGCCCAGTTATTAATGACCAAGGAAATAAAGTAGTCACTCAGGACTAGATGCTCGGCAAGAGGAGAGGGGCTGGCATGACAGACACTCAAATTAGCTCAAATTGGCACTCAAGATAATAAGCACCATTTTACAAGAGCTTACTTAACTAGGTAGGCATAATAGCCTTACACAGAGACTCTATCCTCATATCTAGGGTAAGCCTAGGCTGGGTATGGAATAAAAGACATTTCCATGTTAAATATGAGAAAAGACTGATTTTGTATGACACAAGGTTAATCTGATTGCTGATTATCACTTGATACCTTGACACCAGGGAGAGCTGTGCTTGAAGTATGTCTGCTATTCACTAGTGTTCTGAATTTGAATGAGTTACAAAAGTATCCCAGACTCTTTTTTTTTTTTTTTTTTTTTTTTTTTTGTTAATCACAGCCATTGTGAATGACTTCCTCTTGGGTTGCTTTAATTAAATGACTATACTTTGAGTAACCTATCAGTAACAAGTGTTAGGAGTAAGGCTTTCCCCACCCGCCAGTCTGGTCCCACTGCCACATCAGCCCCAAATAATACACAGAAATGCTATATTAGATATAATTCTGTTGGCCAGTTCTTAGTTTCTTATTGGCTAGCTCTGTCTTAATTATTAACCCATTTCTATTAATCTAAGTACTTTCACGTGGTCTCATCTTACTGGAGAGAGAGACCTGTGTCCTACCCTGCCAAAACTGGCTGTACCAAAGTTGCTGTGAGACCTTGGGTGACTGTCTAGGTAGCTTGCTGTTTCTGTCCTCGCTGCACCTTTTGGAAGTTGCCCATCCGCACTTCCTGTCTACCCTAGTATCGTTATTTTCCTTCTCAGGTCTTAATGAGGTTAAAGATTAAACTATTACAAAACTATCACAACTATTATTCTCTCTTCCTAGTTAGATATATTAGTTACTAAGCTTAAGTTTAAACTTAAGTTTTCCAGCTTAGGACAACTCTATTGAAAACTCTGTTATGCCTCCACCCTAGGACTAGATATGTAGGTTGTTTTGTTCTCGATTTTCCTTTTCTTAGAGCACTTGTTTCTCACTGTTTTGTATATAGTTTTGTATCAAGCCTAAATCTTTTCTTTAGACTAAAAGGGGAATTGTAGTGGGATATTCACTTTGTCTGTTTCTGTGGTGGTGACCATGCACATTGGGGGTGGAGCCAGGGACAGAAATGACCTGTGGAACAGGAGGAGGAGCCTGGGAATTTTCTCTTGCTAGCTGGATGCAGAGAGGAGAGCATCCTGTGGAACTTGCTGGTGTTCATCTGTCTAGGTTGTAATTTATTTCTCCCTGAATAAACATCTATTCAGCCTATTTGTTTATCCTTATCCTTATTAAACCACGATAAACAAGAAGTCAAAAGAGTGGCATTTTAGTACCCAGGAAAGGGATTAGGAGAAGCATATTTTCATGATGCAATATTTGCTTTGAGTGAAATAAGAAACTGAAATAACAGTTCAAAGAGAAGCAGTTATGCAGCCACCAGGGGTTTACCTCTGAGGTAAGAATATTTGATGACCTGCAACAATCTCTTGTACTGAAGGCTTTGCTTCAACTAGGGGGAATTAAGAAGTGTTTGACTCACAATGATACTAACTTTATCATTGAGTAGTTCAATCCACTAATGAGTTCCTGCTGAACACAGTGTCTTTCCATAGGTACTATTTGGGATATTCAGGTCACTAGGGACATACCTTTGAAGGGTATATTTTGTTATATATCCTTCTCTCTCCCCTTCTCTCCACCCTTCCCCCCTTTTACCACTTTGGCTATCATCAGGTAAGCTAACTTGCAAAGAAGCCAAATGACCATGGTCTTGAAATACCCAGAAATTGTAAGACCCAATGGTTTTTCTTCTTTTGTGTTGTGTTTTCAAGACATTTTCTCATATGGATAAAAATGTGCCTCACTTGGGGGAATTTGATACAAATAAGTCTTATAAATGGAAAACTTGGGAAAAGATTAAAATGCTAGCATAATAAAATAGCCCAAAAATATTGTGAAAAAGAAATGTACTTAAAGAGTATAATGAAAATGGTTGGCATTTGTTTTTGTTCAATATGAACACTGTGGTCCCAGTAGGAAATCAAATATTGAGATTAGGGAAGTACACACTCATGAATAACTAAACAGCTTACCATGACAAAACAATTAGAAAGGAAACAGGGAACAGCATAACCTAAGCCATAGATTCTGAGTTTGTGAAAACTGTTTCAGAGCTAAGTACAGCTTCAGTCTGAGTGGGTTTCATATCACTGTTGCCCGTTGGCAAGAACTGACCTGTGACCTACATGGCAAGCCCATATATCTACAATTTGTCAACTTCCAGTGATCAGAACACTTATTCTGAGTCTGTTTCCTTGACTTTTTAAGTTTTCTCTGAATTCTCTACTCACCTCATTGTCCCTGTTTCTCAGTCTTGTATCATTCTTTTTTGATGTCTGGGGAAATGATTGTGTGTGCTTTCTATCTTTCTGTTTTTATTATTAATTAAATTTATTCATTTATTTTACATCTGAACTTAGTTTTCTCTCCCTTATCTCTTTCCATTCCCTCCCTCAATCCACTTCTTCTCTGTTTCTGTTCAGAAAGTGGCAGTCCTCATATGGGTGTCAACAAACATGGCATATCAAGCTGAGGTAGGACTAGGCTCCTCTCCTTGTATCAAGGGTGGGCAAGGCAACCCAGTAGGGATACACTGCTTCCACTAGAAGTACCACAAGTAGATCAAGTTACACATATGCAGTGAGCCTAGGTTGGTCCCATGAAGGCTATCTGGCTATCCATTCAGAATCTGTAAACTCCTGAACCCAGTTTTGTTATTTCTGTGAGTTCCATTGTGATGGCCTTGACCACCACCACCCTCCCCTCTGGCTTGTACAATCCTTCTTCTCTCTCTTTAACATGATTCCCTGAGCTTGGTCCAGTACTTGTGGATCTCTGCATCTTCTTGTATTAGTCACTGGATGAAGGCTCTCTGATGTTAATAGGGGTACTCACCAATCTGATTATAGAAGACAGCCAGTTCAGGCTACCTATCCACTGTTACTAGGCATCTTAGTTAGGATCATCCTTGTAAATTCATGGGAGTTTCCCTTGCTCTAGGTTTCTATCTGACCCTAAAATGCACCCCCATCAAGATGTCTCTTTCATTACTTCCCCCATCCATGCTGTCTACAACAATCCCTCATGTCCCCATCCCTGCCAGCCCCCAATCTATCCAAAAGATCTATTTTGTTCCTCCTTCTCAGGAAAATCCAATATCTTTGTTCTCCTTTGGACCTTCTTGTATCCTAGCATCTCTGAGGCTGTGTATTATAGCCTGGGTATCCTTTACAGCTACTATCCACTTATGAGTGAGTACATACCATGTTTGTCTCTCTGAGTCTGTGTTACCTCTCTCAGGATGATCTTTTATAGTTCCATCCATTTACCTCTGAATTTCCTGATGCCTTTGTTTTTAACAGCTGGGTAATACTCCATTGTATAAATGTACCACACTTTCTAGGTTCTCACTATTATAAAAAATGCTGCTATGAACATAGCTGAGTAAGTGTTCTTGTGAAATCATTGAATATCCTTTAGATATATGCCCAAGAGTGTTATAGTTGGGTATTGAGGTAGATTGATTCCCAAGTTTCCTAGAAACAAGCCAGATTGACTTCCAAAGTATCTGTACAAGTTTGGATTCCAAACAACAGTGGAGGAATATACCCTAGCTCCACAGCTTTTCTACCAAAAGCTATCATTAGTGCTTTTGATCTTAGCCATTCTGACAAGTGTAAGATAGATCCTCAGAGTTGTTTTCATATGTATTTCCATGATGACTAAGGATGTTGAACAATTATTTCAGTGCCTCTTGACCATCTGAGATTCTTCTGTTGAGAATTCTCTGTTTAGATCTGTACTCAAAATACCGAATAATTCAATTAAAAATTTATTTTTTTATTTTTTAATGTCTAGTTTTTTTAGTACTTTATATATTTTGGAGGTCAGTCCTCTGTCAGATGTGGGGTAGAGGAAGATCTTTTCTTATTGACAGTATCCTTTTCCTTAATAAGCTTTTCAGTTTCAGGAGGTCACATTTATTAATTGTTTACCTCAGTGCTACTGGTGTAATTGTCAGGAAGTTGTCTCCTGTGCCTATGCACTCAAGGCCACTTCCCACTTTCTCTTCTGTCAGGTTCAGTGTAACTGGATTTATGTTGAGGTCCTTGATCCACCTAGACTTGAGTTTTGTACAGAGTGATATATATATGTATATAAATCTATTTGCATTCTTCTACATGCCTATATCCAGTTATGCCAGCAAGTACCATTTGCTTTGCATAATTTTGGCTTCTTTGTCAAAAAGTGGGTGTACATAAGTGTGTGGATTTATGTTTAGGTCTTTGAATCAATTCCAATGATCCACCTGCCTGTTTTTATGTCAATACCATGCAGTTTTAATTACTATATGTCTGTGGTAGAGCTTAAAATCAGGGATGGTGATACCTCTGGAAGTTCTTTGATTGTACAGGATTGTTTTAGTGATACTAGATTTTTTTTGTTTTTCCATATTGTTCTTTTGATGTCTGTGAAGAATTGTGTTAAAATTTTGATGGGAATTGCATTAAATCTGTAGGTGGCTTTTGGTAAGATGGCCATTTTTACTATGTTAATCTTACAAATCTATGATTTTGGTTGATCTTTCCATCTTCTGATAACTTGTCTCATTCTTAAAATAGGAGATTCTTATTAACGAGAGTGTTGCAATCCTGCCTCAGCTTCTGTGGGAAGTTTGCCACTATATCTAAACATTTTGAGAGGTTTATTGTCATATAATGTTTGCAGTTAAATACTTCTCATTTATATTTATTTTTCCACTATCTAGTACCAATTATGTATAAAATTTACCCTCCTTGCTATGATTTTCTATTAAACAATCCTTCACATACAAGTGTGAACATGATTCATAGCCAATTTTACTGATCTTAGAGCAGGACAGTCACGAGAGATGTGATATCACAGCAAACAAGCCGAGAACAAATCAAAAAAATGTTGAGGATCCCATCTCCCTATCAGATGATCTGACCCATTGCTTAAGGGACCAGAGACACCTGTTCCTGCCCCATTTCTTCAATATCTTCAGGTATTTGTTTTCTTCTATTATATTTGAAAGTTGATTTTCAATTTTAGAACTCAGTTCCTGATTCTGTGAATATTAACATATCAGTATGATGATATACTCTTGCAATCCTAGGTCTATTACTTTGGGAGCAGCAAGACGCACAGCTAACTCAGCTCTTTCTAAGTACATCGTGCTGAAATGTTTTCGTGTGCTTTTGTTTGCCTAAGCACATGAAAATGACACAGCCCCAGTGGTATTAACCTTGACACTTCCTGTAGATGACAGTGGAAAGTAAAATAGTGAAAGTTACAATAGCACAAATGGCAAAAAAATAGTAATCAGCTTTGATTTGATATCTTAATTTCCATTGTGTTGTGCTAACTTGGATTATAATCTCAGATTCCCTTTCATCTTCTAATATGCTTTGTGATGATATCTCATCTGTCCCCAAAGCAAAATAGCTATCCTCAATAAAACATCGCCTGTATTTGTGAATTTCAAATGTTACAGAATTTTCCCTTCTGTTCAGATGTGGGGACCCGACACTTTTCTTCAAGCATTATCTCACTTATGCAGCCTTCATTACTTCCTCTGGAGAGACATACATTTTCACTATCTTATCATGAAGCTGCTAAGCCATGTTCCTGTTCCTCAGGTGTGTGTATGTCTCACCTCTCCAGCATTCTAGCCTTCTAGTCTTTCTCCCATCAATACCATATTTACATCATAGGTACAGTTGGTTTTCTTCTCAGAAAAGTTTAGAGAAAGCCTTATCTAGGAAGGATCACTCATCAAATAGTTTCCATAGAAAATAAAAGACATTTGGAGAGGGGAGAGCCCAAAACATGTATTTGCTACTCTGGTCAGTATCTAGAGAAATCATTCTAGTGGCACTGGAAAACTCTACAGCTAGATAAAGAAAATAAAACAGACCAAAATTTCTTTCCTTGCACTCATTATGACAACTCAAGGCATAAAATTTCTTTTGCATAAACACCCCTGGCATAGCAGATACTTCATGTAACCAACATTTAAGATCTACTCAGGGAATCCTGCAGAAAGGTTGTGGGACTCGGTGGAATGGAGGACACCAAGAGAACATAGCCCACTGAATCATTACACAGGGCTCATATGGACTCACAGAGACTGAAGGTAAAGCACAGGGACTACAGGGGTCTGTAACAGGTCCTCTACATATGTGTTATGGGTGTTAGCTGGTGTCTTTGTGGAGTGAATGCTTGATTATTTTGCCTGCTGTTAGGACACTTTTCCTCCTGTCTTGTTGCCTTGTCCAGCCTTGATGTGAGGGTTTCTACATTGTCTTATTGTTTGTCTGTGTATGTTTGTTTGTTATCAGTTTGGAGACAGACCCTTTTCTGAAGGGAGATGGAGGAGAGGAGGTGAGGGGAAGCTAGCAGGAGTGAAGAGAAGGGAAACTGTGGTCAGGATGTATTGTATGAGGGAATAATTTACTTTTAATAATTAATAAATGGCATGTGTCTTTTTCCAATTATCATGGTAACTAGACTATATGCCTGTCAAGTAACCAAAGAGAGGTGGAGAAGAGACTGTAGTACAAAGTGTACTCTATTACAGCTGTCTTTGCTTGATCAAAGAGCTGGTGCACAGAGGAGCTTGCAAAAATTGGCAAGTCAAAATATTTCACATGATATAATCTATACATTATACACTTACTTGGCTTGTCTCTCCTAAGTATATGCCTACTTGTATCCATGGTCTACCCTGCTGTTTTCTTCCACAAAATCCTGTGCCTGATTTACTCTACACTTTTGTACTTTCATCGCTTCATTCACACTCAACTGCTTGTGACATTCACTGTGTGCTCCAAACACTGTCGTTTGAATTGTAGAGTCAAACTGAACTGCAATAAAGGTCAGGCATTAAGGTCTCTAATAGATGATGTGATCTGAAGTCTACATGACTAGCTTAGACTGTTTCAAGAAGGAAGACAATCCCACTCTTATCCTTGCATCTTCTGAAAAGAAACATCAATTTAAGAAATCAACCAAGACTGTAAAATCTTGTCTGTTCTCTACTCTAATGTTATGTTCTAATTTTGTGACAGGTATCAACATGGAGACTCCCAGAAGAGGTAAACTAATGAGATTCTTGTTCAGGAAATAAGATATATCCAGAAGAAAAGTCTGCTAGAAGCAGCAGGTGTGTCTGCTAGTAACATAAAGTCTGTGTTTTAATTATACAGCATTCCCTACCGAGTGCACACATACGTTGTTTACTCAGCTTTTGAAAGGTTCATTAACACATCCCTAATCCCCTTCTTCCCATCACACAGGTTAAAAGATTTCTTTTAACTAAGTCTCATTACAAAACTTGTTCTCATTAAAAAAGGAGTATATAATAAGCACTAAGCCTGTGGCAAGTTTTCATTTCTTACAGAATGGTTTATGGAGGAATTCAACTAAAATTCAACTCATAATCTTACAGTCATGGCATAGTCCAAGTTATACATTTTACTGTGATGTTATACTGAAAACAAGTATGCTTTCAAATTATAGAACAGAAGAAAAAAAGAAAAACACTTCAGATGATTATAAACAGATGTGTCCACACCCATCAGTAGTTCTGACATTCTTTTATAAAGAAAGAGGCTTGAAGTTGGGCATTGGTGCACACCTTTAATCCCAGCACTCAGGATGCAGAGGCAGGCAGATCTCTGTGAGTTTGAGGCCAGCCTGGTCTATAGAACAAGTTCCAGGACAGCCTCCAAAGCTACACAAAGAAACCCTGTCTCGAAAAAAAAAAAAAAGGGGGGAGGAAAGAGGCTTGAATCAGGTAGTTCTCACCATGTACCAATATGGCTTCACATTCAGGCACGCGCGTGCGCACGCGCGCACACACACACACACACACACACACACACACACACACACACACACACAACCTTCACACATTTTATGCTAGTGCTCCACCATTGATTTATCCCCACAGTTCCTTTTGTCCTTTCTAATTTGGATGTAAGATATCTGTAAGTTAGTCTCACTAGCCTGAAAGTCACCCTTTAGCCTAGGATGGCCTAGCGCTTGTGATCCTCCTGCCTCAGCTTTCCTTTCCCAAGTCACTGGGATCATAGCTATGTGTCACAAAGTCTGTCTATTTTCAACTAAATAGTTCTTGACCGATTTTTCAGGTTCGACATGACACGCCCACATCCTTGTAGAAGAATTGTGAAGTCACTGTCATGTCTATGACTGTATCACTGTGAATCAAAGATTTTGATTTTTTTTTCTTTGATGGCAGTGGCAAACTTAGCTCAAGAGGAGAGTATATATGATTCTGTGACAGTTAATGTTAACTGTCACACCTCATTGGGTTTAGAATCATTGTGGAAACATGCCTCTCTCTGTGTCTATGAGATTGTCCCTGGGAAGACTCCCCTCATGAGGTTGGCACTACCCCCCTGTGTATTCCTGAACTGGATGAAAAAGAAATGTGAGCCATGCACCAGCACTCTTTTCTCTGCTACCTGACTATGGATGCAGCTGACAATCCTCTACCTACCCTGCAGCTCCCACACCCCACAATGATGGGCTGTGACCCCAAGAGGTGAGAAAAACATATCCTACTTTTCTTAACTTGCTCCTGCCAGATACTTTACACAAAAGGTAAAGGACGTAACACCCTTCTGTCACAAACCACATGCAATTCCGTTGGTTGTGCATTTGCAAGATAAGCTCCTTGTTGAAGGTTAATTAACCCATATTTGAGAGACATGATGAAATATCTCTGCATCAAAATGTTGAAATGTGAACCCCTAAAAGCTAATTAAAAGGCACATTCTTGCTTTTTGATGATCTGGTCTATGTTACTACAGTCATGACATCATAGAGTGCTGGCAGTATGCTCATGCCACAGACCAGGAACCCCAAGGAAAGGGGCAAACATTTGGTTACTTGAAGCATATGGGGAGAGAACCCTTCAGTATCTTACATTTCTCTGCTTTTCAGAACATCAACATCCAAGGAATCTAGAGTAGTTATGCTATGGGAGAGAGCTGGGCACATGCACATCCTTGGTATTTTTGCTGATAAAATAATGCTGTGGTGATGCTAACCAGCATCTTCATAATGAGGTTTTCTAAGCCAGATACTCAAAGGGCACTCCACCAAAATGCACACATGAACTTAAAAAGTTCAAAAGCAGTCATGCTGTTCTACAATGTCAACACACAGCATTGTTTTCTAGAATCTGATGAAAGCCTTCTCCCCACATTGTCTAGGAGCCAATTAAAAGCACTGGCCTATGAAATATACGCCATTAGGACAAACGTGGTGTAAATTTCACAGCAGCATAGTTTGTGGTTTTCCTCACATAGCTTTCCCCACTGTATAGTCACACAGACTTCCTCTCATGTCAAATATGAGAAGCCTTTTTAAAATTTAAATTATTGCTACTTATTGGAACAAACTATAAAGCTAGATTTTTGTGAAGCCTTTCATAGATATAACTTTCCCATGAAATAAATGAGCTAGGAAAAAGTAATACCTCATTTGCCATTTCAAGAAATTCCTAATTTCAAAGAATAAAGAATATAAAATTACAATTTACTTTTATAACTATGCAACTAGTCTCTTTAATGGAACTTGAAACTGAAGATATTTTCTTGCTTAAAGTTCAGTGTTGATTTTGGTTTTTGCCATCTTTCAAGTAACATACATCTAATCCCAATAATTGAGAGTCTGAGGCAAGAAACTGCCACAGATTTGAGATCATCTCACGCACATACCAAGCCAGCCTGAGCTATAGAGCAAGATTCTGCCCTAAACACAACAATGATGATGAAAACAAAACAAAAGGTATACTGAATATAGGAATTCCTCAATAGAATCTCTTGCTGATGACTAATCAATAAAGCAAGCAATTAATCCAGTTGAATTTTCTCTGTGTCTGATATTTACTGGTACTATGGTTTTAAGAGGTCAGGCTCCACCGATGTATCCTATAAGGATAAATATAAAGGTACCTACGTGTCCCTACCTTTGCTCAAAAGATTTACACATATTTATAATTGTGACATGTATTTCCTTGCTGAGAAATTCATACTTAAGTTTTTCAAAAAGGAGGACAGGTTCGTGTTGTGTCGTGTCCTGTTACAGTGCCTTCATCCACAAAAAAATGATTGTGGATTTTGCCACGAAGTCACTGGGAAACAGTATCCCTTATTTCTTCAACATTTTTTTTAATGACTTGGGGAATAGACTGAGAACTATAAATGTATTACTTATCTCCTGTATAGCAATCATCGTTATAGTGCATCAAACTTTGTTGATGTCCATGTGAAGACTCATGGTTTGAACATCTGTAACTATCCTTTGTAATAAAGTTTAAATTTTCATTGGTCAGTTCCCTTTTCTTTCACTATCATAAATAAAAATTTCACACACAGTGAAGGTAGAAAAAGAATTTAAGCCATATAAAGTTGATATTCTTGAAAAAAAAAAAACCTAACATCATGTGGAGCTCAGTGTGAATAATTAATTGCGAACAGAATAATTATCTAGTAAATCCTGGTGGTAGTTAGTCCATCAGGATAATTAAGACAGACTTCATGCATGATGATTGCCTTGACCTCATATTTTCTCCTCTTATTTCTAGACACATTATAATATATCCAAAGTCTGCACTTTAGCTTGTCAAAAATGAAATGTCAAGACCAAAGTGTTTCCTGGGTTATAATGGAATTTTAATAAAACTTTGAAAAATAACTAAAGTGGTAACATTAAAATGATTTCAGGTTATACTTTCTGTAATATTTTATTCATTTAATGCCTTTTAACCCTCTAAATTTCATTTCAAGTAAATGTAATTTAATGTACATGCCCTATGCCTTATTTTTGTTGAAAAGTAAAATATATGTGGCTGTGACAATATGTTTCTATCCACTTTGCTTTAATTCACGTCTTTTTCATTCTTTTAAGTGTAATAACCCAGATTGCCTTATTCAGGGGGCAGTAATTTATTTTTATACTCTGGTTTATTGTATTTAATCAACTAAATACTTGAGTTGCTGATTTATGAGTTAAACAACTAGAATACATTGCTAATTTATTCTGGTACATGACTAACATCATTCTCAAAAGGGAAGAAGCTGATGCAAATCATGTTAGTACATTTCCCACCATTATCCACAACAGTGTGTGGTTTTGCTCCTGATTGCACAGACTTCACTCCAGAGTTCACTGATGTCATTGCTTTGATATTAAAATGAGGCAAGGTGGTGGGGCCTGTGCTGGGGACAGCTATTAACTCCCTAGCACCAAGGAAGCAGACAAAACCAAATAGAACAGGAAACATCTGCCCTATTCAACTCAGTCCCACCTCCCAACCTGCCCATCATCTCCTATTTACCCATAAGAAGTATAAATCCACTAAGGAGATAAAAGTACCCCAGACCTAACCAGTTCTTGAAATTCCCTAAGTCATCAGCACATTACTCTTCAAGCAACTTTGCAAACAGATATATTGAGCTATTCCTAATTTATCTCAACATATTAATTAACACATCCTAATAGTACTTCCTTATGGGGTATGAAGTGATGTTACAATACAAGTAACAAATTATGTAGTCAACAAGTCAGGTAATTAGCATCTCCATTATCTCACACATTTATCACTTCTTTGTGGAATACACATTAAAAGATGGATCTTCCAGTTATTTTGCAATCTACATTATTGTTAACTAGCTTGTGCAACAGAGATGATTACCTACTTACATTGTTCATCAACTTCCCTTTTTCCTCCCTCCCATACTTCTAAACTTACCATGGTCTAGCAACCATCACTCAGTTCTTAGTCAATATGAAGATAATCCTGTAGTCCATGACCTTCTGAATCTGTCTTATTTCCCTAAACAGGATGCACTAAAGGCCTTACTGCTATGGCAAAGGAAAGGAATTCATCTTGCCATGTGGCTGAGTATTCCACCAGCTTTAATGAACCTTGCAGTCTCTAAGGATGGAAGAACAAAATCTTTGAAGAACTTTGGATTTAGCTTGAGAGATGCTAAGAAATACTTTGCTTCTTGTTGAAAGAGCCAAGGGCCATAGTATTGGGAAGGAACTGGGACCAGGACTAAAAACTGACACTAGCTATGGATGGTAAAAGTGACAACACTTCAGCCTTATAAATGGCAACACCTTCTGTCAGAGGAGTTTTCTTAACAATGATAGTAATGTATATGCACAGGCTCTTTACACACTCACATGAGGAATGGTCCTTATAGCTAAAACTTAGTGCTTTCCTCACTAGTCTTCTGTTTTCACCATCATATTTATAATATGATAGCTTGATAGAATAATTAAAAGTTAAATAAGAGTCCTAAATAAATTGAGAAGTATGTTGCAATATTATTAAGTTTATGGTTGGAAAATTTTAATTATCATAATGTCCACTTGAATCTGAGTTTGAAAGGCACTTTGGACAGTTGTATAAATGACTAGTCATTTTGAACCTGAGTTGGGAAGTGCTATTGATGCTCTATGGATGTTGATATAGACAATGCTCTATGGACAACACTATTTGGATGGTGCTTTGAATGGTGCTATGGACTATACCATGGAAGATTGGCCAGTTTTTCCAGAGGAATATTTTAGAACAAGGGTAACTTGGAAAGCAATAGAGAATACCTTCAAATTTACTTTAACAATTGTGGATAACGACTTATAAGAAAACAACTTAGTAGTATATTTTAGAACACCCCCAATCTACAAAGACTCCAAGTAATACATCAATATGCTCATCAAGAGTCCACATGACTGCATTATTGTTTAACTGAGCAGCTCCTTACTGAAAGCAATTTTAGGTTAGGTTATAAACACAGTCAAAAGTCCAGTCTGTTTGGTAACATGTAACTGGCCACTAGTGCCATAGTGACATGGTTGTTATCAAGTAACCAATTGCCTTCTGAATGTATTTAAGCTCTCTTGCATGGGCAAGAACCCATGCCTGGAAAGTACTGTAAAACAGATTAACAACCAATGCTTGGGGAAGTTGTATGATCATTGGGAAAATGTACTAAACTGATAGATATAGAAGATAGTTGATATTCTATCTGTATGTATACTCATACATGAAGCTACTAAGCCTTATTCATAAAAGATACTGTTTTTCAGTCATTGATGTGAATTCAGAAACTCATAATTGCCCATCACACTGAAAATAAGTGCCATTGATAGCATACTCCAGAACAAGACATCTATCTCACCCTCTCTAAGGCCCAGACAAAATTACAGAAAAAAAGACAAAACACATGTGAGGGCCTTACTACATTAGAGTGAAGGGCTGAGAAATGTCATTCTCTAGACTCAGAACAACAATTGTAATACTGTGACCATGAACTCATAACCTCTATAGTTACCTGCAGCAGACTCAAAAGACTAGCTCTGTCACCACATGGAAGGGCAGGGTCCTACAGGGCCATTACTACTAATGGCCAATGATAGATTCAACAGATAGCTCCAAACCATAGTCACATGGACAGATAACTCTGGTCAATTCTGATGGGTCACAGATGAACAGACACAAGATTTACAGAGCAGAGAACCCAAGAAATGTTCCCAGCACTTACATAGTCGCTCAAAAATGTCTCTAACTCCAGTTCAAGGACATCTCATGAACCCTTCTTGACAATATGAAAATAGCACACTGTGAACACATACATGTGCAGGTAAACACTCATACACAGATTTTTTTAAATGTCTCTTTGATATTTAAGCATGAGACTTACTTCTCTGCTCTAAAACATGTAACCAAGTGTTCAGAATTGATCCCAGGCATAACACTTATATAATTTCATAATTTCAAGGAAAAAGAATAGAAACTTGGAATTTCCAAGTTGGATTTTGGCACAATTAAAAATTTAATGGACAATAGTCTCAAACATGACATTGTAAGGCACTACGGAATTTGTAAAATTAAGAACATTTTTGCATTAATCCATTTACCCAATTGGTAGGGTGTACACACCCATGTCTCTGTGCACAGTAGAAGACAAGTTGTGGGAGTCAGTTCTCTCCCCTCATGTGTGTCCTGGCAATGGTGAACCTTACTCACTGAGCCATCTCAGAAGAACCCAAATATACATTTAAGAATACTGGGAAATTATAATAAAGAGATCTGCTTAAATGATATATCATTGTGTTCATACATTTGTGTGTGAATGTTTATGTTTACACAGCTCTCTCTCTCTCTCTCTGTATGTGTATATGCATTTTTCTCATTATTACTAACTGTGAGTCAAACTGGTACCTGTCTATGTATCACTAAATATATTGTTCAGAGAACTTATTTTAGAAAATGTGTGATTACAAATGACTCCCTTTGAAATATAATTACTTTTTAAACCTCCTATCAATCATACAGCAAAGAGCAACTTCCTGAACACTCAACAAGCTATTTTTTGAAAAAGAAGCCTTTCTTTCAGCCTCCTTGTGAAGGTAGGAGTCTCATTTTCATAGACATGCATCCAAGGCACAAAACATCCTCTTGTCAGGAAAATAAGAAGATATTTTTTCTTTAAGGAAGCACAGTTGGGTGACATAATGGGCAATGATCTCCTCTGCTGCTATAGCAGCTTTGGGAACCAACCCTCTTCTTTATCTCATCAGGTTTATGTTCATACTGATTTCTGGCCTCCACTAATTCTGCAATAGCTTCATTTGGAGCTAAAGACATGAGAAGGAGAGAACATCCTTTGGGTAAATGCCCAAAAGTGGTATCACTGGGTCTTGAGATAGATTGATTCCCACTTTTCTTAGAAACTTCCATACAGATTTCCAAAATGTTTGTACAAGTTTACACTCCCAAGAGCAGTGGAGGAGTAATCCCCTGACTATACAAGAATATTTTCTCAACAATGTTCATAGCAGCAATATTTATTTGTAATATCCAGAACCTGGAAACAATCTAGATGCCCCTCAACCAAAGAATGGATAAGGAAAATGTGGTACATTTACACAATGGAGTACTTCTCAGTGGTAAAAAAAAAAATGATAATCTCATGAAATCTTAAAGCAAATGGATAGAACTAGAAAAAAACATCCTGAGTGAGGTAACCCAGACTAAGAAAGACAAACGTAGTATGTACTCACTCATGAGTGGATATGAAGCAAAGGATAACCAGACTAAAATCCACAGCTTCAGAGAAGGTAACAAGGAGGACCCTAAGATGGACACAGAGATCACCCTGGGAGGAGAAATTAGATGATATCTACATGGCAAAATGGGGGTGGGTGTGTATGTGATGGGAATAGGAGGGACCGAGATGGCCTATATGGGGAAGGAAGCAATAGAAGAGCAATGAAAAAGATATCTTAACAGAGAGAGGCACTATGGGCTTATTAAGAAACATAGTGCTATGGTAACTCCCAAGAATCCACAAGGAGAACCCCAACTAAGACTCCTAGCAACAGTAAAGAGGATGTCTGAACTGCCCTACACCTGTAATCAGATTGATGAATATTCCAATTCTCATCATAGAGCCTTCATCAAGTAATTGATGGAACCAGATCTACAACCAAGAACCAGGATGAGATCCAAAAGTCCAGGCAACAAGATGGAGGAAGGAACATATGAGCAAGGGAGGTCAAGATCATGATGGAGAAATCTATAAAGATGAGATGGTAAACCAAGTTCATGGAAACTCATGGACTCTATACCTACAACTGTGGAGGCTCCAGGGGACCTGACCTATGCCCTCCACATGTGAAAGACAGTTGTGAAGCTTGGACTATAAGAGGTGTCCCTGGTAGTAGGACCATGATACAAACCTGGTCTAGGTTGTTGGAGCCCATTCCTTAGGGCAAGATGCCTTGTTCAGTCTTAATACATGGCAGAGGGACTTGGCTCTGCCCCAGCCTATTGTAACAGACTATGTTGACTCCTCAGGAGAGCCCTCACCTGTGTGGAGGAATGGGCTTAGGGTGGAGGTGGAAAAGAGTGGAAGGAGGCAAAGAAAAAGGAGGAAGGGGGGAGGGAGAACTGTGGTTACAATGTAAAATGAAATAAAAAATGGAAAAAATAAAAATACATTCTCATTATCACAAAGAAGGGCAGAGAAGATTGTGGAGTTAAACTACATTCAGGATTTAGCATTATTAGTTTCAAGTCCAATTGCATTTCAAACACCTACTAACCCTTTGGAAATATGAGAACTCAGTGGCTGTCCCTAAGTTCTGCCATTCCTAATGAATGGCTTAAGGTATCCACAATACTGCCTAGGGTTGGAAAACATTTTGAGATCAGTATATCCTAACAAGATTATGTGTGAAAATACTTGAGGAGGAAAAGCTAATGCAACATTTGGAAGTTCTCACATCTGTGATAAATTGACAGAAATGCATTTTTATGTCTTGTTGATTCCACTTTCCAACATGAAAATGCAGGCATTTGTTGAGTCCATCATTATTGGTATTGGTTCTCCAGGTATAGTCTGAAGTGGAAACTACTCTAAAGTTAACTTTCTGGCATGGCATCTGTGATGGTTAATTTTGCCAACCTGGTTGTATTGAGATGCCTAAAATGTTAGTGAAGTACACACACACACACACACACACACACACACACACACACACACACATATATATATATATATATATATATATATATATATATATATATATACATATGTGAGGGTGACTTCAGAATGAGTAAATCTACTGACAACTGCAAATTTAAACCATTGGAATGAAGTAGGCATGGGGAGGGTGGCGCCCTGTTGGAGGAAAGTATACCCTTGAAGAGTATGTCTTAGTCCTGCACCCTATCTATTTCTCTTCCCTGTGCTTACTGACTGCCATAAAGTTATCAGCTCTATTGAGTGTGAAGACATCATGACTTTCACTCTCAGCCATGCCTTAGAAATGGAGCCAGTTTATCATGGGAAGAAGTCACTAGAGCCATCATTTAAAAGCAATAGTTCTGACCTTCCTTTATTTACAGTCTTGTCATGAAATATGGCAAGCATACATATGTGTTAACAATAGCGACAGCAACATTATTCATATGTATAAAGCAGAACAGCAAAGATGGTCAGGTTAGAAGAAAGAAATGTGGACTCTCAGTATTTACATGCAGTGTTTGTTCACTTGAAAATCCAGGTTCATTTAGGCATCAATTCTCTCAATACTTGTTCATCACTAATTTTTTAAAACACAGTTGAGTAGCTATATCAAGGGGATAAATTATGCCAACAAATCAAACATCCCCTCACCCTACCTGACATGTGAAAATCTTTCAGGAAATTACCTTAATTATTCCAGAAGAAAACATCATGAAATCATAAACACAATATCCTTGCATTATGCTTTTGATCTCAAATAAAGCTCCTGGCCTCTCTGTGTACTCCTTCCTCTAATTTGTTGAATGTGCTAACTGAATGATCAGTTGGACCCAGAAATATTTAAAGTATTTCAGAGAAAATGGGGGTGGAGGCAGTTAAGTCCTAAGAAAAGGAAGGTGCATAGTGGTTCTTCAGATGATGGACACACAACCCACAGAAAACTCAACATAATTTCCGAAGGAAGTAGTTGGAGGTAGGATGTTTACTCAGTAGAATGTTTATTCTACACAAGGCTGTCTTAATGTTTATTTCAATTCTTGACAGTAAGAATACCCTTGCCATAGTAAATGGTAGTTATCAAGAAAATTTTAATGTAAAATTTTCAAGATTAGATCCAAAATATTTAGAACCAGCAGATAAATTGTTAAGCAAACCCTAAATCAAAATAAAAGTTATATGAAAAAGCCATGTGGAAAACTACAAAATATAAGTTTACAGCAGAAGTAGTCAGGAGCTATCTTGTTTCACAGCAGGATGCTTCTGTTACTGGAAATTCTGAGTTATTAAACAAACATCCCAGAACCAGGTAAAAGATACTCCCGAATGTGTGGTTAAGCATGGGGACTCAGGGCTCTGGCCATCCCTATTGGTTGCTCACAAGACCTAGTTGATGAGACCCTTTTGCTGAAGATAAAACATACATTAGGCATTAGAGAACTCAAGCTGTAACTGAGACAGAAGATTCCTGCCCACTGGCTAGCTTGCTTAGTACTGAAAGTGGCTATGCAGGCTGCTGGGAGGAAAAGTCATCAATGATTTTTCCTTGCTGTGAACCTTGCACAAAGGGATACTAGGATGCCGGGCAAGATGTGACACTCACATAAAGCTGATACACTGTGATGGAAGTAACCATCTGCTCCCTGATTTGATGTAAGGCCCATGCTACAGGAAAGAATTCATTCCTGGTATTATGAACATGGATATATATATATATATATATATATATATATATATCCATGGTTACATAAACAATAGGTCCTAAGAGGAACTTAGTACTATTGTTTAGCTACAGTTACATCACACCAAACTATCTATATTTATAGTCATAGACACATGCCATTCTTATTCTTTATTAAAGCCTTCCCTTTGCAGTGAACAATCATGGACATGGAGCCTCAATGTCCTGTAAGATAAAGAGATGAAGTGACAGTTTAGTATTCATTCATGACTGGGACATTTGTACTACCTTCTCTAAAAAGCAACAGAAAAACTGTAAAAGCCAGAAGACAAGAGAGAACCACTACAAAAAACTATCTTCAGGACATGATACTGTCATTGCAAACATGATCTCTCAGCAGCTGTTTGTCTGCTCTAGGATTGTCAGTGTCTAGCCTATAGACAGTTAGCCATGGACGGAGAAGGAGCATGTGAGACCCTATCTATTACTTTTAAGCTGTTGGCTGTTGCTGACTTTTAGGGAAAAGGTCTTAGAAGTTGTGGGCTCACTTGTGATCCCTCCAGGATCTATTGGAAAGCTCCCAAACACTGGTCACACAGAAAACCTTGCTTATATGTAGTGGGTCTCAAAACAAAACAAAAAGACAGACGTAAATGTGAGAAAGGGGTTTGTAGGGAGAGTGGAGATGGCAGGGATGCAAGAGAGCTTAGAGAGGTGGGGTGCAAGAAATCAGAATGCATTATACATATGGATGATGTTTATTGTTTTATTTATGTGTGTAGATGTTTTGCCTGTGTGTGTGTGTGTGTGTGTGTGTGTGTGTGTGTGTGTGTGTGTGCGCGCGCACGCGTGTGCACCACTTGTATGTGCCTGCTACCCTTGGAAGTTAAAAGATGACTTCAGATCCCTTGGAAGCGTAATTACAGATGGTTATGAAATACCATGTGAGTTCTGGGAATTGAGTCCAAGTCTTTTGCAAGAGCATTCAGTACTCTCTTAACTGCTGTGACATCTTTCTAGTCCCACAAATAAACAACTTTATCAAAAAAAAGCTTTACTGAAAAAGTGCCCTGAAAAGTTTTTACTTGAAGGTAATTAAGCCCCAGATCCCTCTCTTAAACTTAAATTCAGACAAGCTCATTGGTTCTGTTCCTCTAGCTCAAGACAGTGGACACGGCCAACATTGTGCCTTGAGACTTTCCTTTGTTGTGTTGAGATATTGGGGACAGTTAGAGAGTGGAAGTATGTGGTGGAAATGGTTTCACTTCATTGCTACATACATGCAGTTCTCAAAAATATTGAAAAATATATACCATAAATGAGGAATCAGACTTGAATGACTGCTTTTGTTCCATAAACAAACCATATATTTGATCTTTTCTTTATTCTGGAATTCACTTCATTTTCTCTCTGACATTTCCCTTTTGAAGATCCATAGGAATGCACAAGACAATTATGACCAGAAAATACTGCTTATAACTTTCTTCACTGACCAAACTCCTCCAACACAACCCCATTGCCCAATAACTTTATTCGCATTTGACACCTAATTCATGACTAGAACAGAGACAGGAAAAAACTGAAGATTTGCTATGGGAAAATATTCCTTCAAGAAACAAATATCTTACTTATTATAAGATACTTTGTCACTTGGGTAATAATTTAATTGCCTACTTAGCCCTATAATAAACTATAAAAATCTAGTTACAGTTCACATACGAATGTGATGCCATCACCTATCATTTGCAGAGCAGATATATCTCATCACCATTAACAAAGATTTAATTACATGTAATTCACCATGTATGGAAAGTTAAAAATTACAGTCCCTGAAGTTTCTGTCTAGTGGATATTATTTATTTTCCTACAGGGAGGTGGTCTGGATTTTGGCATAAATTAAAATTTATTATTGGCTTTCTTTTTGAGGTAGGGATTGTAATGATGAGTTTGAATTAAAGACCCCAAGACTATCCAATTAGTATTTAGAATTTTATTTTATACAATCATTTTACATACCCATGTTTGGTGACCAGAATCAACTGAGGCTGTCATGGGCCTCAGTGCTTTAGAGGCTCCTTACCAACCTGACTCTTATCTACATGGCCATGGTCAGCAGTTGAACCAAGAAGTGAATAAAATGGTTCATTTGCCGACAAGGAGAACGTTATCAAAAGGCCATGTCTAACTCTTTATGTTATTGTAGGGCTCAAAAATAACTTGAAATTGCAAAACAAATGTCTTGGAAATATTATGTTCAATCAACTTTTGATTTCTGAGGGACTCAGAAAATATATCTCAATAAATTAAAATTTAGGGATGCTGCAAATCAGGCATAAAACCCACATTCATATTCATCTCTAACTAGGAGGTGAAGTGAGGCCTCGGGAAATACAAGTAAAAAGTCATACAATGTGCTACATCATTTTCTGAGGAATGACTTTTTTTAAATTAATGGGCAGTGTAGTCTTCTGTGGCTTTGCAGATGGCTTAGCTTATGGTCTCCTGGTTCTATCTGTACTAGGATTTTAGGAAGCTGACACATAGAAAGTAAGCTAATAAGAATAACAGACCCTAACTTACATAAGGGCTTAGCATTTCTACCTAGTCATTTTCCTAAGAATAAGTAAGGAAGGTCACAGGAACACATCAAAGTGCTGAAGTTCACAGTGGAGACTGTCTGAAAGAGACTAGAAATTGAAAGAGCAGATTCATTAGGAGACCTGCAGCAGATGATTGAAATCACCAGCTGTGAATGTACGAATTACCCATGAGGACACTGCTAGGCCTCAGTGTGCACTGCCCTTTTTATAGATAAGTTGAAATACTTAGATTCAGCTACAGAATTTAAAAATATTTCTTGATTTGACTTTTCTTAAGTGTTTCCTTCTAGAGCTTTATACCAATGTACACTGCCTGGACCTCCTTTTCCAAAAGTGAAATGAGGGCGGGGAAGCTATCTCTGTAGGAAACCAAAACCAGAGTTCAAATTACAAAACCCAAGTACAAAACAAAGTAACACAATACAAATTCTAAAAATGGGGGCCAAGTGATGCCTGCTTGTTGGGGAGGTGAAGACAGGTGGATCTCTGCAGCTCTCTGGTCAGTCAGGCTGATCTTGGGAAGTCTGAAGTCGATGACAAATTCTCTTTCCAAAATCAAGGTGGGTGGCACATGGGTGGTCTTTGGGTCTCTGCATTTTCAGACATAAATACACAACACACACACACACACACACACACACACGCCCATGCATAGGCATATACACATGCACACACACATAAATACATATGAGCACACACAGAAACACACACATTAAGATTTAAAGCTCCATTACCACTGCACTCCCTGTACTGATTGTCAGGTGTATTCCACTAACAAGGGGTGTTCCTTGACTTTTTGAACTTGGGTTTTTTAATCGAACATAGAGGATGCTGATGGACTCTATAAAACATGGTTGTTCTGACTTTCTAAAGATGAAGTATTTAAGGTACCTGACAGAGTCCTTGGAACAAGCCTATGATCATTATGACTATATTCAAGCACAGGGTACTGAAGAGGTTCTACACTTTTATAATCTACACTTATATAAACTTAGCTTCCACTTCATTCAAGATCAGGGTTTTTCCATCAAGGAAGTATTTATCAATGGTTGCCGAAGTAACCACGCAAGAATTGTTTTTTTTGAAGGAATGACTCTCTCTCTCTCTCTCTCTCTCTCTCTCTCTCTCTCTCTCTCTCTTGTGTGTGAGTGTGTGTGTGTGTGTGTGTGTGTGTGTGTGTGTGTGTGTGTGTGTGTGTGCTGGGACTGAACTCAAAGCCTAATGTATGTTGGTTTGTTTGTTTTTCACAATAAAATTTTCCATTTTCTCATGGAGATGCCAGTCCTTTCTGATTATGACCCTTATGAGCTCATGTAACCCAAACTAACAATCTAAGCAACAGTAGAGAGGCTACCTTTAATGTCCTTCCAAGATAATGAGATTGATGACTACCTTATATGCCATTCTAGAGCTTTCATCTAGTAGTTATTGGAAGCAAAAGCAGACATCCACAGCTAAACACCAGCTGAACTCCTGGAATCCAGCTATAGAGAGGGAGGAGTGATGAGCAAAGGGGTCAAGACCAGGCTAGAGAAATCCATAGAAACTGCTGAACTGAACAAAGGGAGCTCATGGACTCCAGTCTTATACCTGGGAAACAAGCATAGGACCAACCCAGATTCCCTGAATGTGGGTCTTAATTAGGAGGACAGGGCAGTCTTTGGGGCCTCTGGTAGTGGATCAGTATTTATCCCTAGTATATGAATGGACTTTGGGAGCCCATCCCACATAGAGGGATACTCTACCAGCCTAGACACATGGGGAAGGGTCTAGGCCCTGCCCCAAATGATATGGAGAAGACTTTGAAGACTCCCCATGGAAGGCCTCACCCTCCCTGGGGAGCAGAAAGGTGACAGGCTGGGGTTTGGCGGGGGTAATAGGGGAGGATGGGTAGGTGAGGGAACTGGGATTGATATGTAAAACAACTTTGTTTCAAATTTAAATAAGAAAAGGAAACATAAAAACACTTCTATATACTCTTTCATTGGGAGTTTGAGCCCAAAACAAAACTATCCCTACAGTTTGGATAAAGTCAATTATCAGACTACATTTTCCAAAGACATCTTAAAAATACATTCCCTTTGTGCATATTCTTACAGTAGAATCTTGATAGTCTGCCAATTAAGTATTGAAGTTTTGCCTAACCATAGCTGGATGGAATTGGCAGTTACATCAACCTGTGAAGAATGCCACACTTACTTTGTGACTTGTGCAGCTAGAACAAGCTATTTTTCTGGTTCTCCACAAGAGGAACCCATTGCCATGAAAGTTATCCCTCTCAGTTGAAGCTGCCGTACAGTTAGGAATCCCAAATAAGCACACAGAGAAAGACAATAGGGAAAAGCATTGGAGCTACAGGAAAGTAGAGCTCCTGGACCACTGCCTATATGCTTCAACCTTCTACTTTCATTTTTCAAGGCAATGAGTTTGTTGATGACTTATAATCTTAAAGATTCTGACTGAAAAAGCTAGGATCTCATGCTTACACAGCAAGCACTTTACCCATGGAGCCATGTCTAGTTCTGATTAATAATTCCATGCCTGGACCTTGGTGATCGCTTATGGGAGATTTCAGAGAGAAATCTGGAAGTCTCTGAGGAGAATGCAGACACACAAGAATGGTAGAGAAGGCTGTGGGTAAGAACATAAAAGGTAGAAAGTAAAAATGATAGGATTTAGGATCTTCAGTACATAGCAGTGGGCAACATTGATTACAAGGGCTTTTAAATAATGGGGCAGCTAGAAAAAATATATTTAATGAAGTTATTGATCTAGCAATGGAAAATTTTAGCTTCCAAAAGAATAAATAGGTACCAAAAGAATTAAGAAAATTCTTAAAAGTGCCAAGATTAGATCACAAAAGCAGCAAAGGAATGCATGATGAAAAGGAGAATCTGATGATGGGCTTAAAGCTACCACCAGTGAATTGGAAAACATAAAATGTATGCTTGTGTCAAATATGCCGCTTAATCTAGGAAAAGCAAAAATGTAAATGCACTATAAAACTAGACAAATATAAAAAAATCGTTTGTTAAGGCTCTTGTCAAATTTTCAAAGGGAAAGAGTATCTTCATTGAAGTCAACCTAGAAAATGGTGAAACTCAATTTGAAATGCTTAAAAATTTTCAACCCAAAGTAGAAAGGCATACTAAAATTAATGTCTCTCCTACAGAAGCTGATAGCATGAAGGGAATCATGGGAGAATAAAGAGTTGAAACTGTCAAAAACAGTTAACAACACACATAGAGTTTTATGAAATGGTTGAAAATTTACATAAAACAAGGACCTTCTGTAAAAGGAAGGATGAAATGAGAGGCTGTCCATTGCATCTCACTAATGCTCAAAATGGATGGTTCCCCCCTCCCCAGAGGGAAAAAAGGATGTTCTCAATTCATCTTAAATAATAAGAAACCAAAACTAAAAATTTTAGTAGTTCAAAGAAAGGATCATATTTTCAAAGATGTATTAAGCGAATGCTTCAAATAAAAATAAAAATAGAAAAAGAGACCCCAATTAAAAAGAATCTTTCTTTTGTTCCTCAAATTAGAAGAGACAGAATCTCTAATACTTAATTAAAACTGTGTGAGTGTTTTTCTTATCATAATATAGTCAATGAGTTGACGTCTGAAGATGGCCTCACCTTGATCTTGCCAGCCAACATACTCAGTAAATTTCTCCCCTGTGGGCCATGAGGTCATTGTATTTATAAGAGCTGAAGGGTCAGTGTGTTTGTTGCTCTTGTACAGGGCCTCAGTTTTGTTTCTAGCATCCACACCTAATGTCCCCCAACCACTTGTAATGTCAACTTCAGGGAACTCTTTTGGTCTCCACGGATACCCACATGCATTTTTTCTTTCTTTCTTTCTTTCTTTCTTTCTTTCTTTCTTTCTTTCTTTCTTTATTGCTTTCTTTTTCTTTTTCCCTCTCTCTTTTTTGAATTTTAAAGGTCTAAGACTCTTCTGATGGGAGATGTTAGTCTATAAATATGTTTCTCTTGTTAGTTAATGAATAATGTACTGCTGGCAATTAGGAAGGTGAGATAGGCAGAACTAAGAGACAAGGAGGATTCTGGTAGATGTAGTAGAGAGGATTCAAGATGTAAGGACTTGGGAAGAAGGTCCAGATCCTCTCTCCAGTAAGATAAGACTGCATGGAAACACTTAGATTGCTAGAAATGGGTTAATATTTAAGACAGAGATAGCCAATAAGAAATGCTAGTAACTGGCCAATAGCTTTATATCTAATACAGTGTCTCCATTCGTTATTTGGAGCTAATGCAGCTGTGGGACCAGTCTGGGGGAAAACTGCTCATAACACTCTTCCCTTTAAGGCAGTGATTTCTCAACCTGAGGTGACCCCTTTAGGGTTGAATGACTTTTTCACCAGTTTCAAAACACAGAGATTTATATTACTATTCATAACAGTAGCAAAATTACAGTTATGAAGTATCAACAAAAATAATTTTATGGTTGGAGTCATCACAACATGAGGAACTATACTGTAGCATTAAGAAGCTTGATAGGTACTCTTTTAAGTGCATGATGGGATAATAGTAAAAAAAAAAAATCAGGCCTTGCTAAAAGCGTTCTAATAACTTGCCAAACTCAGAAGGACCTACTTCTCCATGAGCATTAGTCAACATCTTTCCATTTGAATAGATTCTGTCTCTACTCACTCCTCCCATCTACCTATGCTGAGCATTACATCTTGGAAAGTATCACTGAGCTTAATGATTACTAAGATGCATCTTCCTTGTTATTCAGAAGCAAATTACAAAACAATAATTCATTTGAATGAAATTTTGGATTGTTTTGAAACATGAAAACAAAGCTACATAAAGCAGACTCCTTGTGTAGGTTTGTCTACTTCATTCTATGTTTCCACAAAACATCAAAAGATCAATAATTAATATAAATATCAGCTTAAATATTTTCATGATTATTTTAAACTTTCCCTTTATCTAATTGACCAGAATGCAACTAGTATATGACATGTATTTGATTTCAGAATCTCACAGATTTTCTTTGAATATTAAAGTCAACAAAATTGGTAGAGTCAACAAGCATATAATAAGATTTAAAAAATAAGGAGAACAATACCATAGTAACAACAGTCTAGAAATAACAGGAGGCATGGCAACTGGCCAACAGAGGTAAAAGTATTATAAATAGTTTGTGGTGGTTTGAATGAGAAATGTCCACCACAGTCGATGGCATTTGAACACTTGGTCCATAGTTGGTTGCATGGCTTGCAAAGATTTGGGTATTGCAATATTGTTATCAGGAGTAAGAAACTGGGGGGCAGACTTGGAGATTAAAAGACCAGTACTTGCAACTCTCTCTTTGCTTTGTGCTTGGGGTTCTGTTTGAGTGCTCAGCTTCCTGTTGTGGTCTCTATGTCTCCTGCCCTAAAGGACTGTTAACCTTCTGGACTGTAAATCTAAATTAAATCTTTCTTGTCACAACAGCCCCAGTGGATGCAGTGTAGCAACGGCTGATAGAAATCTCAATGATATCTTGATATCTTAGGGCCCTTGAATCGTTGTTATTAAAAGTTTAGTGTTCAAAGACAATGATTCTTTTCTTTATTCAGTAAATCAAATCTCTGATACGCTGACCACAAGCAGGACAAAATAGACAGAGGCTCTCAGTTATGTACTTGCTTAGATGTATTTACTATCTCATACTTCAAAAGGAATTGTTGACATTTTTATAAAATGTTTGTTTATCTTTAAATTGTGGCCAAAGATCAGTTCTTTCTACATAAAAACCTGATACTTTAAAGTAAACTTTAGAACAATTCACAAACCTCCTCAAGTGTGTTTGTGTCTGTCAAGCCAAAACCACTCCTGACCTGGTCATCCGAGTCTTGGTCTCCACACAGACCTGCTACACACTGAGCAGTCTGTGGCACTTTCTTCTATAAATTGTCTCAGTAATTTTTTCCTACCATAGCAATAGAAAAGTAACAAGTATAAGGATCACACACCAACAAATTAGATAATTTCAAAGCTATTCAAAGTAATAGAAAAAGTTCTAAAATGCATAGCCTATCATAATGGAAACAAGAAGAAATTTAAAAAAACTGAGTAGTCAAATTAAAAATGAAAAATGGTAAAATGGAAAATAACTCACTAAAGGAAATCTCAGCACCATGTTACTTCATGAATTAATTCTACCAAATATTTATGGAAAAATTATTAAGAATTGTCCTCATATTGTTCCAAAAGAGAAGAGACAGAACACTTCTAAACTCATTTTGAGAGCCTACCCTCAATCCTGTACTCAAGGCACCATAAGAAAAGAAAAATGCAAATCATGTCCCTGAAGAACATAGATGCAAAACCCTCAACAACATGCTAACAAACAAGCCAATTCCATAGCAAAATAATCACACACCATGAGCAATTAAGGCTTGTCCTTAAGATGCTAAATCATCTACAAATAAAACTCAGCTAATGTATATTAATTTGAGACAGAATTTTAACCCTATGATCTCAATAGATACTGAAAATCAATTTCATGAAAATCAGTTGTGCTTTTGTGAGGAAAACTCACAAAACAACCAGAACAAGAATAAAAGGAAATTGCACCTACACAATATAGGTAATTCATGATAAACTTGAGTAACAGCATATCCAACAATGATGGATTGATGGATCCATCAATAATATGGAAGAAGAAAATCTGTTTCCTCTTTCAAGTGCTGACAACTACAGTTCCCTTTGGGGTACTCATGAGCATCATATTTAAAAACCATTCATCTCACAACAGTGGAATCATCCAGTGTGTGCCCATTCCTAAGCATATTATTGATTACTTAATGTGTCTGTATTCTGTTTTATGTGATGAATACATTTTCCTCCTTTCTTTCAAAAAATTTCACTTGCAATTTATCTGTTTTCTATTTCACAGTCAACAACTATGAAAGTTCTCATCATAGTGAAACAGCAGAAATAAAACAAAAATGGACCTTTAATCACTTCCTTTAAAAGTTTAGAATGAACTACAGGCCTGGTTAATAAATTCTTCAGTCCCATTACAGGCATTTTCAACAAATAACCATTAATCTCCAACTTATAGGCTAGGCTCCTCCCCTTTCTTTGGAGCTTTGCATGCCCAGATATGATATGCTGAGGCTTATTCCTATTCACACCAACACCACTTGACTGGATTGTTTAATACATTGGTTTTTAACTATCAAGACACCCAAAGGAATTTAAATCTCAAGGCTTTACTCAGTCCTGAAGAACAAAGGTCATAAAATAGCCCCAAAGATTAAGGTGTGCCTCTGAAAATAGAATTCTCCAGTATGTGACTATATAGGCATTCATTGTAGCATTTCCCCATCAACAATCTAACTTTTTTCTGTTGCAGTTTCTTATTTAAACAAACAAGGACATGGGAGATAAGTTGGTTAGTAAAGTGTTCACTATATGAGTACAATGTTTTAGTTATGTTTCTATTCCAATGATAAAACACCATGACCAAGGCAACTTATAAAAGAAAGTGGTTACTTTGGACTCACCATTGCAGAGAGTTATACTCTTTGAGTATCATGATAGAGTGCATTGCAGGAGGCAGGCTCAGCCATGAAGCATTGACTCATGATTCACAAATACAAAGAAGACAGATAACTGCCAATGCAATGGATTTTTGAAATCTCAAGGCCTGTCTTCAGTGATACAGTGGCTCAACAAAGCCACACCTCCTAATACTTCCCAAATAGTTCCAGTAACTGGGGACCAAATATTCAAACAGAGGAGCGTATGGGGGAATACTCTCATTCAAACAGTACATCAAGGACCTGAGTTGGAAGCCAGCATCTATGTATAAAGCATGATGGTGTGAAGTTGTTTTCCTGGTACTAGTAGATGGAAAGACATGAATCTCTAGAACTTAAAGGTCAGCCAGCCTCACCAATTGAGGAACTCTGGTTGAGTAAGAGAGTCTATCTCAAGAGATAAAGTCAACAATGAATAAGAAAACAAAAACATCCTCTGACCTTTATTCCTAATACACACAGGCACATGTATGTTTACATAGGAAATAAAACTGTACAGTATTCATGGAAAGGAAGACTAGTGGCAAAACTAATGAATTAGTACTGGCTTTTGATGTTCTTGTCACTAAATAGATGACTGTGAAATGGCAGGTATATCAATTAGCTACAGTGACTTGTCTTGCTGTGTGCAGTCCATAACCATGTTATATAACCCACACATAGCCCAATAGTTTGTTCTTGAAATGTACAGAAAGCAAATATGTAAGGCAATTATGAGTGTTGGAAGATAACAATTCTGTACATAATTCAAACTAGTGCTTTCCTTTGTTGTTGAATAACCAAGAATCATGCTGTATGGTCCTGCTGGATGTCCCACAAATACAAAATACAAATGACCACAAAAGAGAGGGGGCAGATGAATAGAAGAGATTAATGAACTTGGAGCTGGGTAAAAACTGGATACCAGAATAATAGACAAAACCTAAAAGATCACAGGAGAATAAGTGCTTGAACAACTTAAAAGGGAGAAGATTGCATCTGTGAGACTTACAAAGCAAGCAATCTTGCTAATATTAGTATGAATGAGCCATTAAAAAAACAATGTACCTAGAGACCAAGTTAATATTAAAACTTATTAAAACTTCATAGTAAGTTGGATAGGATTTATCCACATTTCTTTGTGAGTTAAAAATAATGATTTTCCTATTCATAGTTTGGGGTAGTGTTTGGACCTATTCTCTCTTTAAAAGAGCATGCTTCCTGAATGATATCTCCTATTTTTAATATTTCAGTGCTGCTTCCCCCATCACACACTTCCTCCCTTGAGAAGAGGAATAAAAGCTCTTTTGCTTCTCAAATGGTTATCTTTCATCAAATATGGCCTAGAAAACAGGTTGAAAATTCTCATTGTCTGAAATATTTGGTCAACTGTATGTTAATATTAATACAAGAACTACAAAATGCCTCTAGATAAGCCAGATTTCCATAGTTCCATGTTCTTATTTGTACTTGATACTTACTAACATTGAAACAAAAGATGCCACAAAAAATGAGTGTGTTGAAGGTAAACTGTGTAAAATATCCTCTTGTTTGAATATCTAAATTAGTGGATTTCTTCATTGTCTGATTTTGAATATTTGGTGACATCCTATGTCTCAACCATTGCAAAGAATAGTACATTTAATACTGGGTTTCCATTAGATACATCAGAATTAAGCAGACAGACATGTGGTTCTCAAGACTACAGATGCAAATGAGATGGTGAGATAATATGTATTGTGTAGGTGCATGAACTCTTCCCACATGGAAGACAGAAACAAAATTCAAATACACATTACTACTCTCAATGAAGACACAATGATGGTTAACTGATTTTGAAATCTATTTAAATGCTCAGTGTTCTACTTTTATGAGACTAAGACCCTAGAAGAAAAGTACTTTTTCACCAAATATGGAACTACAGAAAGATGCACACATTTTTTTTTTCTTGGAGAATCGTGAAGTATATTTTTCCTAGTGGAAATGCCAGTAGAATATATTCCATTTAGGAATGATTCCAAAAATCCCAAATGTAAGTTTTCAATATTTCTAGTGTTTGGGGATTGTCTTTAAATATTAATATTTCAAAATATTTTTTATCAAAAAGCAACACTAACATGAAATTTTAAGTAGATTTCAAATTTGGTTTGAATATATTTGCTTCATTGTAGTTAAATTTCAATATAAAAAAGCTGACCAGAGATACTTTTCACTCAACTCTTCATTTAAGTTGATTATATTTCATTGACTGTAATTATGTCATGTTTAATATAGCTAAACAGACAGAATAAGCAGTAATTCAGAAAATAATAAGATATTGCCTGAATAACAGTAAGCTGTTACGAGCAGGTTTTTCCTTGCCAGCCTTGTCCCACCGCCACGCCAGCCCCGAATAACACACAGAGATTCTGTAATAAATATAAATGCTGTTGGCTATTTACTAGTTTCTTATTGGCTAGCTCTATCTTAATTATTAACCCATTTCTATTCATCTAAGTACTTCCTTGTGGTCTCATATTATCGGGGAGAGCGGCTGGCATCCTTCTTTCTCCATCCTCCATCTTGGATATCCTCCTTGTTTCCTAGTCCCTCCTATCTTCCTTTCCTATTGGCCAACAGTGCTTTATTCATTAACCAATAAGAGAAACATATTTACAGAATGACATCTCCCATCAGTGAGCAATTACTAGAAAGTTCTACCCTCCAGTCCCTTCCTTTCCTTTCTTCACTCCCTCCATCATCTCCATCCCTGTTTGTTTTCTCTGTCATGCACTTTATCTTTCATTGTGTGTATCATAAAATTATAACTGGAACTTCTAGAATAACCTGATAATTTCATATTTCTAGTTACTTCTGGTTAATTTTCTATGAATTCTGGGTCAGCAGTGACCATCATCTTTGTTATTACAGTGAGAATACCCAGGCCTACTTGGCAAAAATCAACAAAAGATAACACTTCAGCATTCAAGTTATCAAATTCAACACTTGGGATTATGGTAGGCTTGAGTTGTTAATGTTACTGCTAACAAGAAAATATCTGATGTTTGTAAAAGGCTAAGCTGTTAACCAGAGGGATGATTTTCAGCCATGTTCTTAACGTGAAAACATAAAGAGTCACTTGGTGATTGTTGTGGGTTCCACCACATCCTCATTTAAACTATGGCTCTTGGTAACTCCAGAAATTACATTTAATCTAACACAGCAAGATATCTATTGCTAGTTAATTGCAAAATTTGCAATCCTGATGATTCTAATACACCAGAATTTCTTTTACTATCTTCAAAGATGTCATGAAGATACAAGTTCAGAAATTGAACTGTAAGTTACAGTGGAAGAGAAAGAGGAGAGGATACGTGAGCAAGAGAGGTCAAGATCGTGATGGAGGAATCTACAGAGACAGCTGAACCAAAATCATGGAAACTGATGAACTCTAGACTTATAGCTGTAGAGACTCCAGAAGACCAAACTAGGACCTTTGTATGTGGGAGACAGTTATGAAGCTTAGGACTATTAGTGAGACCCCTGGCAGTAGGGCCATGATACAAACCTGGTATATGAGCTAACTTGTTGGAGTCCATTCCCTGTGGTAAGATGACATACTCTGCCTTAATGCATGGGAGAGAACCTGGGACCTGCCTTAACCTATTGTACCAGACTATGTTGACTCCTCATGTGAGCCCTTACTGGTGAGTAGGAATTACCTGGAGGTGGGCTGCCAGGGGAAGGAGTGTTGGAGGGGAAGGAGTGGAGGGAGGAGGAGTGGGAGGAAGAACTGTGAGTGGCATGTAAAATGAAATTTAAAAGAATACATTATAAAAAAAAGAAAGAAAGAAAGTTACAAAGTATAGTTTGAAGATCTTTAGTATTTAAAATCCAGAGAGATTCTTCTGTAAAATGAAACTAGGAAAAAATCAGGGCACAAAAGCTTATTGCCAGAGTCAGGGGAATTTACTGCAGGAAATAAAATCTGAGCTCTTAGAAACATATTTGTATGAACAGGAATGGCTGTCACCACTTTTCTACCTTTTCCAAAGTGAATCCTGGGATTTTCACATTGGAACATACATTGTTTGTGTTTTCAGTTAAGTAGACAAATGTCATTCGAGGACATAATTTTCCTGGTGAAAAACGGATTTTTATACAATTCTTAGAGCAAACATAAATTAGGCATACATTGAAATTATTTTGCCAGGCATAGTAATGCATGCTTTTAATCCTAGCACTCTGACATCAGCGGCAGGTGGATCTCTGAGTTCAGAACTACCCTGATCTACAAAGCAAGTTCTAGGACAATCAGGGCTACATAGAGAAACCTTGTCTCAACACACACACATACACACACACACACACACACACACACACACATTTCACAAGTATCGAAAATATTTTGTTGCTTTCAGTTTTGCTTTGTTTAGTTTTATGAGCCTAGGTAACTAAAACATGATGGGAACAGGTTATTCTAGAATTTTTGTTATAATTGAATGGTAGACAAATTTGAGAAAATACATAGACTATATTTGTGTGCATATGCGTGGGAAGAGTGATACGAGAGAGAAGGAGAAAAAAAATAATCAACTTTATGAGTCCAATCAGGTTAACAAACCATGTTTTACTACCCAGTGGGAGTATTGCCCTCTAAAGAACATAGGAAAATTCATGTGCTTTTAAGATTTATTTATTTTATGTGTGTGTGTGTGTGTGCTTCAATGTGTATATATGTGCACCATACATAAATATTTATGTCCTCTGCAAGCACACAATTAAGTCAGAAATGGCATCAGCCTCCTGGGGCTGGAATTACAGATGCCTGGAAATCATGTGACACACGAGCTAGTAACCAAACACAGGTCCTCTTTAAGAGTAGCAGGTACTCTTAACTGCTGAGCCATCAGTCCAATTCATATGTTTTATATAAAAATAAAATTAACTATTTATTATAGAAATAAGGCCTGTGAGGAAAACATGAACCAAATTCTATATATAAAATCATTTTAAATTTGCAGATGCTCTTAATTAAAAACCAAAACAAAAAGCACCATTTCTTTCCCAAGGGGGCTTTTATATGCTTTATTTTTACAAACTAATTTTCATTTATTGTGATATAATTTCTAAACCATCTCCCTGGTTAAATCTGCAATTTGGTGGAACTTAGTATGCTCAAGATCGTTAGAAGGTGCACAAACAGTATCAGTACCTAACTCTAGAACAATTTCTCTCTTACTGTATTTATTCTGTGCCCATTAGTCTACCTTCTCTCTGTAGATTCACTTACTCTCCACATTTTATATGAATGGAACCATACAGTAAGTCATCTCTATATTTGCTTCTTTTGGTTAGCATCATATCTATACAGCTCATGGGCACTGGTGTACCTTTATTTGCTCATCTCTCCCTGCTCAGTCTGAATGCTATGCTGTTGTACTGCTACAGTGCATCATCTTCATTCACTCATTAGATCACAAACACATGGGCTTACTTCCACTTTTAGCTACAAGGAATGATATTGCCATCAGCTTTCGTGCTCAAGTATCTTCTTTGGGCATCAGATAACAGGGCTCTTGGATGTCCTCATTGTGAAAGTGTCAGGTTACACAGGGACTTCACATACAGCTTTTAGTACTTTCCCTATGTCCCCAAATGCCTAAAGAATATTACGTTCCCAATCATTCTCCATATTTTCAACAATAATCAATGATTCTATTAATTAATATTTTAACTTACCTAATTTTCACCCATTTGGTTTAGTTACTTTAATTTTATGTCTTTTCCCATTTTTCTTAGTGAATGACATTCAAAATTCATTCCTTCATCCATTCCCATAGATTAAAAAGTTTAACTGCTTGGAACTGTTAGTAATTTAATATTCATGTATTCAATAGTAGCATCTCCTTATAAATAATAAACAATACTAGAAAATAAAGACAAAGGGCAGAAAAACCTACCCGAAAAGCACTTATAGTGAGAATCAGATTTAAACTTATTTTATGTGACAATCCCTGATGTTTAGTTCAGTACACCTCAAACAAACAGAGTCCAATGGCCACAGAAAGTAGCATTTACCGCTAAGATGTGGTCCTTTAGACCATCGATGGAAGTACTTTAAGAAATCTATTCTTTCAAGAAAAATAATAATCAGGTTTATTATGATTTTGGCTTGATCAAATATGCTATCAACTAGAAGATAGGTGCCTGGACTATGCTGTGAGGGAATGCCCAGGAAAGAGAAAGGACAGGAAGGCAGATTTCTGTGAGTACGAAGCCCACCAGAACTATATAGTGAGACTCTCTATCAAAAAATAATTAAGCAAGGAAATCAATTTGAGATCAAACTCCATGTTCTTGCCCTTTCACTGTGAACTAAAGAGCAGTTACATCTCCAGGTTTATGGTTGGGCTTTGGTAAGTGTTACCGTTAGGAGTCCTCAATACAGATAGGATTGCATGCCCTGATCAGATCTCATAACTACAAATGCTTGGGTTGGTGGATACCAACAAGGCTTTATGACAAGAAGTCTGACATACCTATAGCTAACAAGTGGGTGTTTGACAAATTAGGTTGTCATGTCCTCATCTCTAAAGAAATTCCTAAATGACACAAAATAAAGAGCTATCAGTGACTTCAGCATGGATCTTGCCTGTGTATTTATGACAAAATTTGGTGGTTTGTTTGTTGGTTGATTGGTTGGTTGGTTACTTAAATACTATGTAGGAAGTATAGAAACATTGCTGTAGTATTTAGTAGAACAGGCCCCTTGTCACTCATGCACAAGCTCAAAGTAAAGACAGCCATGGAGTTTTCTTAAGTGCCTATTAAGAAAATCATATGAAATTCTATAACATTTGTATAACCTCTGTCTATCTAAGTGTAAGAGTCTTATATTTTTATATATTGTTATAGCCTGTTAAAAATATCAAAAAGATATCAAATCAGCCATAGATTCTTATTGGAAATATTCCCGTAAAATACTCCATCTCCTTTAAGGTAACAACAGCCTGGCCTCTGTGGTTATTTATTTTGAGTACTTGAAGATTAAGTACAATGTTACCTTAGGTCATGTGGTCTTAGTAGAGGCTGAAGCCTGAGTATCAATAATGCTTAAACATGTAATACATTAAACATATTTCAATAGGTTGATAAAAGCCATCACATTATTACATTTATTGAGTTGCTATGAATAAAGCATTGAAAATAAAAATAAAAGAATGGAGAGAGGGGGAAGAATTGATGATTACACAGCACTGTAGCTATCTATGGTACAGAAGGGCCACATTTTAAATTACTTCACTATGCAATTAGAATTACCCCTAAAACAGGATGGTGTGACAACTGGGAACTTCCCCAGTACTGGTGTTCCTGCCTGCTATTTTCCAAAGAGAAATACATATGAGCTACAGAGTCACCTTACCAACCATTTACTTAGAAAGGGGGGCTGTGTGTTAAAATAATAGTAGTTCGTCTGGAATAAAGCTGATGAGATTTTAATTGTGTCTCCTTACATAAAATCGAAAAGATGCCAAGAAAATCAGAAATAAAATCTCTACTTGAAAATCTAATGAGTCTTTAAAAAGAACGATGCTCCTCTTATCACAATTTTTCATCTTGCTGTATTTTTTATCTGGAAGTAGAAGTAAACAAGATGCAGGAGCAGCTTACTGGTTATTGCACTTTCCAAACTCAGTGGTCTTGCAAGAATTGGGAAGGATTTTATTTTATTGAGTAGCCAGAAAAATGGAGTAGATGCTTTGAGAAACTGTTCTTTCATAACAAGTGGCTGAACATAATCTCTAAATGATCATCACTTTTAAATGGGATTCTTTCAATCATGAAATCTCGTAACCAATAAAATTGATCTTCATCCAAGCCACTAAATACAATTCAAACCTATTTGCGAGCTAGGAACTATGTCATGCAAAGTTGCTCTTCATCTACAACAACTTGCTTATAGCCTGCAGTATCTGGGACAAGAACGTGAGGGTGCAGTTTAAAAATGTTTTCTTCTTCAAAATTTTATCTTTGAGATTATAATATAATTACATTTCTCCTTTCTCTCTTCTTTCTCCAAACTCCATATACCTCTCCTTGCACTCTTTCAAATCCAAAACATCTTTTTTTATTAATTGTCATATGCATGCATATACACACACACATATATATAACCAAATATAACCCATATGATATTATCCTTATTTATGTTTTTAAAGCTGACCATTTAGTTAAACAATTGACATTGGATAAACAATTGGCATATTCTTCCCTGGAGAAGACTATTTTTCTCACTTTTACAATTCCTTAGAATACCTTAGTAAGCTCTTTGTGGGAGGGTTCTTTGACATGTCTATTAGTATCATCAGGTTCAGCTCATGTTTATGCAGTCATGCCTTTTTTGTCCTCTTTAATAAAAGATTTTCTTGCTTTGCAGAGGGATCCCACACTATCTTACTCATCAGGTATGCATCAGTATATATAATATTTTAAGCACCAAGATCTTACTTTGAAATGGAAGCAGTTAGGTTCTCAAGGGTTGCATTTTAAAAGTACAGGAAAAATTAAAGATGATCCTAATGTTTTCACACAAGCTTTGGGTTATTTTGTTTATTTATTTAATACTTTAATTTTAAGTTTATTTTATTTCATCAGTTTTTTTTCATATATATGTGAGAGTGTCTGGTACATGTGGAGGCCAGAAAAAAACATCGGATCCCCTGGAAGAGGAGTTACACATGGTTGTGAGCCACCATGTGGGTGCTGGGAGTTAAACCAGTGTTTTCTGGAAGAGCTGCAGTTGCTCTTAATAACTGGGCAATCTTAACCACCCCTTGTTTTCTACTTTAAATATTCATGGACATGATAAGAATTTGGTATTTTGATATTTTTTTGTTAAAATTTCACATTCGTTTTCTTTGACTGTTTACCAATCCAATCAACATTCACATAGTTAATAAATATGAGAAGACATGCATACAAGTTTGCTATTTCCATGCACAGAGAAACATGCATTTCTTGATTATTCTTTCCATATGTCACAGTAAAGGAAAATGCTACTTTGCTGGAGTTATGGCTCAGCAGTTAAGAACACTTACTGCTCTTGAAGATGACCTAAGTTGGGTGACTCAAAACTGCCTATAATTGACTCTAGGTCCTCGAGACTTACCACCCTATGCAGATATGCACATGCATATACACACTCACACTCACATGCACACATACACCCATATACCCTTACACACACATAATCAAAATAAAATCTTTTAATGAGAGAGGTATAAATAATGAAAAATATCAATATAGTACATTAATTCCTGTATGAGGCAGAATCAATGGCCACCTTACTGTGTAGTTTTATAGTAGGAAAACTTGGTCTACAAGTACACCTACTTGATGAAAGAATTATATTTACAGAAAGTCTATGTGAGAAATGGATTATCATGGGAAGGTTGAACAAGAAGACACATGAAAATATGGGGGTCTTGGGACAAAGATCCCAGAGAGAAGAAGACAGCTAATCTGGCTGGGCTAGTACCTGTTGGAAACAGAAGCAAACAACCCAAAATAAATAAATAAATAAATAAATAAATAAATAAATAAATAAACAAACAAACACAAGGGAGAGAAGGGAGGTGACACAGAGGGACAAACGTAGGAGCTCATGTCATTTTGAAATCACAGGATGTTACACAGATGCAGAAATTCAGTGAGAAAGCCTAAGTGTGGAGAACCATATCTGATACAGCACTGTGTCTCATTTCCTTTGTGCTGCCTGGTTAAAACACTCTACCAAAAACAATTCAGGGGAGAAAACATTTACCTCATCTTACACTTTCAGTTCCTAGTCCATCATTAGGGAAGTCTGGACAGTATCACAATGCAGGAAACCTACAGGCAGGACAGCTTGCTATTCCACATGTCACCGGGGAACTCCCTTGCAGTGGAGAGCATACAGCAGAAACCATGGTGGTTCTGTGTGCATAGGGGTTCATTACCTGATTTGCTCATAGGCTCCTGCTTAGCTAGCTTTCTTATACAACTGAAGATTACATGCTCAGGAGAAGGTATGGCCCAAATTCATCTGGATTCTTCTACATCCACAAACACAATCAAGACAATCCGTCATAGAAATGTGCTCAGACCTGCCCGATGAAAAGAATCAACTGCCATTCTTTCTTTGGGTGAGTCTAGCCTGTGTGAAGTTTATAGTTAGTACTAACTAGGGCATAATGTTAACCCCACTCCATATCGGAACCTTAGTGTTTAAAACTATCATTTAAAATTTTGAAAAAGTGGTTGAGATAAAGTAAGCAATTAAAAAAATCAACAAGTAGGTCTTTAAGAATATGTCCATTCAATAAAATTAAAATATGGACATAAGTCCATCATTTTAGTCTTCTGTTTGGGTTAAATCACAGCGTGGACAGTGCTCAGTGATCTGAAACATCACTTATACTCCTAGAAGCTTTCAGAAAAGATAGTGCAGCCTGGTGTATAAGCAGGGCAGCTTGAGTGCTGAAGAGTGAAAAGGCTTGAGTGACGTTTTAAGCATCTGACACTAAAGCTTAATGGAAGACCTGTACTTGAAACTCTACAATGAAATGACAACTACATGTGTCTGGAAAGCACAGGGGATGACAGAGCAGGGTGAGCTGAGTGAACAATAATTCCATGTGAATTTCACATTGTCCATAAATGACATAGGTTGGCAGAACTATCAATACTCAATACATTATCAATACTCAAGATTGTTTTAGCTTGTAGAATTTTGAAAGAAAACTTCTTTTTGACATTATAATATAATGACAACATATTCCCTTCCCTTTTCTCACACCCAGCCCTCCTATATACTCCTATATGCTTTCATTTAAATGCATGACCTCTTTTTGCATGAATTGTTACTGCTAACATGTACAGTATGTATATTTTAACATTAATTTGATTTCATAAATAAATGAAATGTGTATGAGTATTTTGCCTGATATAAGTGCACTACATGTCCCATTGCATAGCTATGCAAGAACTCTTAACTGCTAAGTCATCTCTCCAGCTCTATGTACTGAGAATACTTTTTAAACTTCACATTAGTGTCATTCCAGATCTTTGCAGAACTAAAAGTAACATAGAAATGGAAGACTAGCATAGCACTTTTCACCAATTACAAAGAGAAATAAAAGGTGGTCCATTCATGTTGATTTTGACATGTGTTCACACATAAAATGCTTGGTGTGGAACAGCTGAAGTTTTCTCATGAGCCACTCACTCTTCATGTGTAAAATTAAGGGATGTCCATTGAACAAAGTTAAGAAACTTGTTTACATCCTTGTGGCTGCTTTTAAAAGTAGATCTGTTCAAAACTTAGAGTCTTAATACTTTACTAAAAGTCATGATATTATTTATAAGAAAATGCCAAAGTCATGTTTCCATGACATCAATTTCCTTTAAAACAGTATTGAATGAATCTCAATCTCTCTCTCTCTCTCTCTCTCTCTCTCTCTCTCTCTCTCTCTCTCTCTCTCTCTCTCTCTCTCTCTCTCTCTCTTCTCTCTCTCTCTCTCTCTCTATCTATCTCTCTCTCCCCTCCCCTCACCTCCTCCCCCTTCTGTGTGTGTGTGTGTTCTCAGTTGTGGAGCCCAACATCATAGGGTAGATCATTTTACATATTTCTAAACAGACTACATATATACTTAGTGCAAAGAAAGAGACTACATTGCTTCACAAGCATACATTTAGTTTTTGAACTAATTTATTTTAATCTCTGCCAATTATCAACCAGTCCATTCCTGAAACAAGGTAACATATCTGAAACTGGGTCTCTAGTAGTTGCTAGCAGTCAGTGGTCAGTGGCTATTGAAAACAAAGAATACACATTGGAATGGCCTGTCATTAATTTGTTCAAAGCTACAACTGCTTTTTAAAAATATGAAGTGACAAGAGGTGAAAACTACACTTATCTATGGGTGTAAGGACAAATCTTTATGTATTTTTCTTAGGGATTACACTGATTTAGGAAATCAGTGGTTGTAGATTTTCCTTCAGTTACCATCACTTCACTATAGAAGCTATATCCATAAAATCTCATAAACATGACAACCAAACATGAGCTGAATGAGGAAGACATCAATGAAAATGCTAACTGAACTGAAAAAAAAAATACCATGAGGCCTCAACCCTACACAAAGAACTACATACAATGGAGGAAAGCTCAGAGCAAAGGAGGTGACCTTTCCTGGGGAAACGTGCACCAACTGGTTGTCCAGTGCCAAATGGTAGCCCCTAAATGACACTTGCAAGCAACATTATACAGACTGAGCAGGCTACATTTAGGAGTGCAGGCATAAATGCCTGCAATAATAGTTAAGAAGAGGCCATGAATTTAAAGTAGATGGGAGGGTTATGTAGATGTGTTTGGAGGGAAGAAAGGAAAGGGAAAAATGTTGTAGTTATAGTATAATCTAAAAAATAATAGAAATGTGTAGTGAAAGATATTGCGTATGCAGGTTATATATATTGTATGTGTATATATATATGCATGCATATTATATAATATATGCACATGCATATATATGTAATATACAGTAGTACATACTCTATATTATATATTATATACTGTATGTTACATATTTATATATACAGTGCAATAGTAGGATTTTTGGTAGGGTTTATGAAAACAAAGTTTCTCGTATACCTGATAAATAGTAAGACACGGCCACCTATAAGAATATTATATGCTGAAGGAAGTTGGTTTTGTAAATCACTGAAGAAATTGTCAAATCATTGCTAGAAATCCTCTTTATTGATTTTCCTAGAACAAATGGAGCTGTTAGGAGAGTGTTGCTTGGCTTCATGACTGACAGCCTTTCATGTCCTGCTGCCTTGAGTCAGAGTTATCATCCAATCATCTCTCCTTTGATGACTGGCTGGATTTTATATCAGCAGCCTGGCTGCTTTGACCATGTTGTGAACACAACGAGAAGATCACACTGCAGCAATGACTATAGATTCACCTAAAGTCACATCTATTGTTTCAGGAGGCCTTGCTTCAGTCACAGAAGTTCCAGACAGCCCAAACTGGCTCTGGAACTTCATCCATAACAGGACTCAGTGACCACTAGAAGACATATCTAAGTCACTTCAGATGTTCTTGCCTATCTTGCAGCTATCCCAAGAGAACAAAAATTTAATCTTCCTCTCAATGATTCAACAAATGACTGTGATTGTCAGATTGGGGACTATGTAAACAGCCACATCCCTAATCTGGCAATATAAGCAGATTGTTTTTATGCTCAATGGGGGCAATGCTGTAAGTTTCCATTCATATGCATGGATCCTCTATACACCTTATGCTACAACAAGAGTCTTCAATAAAAATCCTTTACTGATTATTCTCTTACTGTTTACTTGTAGCATGTAGAATGACTAAGCTGGTCATACTAAGAATACATGCAACATTGGGCTTCCAGATGCAAGCACTTCACCACAACAGTAATAAGGTGACTAGAAGAAAGCTGCTCCTAAAGCTAAGAACCAATGAAAAAATTAGAAATCTGTAAGAATTTAATGTGCTCATTATTTAGGATATGTGCTCATTTAGGAGATGTCTTAGCAGTTTTCAAGAGTGACCAGGAGTATAGACTGTTGGGGCAAAAAGACAGAGAAGTACAGAGAGGCCAGAGATCATGAGAGCTGGGTACAGAAATCAGAATGTTCTGAAGATCTAAGGCAGTGGAGAGATAAGTATAGAATGCAGAAGGCTGGAAAGATCTGAGGCTGAGGAAGGCAAGACTGGAGAGCTCAGAGTAGTAACTACAGACCCTGGTCACTGGAGGAGTTTGTCACCAAGGGTTAAATGCTGAGAGCTGTGATATCTGAAGCTCAAGGCTATGATGTTCTATGTCACTGCCATTTAAAGCCTAGAGCATTAAGGATCTTGTCTAAGTATCTAGGTTTGCAAGCCCCCATTTGTGTAAGCCTAGAGCTATAAGCCCCTACTTGTCAAAGACTAGAGCCACAAGCTTCACAATTTGAGACCCCACAGACGTCAACCCCCAGTTTTCAAGCTGGTGGATTTAGAAGCCCAGAGCAATAAGCCTCTGACTTTGAGACTTTGGAGGATGAAGTCTCCCCTTCTCAGATCACAGACCTATAAATATCTAGGTTCAAGCACTCCCTGTAATTCTTTTCTTTTATAGTTGCAATAATAAAGAAGATAGTACTTGGCTATTCATGGAACTAAGAAACGATGGACCATTTGTAATGCCACCAACAACTGGATTAAAAAGGACATGTGACTCAGTATTTCACTGCTGAGAAATCAATTCACCATGACTTTTATAAATAGACTTGGCATCCATCATTCCTTTGAATCTGATATTTTACCTTAGTGAATATTATGTGTTTTATACTCAAGAGTTAGCTGCCGGTTGAAATGTGTCCATTGTCATTTCTGAATACTTTTCACTTTGTGCACACATCACCTTTGTACTATTGCTGATGGACAATTGAACCACTTCCAGCCCTTTAAATATCTTTTAAAGAGTTTCTACAATCATTATGGCCCTTATATTTTTGTGATGATATGTGTCTATTTTCACTGAGTAGATATGTAAGAATAGGTTGCTGTGTCATTCACTAAATCCTTATTTAATTATAAAAGATAGTGTTGGAACCTTTCCAAACAAAAGTTTCCTTTGATAAAACTCACTGGCAGTCTAAGTTACAATTCATTCTTCCTCTTTACATTTCTATTGCAATGACCAGAATTTGGTCCCTAGCACCCATGTCAGGGAGCTCATAACTCCCTTTAACTCTAACCCCAGGGCACCTGACTCCCTCTTTTGTCTTACTGGCCTCCAGAGTCACCTGCATTAGTGTGTAATACTATAACACAGACTCACGTGTACATATAACTCTTGAAAAATACATGGTTATAGGTAACATTATTTTGTAGTAATGTTTAGATATTTTTAATTTTTTATTTAAGTTTTTTTCATTTCACATGCCAACTACAATTCCCCCTCCCTTCCTCCTGTCTACCCCACTCCCCCTCACCCAACCCCCCCATCTGCGTCTTAGAAAGAGTAAGGCCTCAATGGGGAGTCAACAAAGTCTGGCATATTAAGTACCAAGACCCTCCCAAATGCGTTGAGGCTAAAGGGGTCAAGATAATGATGGGGAAACCCACAGAAATAGCTGACCCAAGTTAATGGGAGCTTACTGACTCTGACCTAATAGCTGGGGAATCTGTATAGGACTGAACTAGGCCCTCTGAATGTGGGTGACAGTTCTGTGGCTTGGGCAGTGTCTGGGGCCACTGGCAGTGGGACCAGGATTTTTCCTTAGTGCATGAACTGGCTTTTTGGAGTTCATTCCCTGTGGAGGAATATATTTTAGGTAAACTCCAATTAAATTTTCTCTTTGGAAAGTTTTTTGAAGGTGGTTATACTAGGAATTGCCAAGTTTGCCTCAAGCTTAATAAACTGACAGGAATCTTCCCTAATTAGCAAAATGAAACACAAGTAGTTCCTACTGTTAAATATGAGTTTTAACCATACTCTGCAGCTAACCAAATGTGACAAAAGAAAATATAAGATGAAACAAAAACTATCATGTCCTGTTGGCAATCCATCAGGAATTAGAGTCATTGGAGCAGGCAGAAGAGTCAGAGACTCATGTGTTTATTCTTACACTCAAGAATCCCATTAAAAGTACTAAGCTAATAGCTATAATACATATGCAGAGGACCTTCCGCAGAACCATTTAAGGCCTGTGCTTTTTCCTTCAGTCTCCATGGGCTCACATGCACCTTGCTTAGTTGGTTAATAAGACCTTGTTTTCTCAGTGTCCTCCATTCTCTCTAGCTCTTCCAATTCTTCCAGTTCCTCTTCTGAGGGATCCCCTGAGCTCTGAAGGGAGGGATTTGATGGCACCCTTCCATTTAGACTCTTTCTTGGTGCAGTGTCTGTCTGTGGGTCTCTTCATCTGTTCCCATCTGCTGCCAGAGAAAGCCTCCCTGATGATGCCTGGATAAGGTCTTGATCTATGAATATAACAGACTATCATTGGGAACCATTTTAATTACTTATTTACTTTTAGACCAGTTGTGTTTGATTTTACCCTAGATCTCTGGCAATCTACTCTCCAGTTCTTGGTTAACCAAGCAGTGTCACATTTCTTCTCATGGAGTCGGCCTTATGTCCAATCAGACATTGGCTGGCTACTCCCACAAGTTCTGTGCCAACATTGCCCTAGCATATTTTTCAAGCATGACAGATTGTAGGTCAAACATTTTGGGGCCGCGCTGGTCTCTACATTTCTCTTTCAGCATCCTGCATCATACCTTCCTGCAACAAATTGACTAGAACATAGGGGCGAATACTACGTGTAAGCACCAACTCGACTTCCCCATGTTCAATGAGTTGTGTGAATGTTGTGCTCAGCCATGCCATTCTCAGTCAGTTTGCCCAGAGCAACCCTTTGTTTTACCATCAACCTGGGTTGTTTAGGGATTTCCATGAGACCCCTTCAGCCAACAACTCAATTAAATGCAACCCAGACCTACCATACTAGGTGACTAGTCAAGACTCCATGTCCCCCATTACAGAAATCCTCATTAGTATCACCTTCATAGATTCCAGGAAGTTTGCATTGCATTACATTTCTACACCATCCTCCAACTGCCCCCAACTCTCATTCCAAGCTCTGTGACAGAATTTTCTTATTTGTTACCAACCATCACAGAGGTGAAATAGAACCTAGCAAGGTGATGTGGCACCCAAGACCATTTACTGCATTTGGAGAGGACCCTGGTTCAGGGTCCCAACCATCTGTAACTCTCATTTGCAGAATTCAATGTCATTTTCTGACCTCTGAGTGCACATGCAAACACTCAGGTACACGTAGATACATGTAGAAAAATAAATACATAATTTTTAAATGAAAAACTGAAATCATTCTAACAGATCCGAGTTGCTCTTTTGTTTTCATTCATTTACAAGCATTCATGGTAAGGTTTCAAACTTACACACAAGATCATCAGCATACATACATGTGGTTGATAATAGCACAGATTTGGGTTTTCTAGTACTAATTAGAGCTAAGGATTATTAATTAGAGTATATTTAGCAAGTTTCATTCAAACAAGAGCTTCTGAATTGTGCTGTGGGAGTTAGAGTCACTGATGCCATCTGTTAACATATAGTGAGAGCACTCAGATCCCTCAAATCCTTGTCTCTATTCTCGCTTAAGCTCACAGTAATCATAGAATGATAATCATGTAAAACTATTAAATCTGTTTGGGCATAAAGTCCCAATTCAAAGGGGTCAAAATTGAGATAAGCAGGCTACAAGTTCAGAGATGCACATTTTGTATTGGGTCCAACAGCATCCTATAGAAAAGATGGCAAAGAACCATGATTTCCAGAGAATAATGTATTTGAAATTGAAAAGAATAATTATAGCCTACATCAAAACCCAGAGGGAAAAAAACCCACCATGATTAGGCAAGCTAATTATAGCTACCATACATTTGATCTATGTCTTTAATATTGTTGACAAGCTTAAGGAGAATTTAATTAATAAAACTTCCAGAGCTATTTTATATGAAACCTAGTAACATAACAATTTAGCCTTTAATTACTAACTGTCACAAAAATAGTTATGGTCAATTTTTGTCAACAATAAATCCATTCATGTTCAACTACTTCAGAAAGTAGTTGTGTGTATGGAATTGTTTCTTCAGATTTCTGATTTATATGAGATATAATTAAAATCTCAAATGCACTTTCAAATATTAATATATTTAAATTGCTGAAATAGACTTAAGAGAGGACACTAAAAAATATGAGTAAAAGAAGTGATTATCCAGAATTCATTTCAAATGCCCAAAGATCTTTCCCTGGAATATTGTAGAATTGAACACATGATAAGCAATGAATAACCTTGATGATAGATTACTTACATATATGATAATAATGGAAATATTAAAGTGACCACCTCCTTTCTTGCCATTTGCTTTCTGTTATTATAATGAGAAACAAACATTATGGATGCAAAATGTCACTTGACATGTGTGTTTAAAATTAGATTCTCAGTACTAAAGGTTTGCTTAATAGGGCTGACAGCCTTCATTTTATATAAGTATATTCTGTATTACATTTGCTGAAGTCCAAGAATAAACCACATGGGGTGATTTGAATGCACAATATTTCTCATAGGCTCATATATTTGAACACTTGACCCTCTGTTGGTGAGGTTTGCAGAGGTTACAAAAACGGTAGCAGGTAAAGCCTTGCAGGAGGAAGTACATCACAAAGGACAACCCAGGAATAAAGCCTACTTGGTCATAAAGTATTTTGGGGTAACACTTACCAAACAAATGAAAGACCTATATAGCAAGAACTTAGTTTCTTTAAAGAAAGAAATTAAAGAAGATACCAGCACAATTCTTCACTGACCTTGAAAGGATAATAATCAACTTTATATGGAAAAACAAAAAACCCAGGATAGCCAAAACTACCCTGTACAATAAAGGAACTTCAGGAGGCATCACCATCCCCAACTTTAAGTCCTACTATAGAGCTTATAGTCCTGAAAACAGCTTGGTACTGCCACAAAAAATAGACAAGTGGACCAATGGAACCACATTGAAATCCTGATATCAACCCACACACCTACGAACACCTGATTTTTGTCAAAACAGCTAAAAGTATGCAATGGGAAGAAGAAAGCATCTTCAACAAATGGTGCTGGAACCACTGGATGATGGTGTGTAGAAGATTGCAGATAGTTCCATGTCTATTGTCATGCACAAAACTCAAGTCCAAATGGATCAAAAACTTGAACATAAATCTAGCCTAAACATAAATCCACTGAATGTTTCAGATCATGTATATAAAATGTTTACTACCATATGTTGGACACTTGTTGATCTTGCATACTGTCCCTATTTAATCTATTTTACCAAGTGTTTCTCCCCATATTCACCCCAACTTAAGGCCATTTTAGTCCTAGTCTATCATATACATGTAATCTCCTGTCAGGATTTATGTGTGTTCAAAATGGCCTTCCTGATTGAGTCAGGGAAAGAATAGAGAAAAGCAAGAAAAGAGATACCATAATAGAGGAAGCCATTTTAGGTTTTAAGAGAAATCTGGCACTGGGGAAATATTCAGAGACCTACACAGATGACCCCAACTAACAATCTAAGCAATAACGGAGAGGCTACCTTAAATGCCCTTCCTTGATAATGAGATTGATGCCTACCTCATATGCCATCCTACAGCATTTACCTAGTATCTGATGCAAACATAAGCAGACACTCACAGCTAAACACTGAGCAGAACTCTTGGAATCTAATTGCAGACAGGGAGGAGTGATAAGCAAAGGGGTTAAGACCAGGCTGGAGAAATCCTGTGCAGATTGTGGCAAGGTCATCAGCACTGTACACCTGTTCTTTCTTCATGAAAAAGTCTCATGTGAGCATGTGGCTGCTTAACCAATGTTGTTTCCAAAGTGTCTCTTGTAGCTAAAACTCCACACATCATTAAATAGTCATCAATACACTGTCTGAGGCTGATTTGTACAAGTCCACTTACCTCAAATAAAAGGAAACTCCTTGTTTTGGCTCCCTCTTTATCTGTCTTCTATGACCTAGTGACCTAGGCAATGGCAGTAGCCAGCCTCAGTCATGTGAGGCTGGTCCCTTGGTCCTTTAGTAGAGAAAGGGAAGAGGGACATCACTCTCAGACATCGCTTCTGGTCTGTAGTGGCTCATGTTGTCTCTGGAGTTGCTGGACATAAAATTGATATAAATGATCAAATCAAACATGCAGTCTGCAGGCAGGACTTGAACTGAGGAAAGAGAGGATGGGCTGTTCCTTGAATAAAAGTAGAGGCAAGTTTTGTTGATTTAATGACAGTCAGGGTAATTGGCCACTGTTGCATTTCCTAAATGATTTAAACTACTGAAACTACTGGGAAGCACAGTATTAGAACACAAAAACAAGTAAACAAAAACAACAAAACAATTAAAAGAATAAACCAAACAAACAAAACCACCCCCACCACACAAACAAGCCAAGGGCTACAGTATGGATTTGCTTTCCCACCTCTTGCACCCCTCCCACCACAAAGTCTCATTGTCATGCTCCAAAAGAAGAAACAGCTGCTGTAATTTTGTAGTTCTGCTCAGTGTCAAAACCCATCTTTACATTACCTAATACAGAATTCAAACCTATAATTTGTGTTCCCCAGTAAGGCAGACATGTAACTTGCAAATATTCCTTGTCACATCAACCCTCTGCTGTCTGACATCATGTAGAAGGATATCAGCAAGACTTCAGACTGAATGATGTTCCATGAGATGTTGTCTCAGCATCCTGTGCTGGACATTGATGGAGAGAGTCAGCCTAGCTGGGGTAGCACATGTACACTTTGTGATACTGGAAGCATTAGTACTCTTGCCTAATTGCAAGGACTCACTTGATCAGTATCTGAACTCCTGAAATTGCTGCTACACCTTCCTTGAGAAATTGCAGTCACTTCCGAAGTCTCAGCTCTCTCCTGCCAGTAGAAGCTAAAAGGACGAAAGTGGAAAGCCACTCTTGAGACTTTACCTTTTAAGTTCTTGAAGGAATCTCAAGAACTTCCCAGTGACTGAGCTTTATGGGTTTTTTGTTGTTGTTTTTTTTTGTTTGTTTGTTTTTGAGAGGGGAGGTTCTAAAACTCCCAAGTGCTTAACTTTCAAGCCCTTTTTGCACAGAGGAGGTTCATGTAGGATTCCAATGCAACCAAGTCACCTGAGAGTTAAGTAGGCAAATTATCTCCTCTAAATTCTAAATCCTAGCTTCTTGGGTAAACGAACAATACTTTGAGAGTCAGTCTTACACCTCCCCTTAGCACTTCCTAGTTTGAAAATGGAATTCTAACTCAGGTGTGCCTGCAGTGGTGGTTTATGCCTATAATCCCAGTATTGAGGAGGTGAAAGGATTAGCAGAAATTTGAGGCCATGTTGGGCTACAGCTACAGGAAAATCTTTATGCTGCAAAGTGAGACTTTATTGCAATAGAAGAAGAAAATGAAGAAGAAAGAGAATGAGGAGAAGGAGGATGAGGACAAGGAGAATAAAAGAAAGGAAAAAAGAAGAAAGAATGAGAAGGAGGAAAAAGAAAGGGGAACTAAAGACAGAAAGAGAGAAAAAAATGAAGAAATTAGAAAAAACTGGTATTGGTTTTCACATACTTATCTACTTTTCTAAATATCTGCACATGGAAATTTCTGGATTATCTAGTCTATCAGATTTCACATTCAATTAAGGTCTTACATTGGGTTCTTTAGCAAAGGGAGCCCTAGGCAAAACTATTATACACCAAAATTTTATTAAGAAGCAAAGAATAAATACAATGAATTAGGAAAGGCTGGTGATACTGTGTAGTTTTTTTTTCCCCAAGCACTTGCTTAACTCCTTAGGGAGTTCACTTAGACATTCTAAAATTGTGTCACAGGATGGACTGTCTTCTTAAAACAGGGTGAATCTATCCCTGTATCCCTTTCTCTTGCCTCATATATTATAGATAAAGGTTAAACCTCAGCCTGGTAACAATGATTCAGTTTGAGAATGCCATCAAGCATGCACACTGCCTCTGTTCCTTCATCATTGCTCATCTGATATTTTACAAGGACGACCCAGAGGGGAGGCCAGAGGTTGTGCTGCACCAAATGAGAAGTTGGCTACATCCCAGAAAGAAGAATTGTTGCCTGCCAGGAAGGTAACACTGCCTCTATTCCTATTATGGATGCCTCTGGCTCTGCTAAATATTCGTAAGCATAGGACCAAGGTTAGAAGGAAGCCTCCCCTACAGGCTTACCCACTGCAGAGCCTCCTAGCCCTTCAACAAGAGCAATCTTCTGAGTCAATGACAAGCTCGAGTGGCATTTCAAAGAGGCCACCAATAAAATATTTTATGTTGGAAAGCATAATATACAATGACCTGCTTTGTTCTGTTTTGTCACAGAAGTCAATTATTCCAGGACAAGGGCAAACCTTCATCATTAATACAGAACCTAGGCTCAGGAGCCAATCCCGAGTGTCTTGTTGACCCTCAGTCCACATTGCCTAAGTCAGAGAATTACTGTGAAGGCAAGTAATTTGCACAAAGAAGACAGGAAATTACTGTCATTCAACTTTTTTGGGATCCATAAGCACAAACATACCTTATCAAACATTCTCCCAATGTCCAGTTCCAAGTATCTTACTGCATTTGTAAGATTCCTGTTCAAATGCATCAGACCTTCTCTATAGGCAGTGCTCCTAAAATGTTATAGATGGAAAAATCTATCAAAGCTTAGGCCATTATCTTTATATTTTAATGCTTGAGAAATCAAGGTCTAATAATATCCACCAAACAGTGCAGGTTAAAGATTCACAATGTCATATACAAGTTTGCTGTCTATTATATTAAGGATAAATACTTTAATCTTATTTTAAGTATTTATGTTTGCTTTTATTTTATATGTATGAGTGCTTGCCTACATATGCCCATGTATACCACAGCTGTGCCTGGGTTCCTGAAATGTGGAAGCAGGCATCCTATGCCCCAGAAATAGAATGATATAAGGTTGTGAGCTGCCATGTGCATGCTGGGAACCCAGGCAGGGTCCTCTGCAAGAGTAAGGAGTGCTCTTAAACTCTGGGTCATCTCTCTGGGCTCCACCTTGACATTTTAAAAGTAAGCTTGTCCTCTGGCTCGTCAATCCAGAGAAAATCTGCCAGCCAAGCCTCTTGAAGACAGTGAAGCCCCTCCAAGATTTACTGCCAGTGCTGACTATAATCTCTACAGAGCCATAACTCAGTGAGTAGGTGTTCAGACAAGCCATTCCAAGTTTTTAATTCCCCTGTGCTTGCTTATCCTCTTCTCAATATAAGGTATGGATAGATGTAGCACTTCCCACCTAACTCAGCTTAGGCATTTAGTTCAACATTTATTAGCCTATTCTAAAATGCCAATAAACATGTCTACAGGAGAGGCATGACAGAATATAGATGGTCTTAGCATGTGTGATGCTTAACATTGTTGTCAACTTGATAGAATCTAGAGTCATCTAGAAAATTAGTCTCTTAACATTCTTGTGGGAAATTATCTTGAATAATTACTGGTATAAGAAGACTATCCTCATGGTTGCTTTGGATCTATACCCTGAGCAGGCACATTCTGGGCTTCGTAAAGAGAGATGAACACTGGCATGCATCTATCCATTCTTTGCACTTCATCTTTACTGTGAATGCAATGTGATCAACTGGCTCAAGCTCCAGATCCCATGACTACATCCTACTGTGGTGGCCTGGGACTTTGAATGTAAGTGGAAAGAAATCCATTCTTCCTTAGGTTGGTTTGGTCAGGAAATTATATCACAATGAAGGAAACAAAAAATTCACAAGCCTCCTGGGATTAGTGTCTCTTCTCAGTGCATCCTTCCTTTTCAGCTTTGTGGTCTGAGTCTCCTCTCAGTTTGGCTCCCTCAAGATGACTCACATATGTATGCACTCTTGGTGTCTCATAATAGCCACACAGGATTCTGCTTAGCTCTGTGATTTTACAGTGTTTCATGGAGTACCTACTGTGTCTCAGGCTGGTCTTTATTTGATTCTTGTTATTTAAACAAGGAATTGATGATGAATTCTAGTTCCTGAATCTTGAGTAAAATATATGTCTTCTTGTGAGGGATTTGCTTCAAAATTAAATCATTGTAGAACTTCTAGATGGAATGAAACTGCTCATCTTTAGTTACAAGCTTAAGACTGAACATAGTTCCTAAAGCAATTATCCTTGAATGATTAACACACAAAATTTAAAATGACCAGTTCTGTGAGTCTAACAATGATGACATTTTTATTTATACACACATGCAAAATAACAACTAAGGTGCACCTGTACTAACTATGTTACCTAATTTTTAACTAACAAATGCAACTGCAAGCACCCCTAAATTCATGAATTAACAACATCCTAAAATTAGCTGGGCGGTGGTGGCACATGCCTTTAATCCCAGCACTTGGGAGGCAGAGGCAGGTGGATCTCTATGAGTTCAAGGCCAGCCTGGTCTACGGAGTAAGTTCCAGGACAGGCTCCAAAGCTACAGAGAAACCAACCCTGTCTCAACCTCATCTGACAAATTTAGATCAGTGAAATATTCTAATGAATAAAAAAAACAAATAGCTGTTCATGGTATAAGAAATGGGTGGGTTTAGAATAGAGGGATATTGTATAGGTCTTACATACATTGCATGTAGTTTTCAGTTTGGAAGTCAATCTTTCTATAAGCATAGTGTGCTTCTTTACAAAACTTCAGGGTTAAACACTATTATTTTCCTTTGGCCATCTGTATGAAAATAAGCTCAATGCTGATCTTAATTTCCTCACCTCAGACATTTCAGAGCACTAAGAAGTTTGCCTTTATAGTCATAATTCTACAAGACTTTTACTCAATTATTCAATACATTGCAACACAAAAATTCAGGCATGTAACTGTTCACTAACTTCATCATATAATGGCCATAATTATATAAAATATTTTCCATAATGAAAAATTCTTACAAACAATTCATGATACTCAATACATATCCCATATAATTCTGGTTCAACTTAAGCAATACTACACTGATTGATAATCACTTCTGTTGAGAATTTGGGGTCATTCCTTGGATCTGACAGTTCCCAGCAAGCTATGCTTGACCAAGTGTTCATCCTCAATATGCCAAACAAAGTATCAAGTAATAAGAAAAAGAGCAAAGAAAGATTGTTTTCAATTTGTTTGCACAGGAAAGAAAAAAATGTTAACAATACTCAGTGGCACACACCCTGTAAACAGTACTGACTAAATAGAAGGCCAGAGGTTTGTATAGTTAAGCTGTCCTAGTCAAGGTATGGTTTTCCAATCACTGACCCTATCCCAAACTTTCCTGAGAGTCTGGTGAACAAATTGGCAGAATCTGAAATCTCTTTTGGGGAACTGAGACTTCCCTGCCTCCTAGCATGGAATACCATAGTAAATTATAACCTGGGGACCCCACTACTTAACATTTGGGACAATTCTTTTTCTGCTATTCTGCTATGGTCATTACAATGCTAATACATGAAATTATCACCATTTTCATAAATATTAAACAAAATGAAAAATGCATATACATTTTTCTTTCTCTAATATACTTATTATCATTTTATATACAATATTCAGACTGTAATTTAGTGTTCTGGTAAATGTTATACTTTAAAAGATATATCTTTCTTGGGTTTTAGAATTAATATCCCCATTTAAATCAATTCATTCATTTTGTAATTTGTATCTTTACAAAGTAGTTTTTACAATATACTGGGGTATATATATTTATGTGATGTGATGTGTACTTGAGTATATATATATATATATATATATATATATATATATATATATTGAATGTATATATATATATATATTTCAAGTACACATCACATAAATATATCATCAGAACAAATAAGGTGGGGAATTTTATTTCTTCCTCCCTTATAGATTATTTCACAATTACAGATGATATGGAACTGGGTATGATGACACACTTGCTTGGAATTTAGAGAGAGCAACAGCAACCAAAGAAGGTAATACACTCTCAACAAAGACAAGACCAGATATCAAGGTCTTGTTTGAGGAAATGCCTCAAATATTATAACTCCAGATGCTTCAATGCCCAAACAAAAACACAAATATGCACAGCCAAGTTAATATTCCTCCAACAGAATCCAGTAACTCCATTACAGTAGGCCACAGGAATTTAGCTGAATCACAATAAAGAAGCTCAAATAGAAATCATGAGTATGTTCAAGAACCTTAAAATGAAATGAATAAATTCTCTAAAGAAGACAGTAAAGTCACAAACATAACAAGAACAGTTCAAGACATGAAAGTAGAGTTGAATAAAGAAATTCTATTACTAAATAAGAGTCAAAGTTAAATAAAACTTGAAATTAAAATTTTAGGAAGTCACACAAAAGCTTCAAAGGTAAGCCTCACTAGGAGAACACAGACATGGAAGACAGAATCTCAATTATTAAAGGTAGAAGGCATGAATACCATGGTTTTAAAAAAGTGTTAACTCTAAAATAATGCAGACACAAAACATCCAGGAAATCTGGAACACCATGGAAAAATAAGTCTACAAGTAATAGCTATGAAAAGGAACTTGGGACAAAGACACAGAAAATACTTTTAATGAATTAATAGAAAAAAAAAAAAAACCTCCGACCTGATGCAGATGCCTATCAAGGTACAAGAAGCACACAGGCACTAAATAGAAAGGACCAGAAAATAAATCTCCCATTTCACATAATAAGAAAACAGTATATGTACAGAATGGAGAAAAATTAAAAAAAGGATGTTGAAACTCAAGAACTCTAGACTGATAGCTATGGAGACTCCAGGTGACTGAACTAGGCCCTCCATATGTGGGAGACAGTTATGAAGCTTGGACTATCAGAGGGGCCTCTGCCAGTAGGACCTTGATACAAACCTTGTATATAAGCTAGCTTTTTTGGTGTGCATTCTCTATTGTGGGATGTCATGCTCAGTCTTAATGCATGGGAGAAGGGCCTGGCCCTCCCCTAAGCTATTGTGCCAGTGAGGAGGAGTGGACTAGGAGGGAAGTGTGTGGGAGGGGTAGGGATAGGAGGAGAACTATGGATGGAATATAAAACGAAATTTAAAAAAAGGAAAAAAAAATAGTAAAAAAAAATAATTGTATGGTTGAGTGGTCACCACAACATGAGGAACTATACTAAAGGGTTGCTGCATTAGGACAGTTGAAAACCACTGCCATGAGTTCTAGAACAGGCAGTGGAACATCCATACTGAACACTATCCTCCTGCTTTAGGTATACACTCGACTTCACTAAGGACTCATGCTCTGCTTTTCCCACTATTGATTACAGTGCTATTTTACAGGGATTTGTCATTACTGTCTGGATTTGGATGTTTGACTTTTAACACAGGTAGGCAGTGGGGTCCCCTCTTAAACTAATCTCTCCTCACTTCCATATCTGAAACTCCCACTTTTAATTTTTTCTGCTCAACCTTCACTCACTCAATTTTGCAATACAATTCAGAGAAATTAGTTAATATCTATTAATATAGGTCAACCAAAAGGTCAATGGATTCCATTAACTGTATACTTTAGCTTTGTCTTTAAGCTAAAGATAAATATTCAAACTCATTAAAATGTATTGTTTCTTAAATCCAGTATTTGATAGGTAAATGCAATTTTATCCTATTAAGCATTGCTTGACTAAATGAAAGAAAATCTGAAAAATCTACAGTACAGTTAAGTAGGAAACATAAAGTGTTTTCAGGACAGAAACTTATCAGGCTCCTGGTAGCCTGTTAAGAATGGCATGATGCTGACAAAAAGGACAAATGACTTGGTTTCCTAGTGACACAAGTCTAATCAAATTCAAAGACTTTAGTAAACAGTTTGCACAACTATTAATGGATGCTTTGTATGATCTCTAGTCCTCTTACCTATTTGTAAAGTCAATGTTTTCCTAGGTTTTATATTCTTTCAATTAATAATAGTTGCAAGCAATCCTTTCCCTCACTCTGTACCACGGGAAAATGGAAGTTGCACCAACGTGTGCTCTAGGCTTCACTCACTAGGCTTCACTCTGGCTGCTGAGAGTTCTTGCTTTCACAAGAACTCTGACTTGGATACTTTTGTTGGTAGTTTCATTTCAAATATTTTTCTGTGTGGTTTTGGCTTGCCTGGAATTTATAGTGCCTATGGTGGCTTCAATCTCATGGTTGTCTTCATGCCACAGGTACCCAAGTGTTAGAATTCCAAGTGTGTAACACTGCACTAGAACCTCTTCACATTCCAAAACTCAAGTTGGGTAATACAAAGTTTCATAGTGGCCCTGCATTGAAATCTGGCCTTGACAATTGTCTTAGTTGGGATTTGTATTGTTGAGAACCAAACACCATGACCAAAAAGCAAGTATTGGAGAAAAGGGTGTGTTTGGCTTACAATTCAGCATTGCCATTAGTCACCGAAGAAAGTTAGGGCAGGAACTCAAACAGGGTAGTATCCCGGAGGCAGGAGCTAATACAGGAGGCCATGGAGGCGAGCTGATGACTGGCTTGCTTCCCCTGGACCTCTCAGCCCACTCAGGACCACCTGAGCAGGGATGGCACCATCCACCATGGACAGTGCCCTCCCTCTACCATCACTAATTAAGAAAATGCCCTACAGCTGGATCTCAAGGAGGAATTTCCTCAGCTGAGGCTCCTTTTTCTCTGATGACTCTAGCTTGTGTCAAGTTGACACACACAACCAGTCAGTACAACTGACAACATAACTATTAAGCCACAGCCCTTCCTTTCTTATCCATCCTCAAGATCCCCACATTAAGAACATAAATAACTTTAAAAGTCCAACAGTCTTTACAAATTCAAACACATTAAAATTTTAGTAACCATCTTTTAAAATCTAAGGTCATTCAAAATTCAAAGTCTCTCAACTGAGTGTTCTAGAACGTATGTTCTTACTTCAAGAAAGAAAAATTAGGGCACAACCACAAAGCAAAACAAAATTCTAACCATCCAATATCTGGGATCTACTCACAGTCTTCTGGAGTCTTCCAAAGGGCTTGGACCACTTCTCTGGCTTTCCTGCTGAAATGCATACAGGAACTGACTTGCTCCAAATCTACTGCTGCTGCTGTGCTTGGTGGTCATCCCATGATACTGGCATCGCCAATATGCTGGGGTCTCTGCTGCAACTGGGTTGCACTTTCATCTATAGCCTCTCATAGACTTTCTTCATGGTGCTGAACCTCAACATCTTTGCATGATCCTTCAGTCTTGGGCCTTCAGACACTGAGGCCCCACCTTCGCCAATGACCTCTCCTGGCCCCTCTCAGTGCCAAGCATGCCTCAGGTGCTCTCCATGACCCCTTCATGCCTTCAAAATGAGTACCACCTGGGTGGCTCTTACACATTACCAAGTTTTGTTGCCTGCATGAGGTACAACCTAGGCCACCTCTGAAACAAAGATTCTTTTTGATCTCAGGAAATATTTCCTAGAAGATTTCGCCTCAGTGATGTTCTCTTCTTAATCACTACTAAATTTCTTAGCTCCAGCTGACCGGCATCAAGTATCTCAGCAAAGCAAAGTTTTGTTTTAGTAGTTCTGGTATTTTGTTAATCACAGCTGGTTCTTCAGCCCCAGCTAAACAGAATCACAGGACCTTAATTCAAGATAACAAATGACTCTGGTAGAGTCGTTAATTTTCCCTCTGAAATTTTGCAAGCTAGGCCTCAATCCTCTGCACTTTTTGAGATATTCTTATTGTCCATGTTCCTACAGACCATCTCATTAAACTCTTAATACTCAATGGTTCTTCTAGCCCAAGGTTCCGTAGTCCTTCCACAATGCTCCCCAAAACTTGGTACCACTATGCTGGTACCAATTTGTTTTAGTTAGGGTTTCTTTTGCTGCAAAGAAAACACCATGACCTAAAAGCAAGTTGGGGAGTTAAAGGTTTATTTGGCTTACATTTCAGCACTGCTGTTCATCATTGAAGGAACTTAAACTGGGTAGGACTCAAGAGGTAGGAGCTGATGCAGATGCCAGATGGAGAGGAGCTGCTTGCTGGCTTGCTTCCCCTGGCCTGCTGAGCCCACCTTCTTGTACAACCCAGCGCCATCTGCCCAGAGATGACACCACCCACCAGGGGCTGGGCCCTCCCTCACTGATCACTAAATGAGCAAATATTTTACAGCTAGATCTCACAGAGGTGAGATCTGATTTCCTCAACTGAGGCTTATTCCTCTCTGATGACAATAGCTTGTGTGTCAATTTGACACACAAAACCAGCCAGTACAACAATCTTCAGAGAGAAATTTGCAAGAGAGGAAACATGTATTCCATGTTTCAGTGCACATTCTCTGTAACACGAATGATCCATGCTTGGTTATGTAAATATTATATAGACTTTCCTCTTATTACTGCATCCTCAATGCTATAACTTCTTCCCTCCTGTGTTAACCAGGCAAGATTTTCTAACCATTTATGGCCATTTATCAGCCATTCTGAGCAAGAGAGCTCAGCAACTCTTGCAGATAAATGGCAAGGAGAAAACAAAGCAGTGACAGATTTGGCAACATGAGCTTTGAGTTAGCATAGCACAATATTGGAAGAGTAGACTGGAGAAAATGAACCCAGCATTGTCTAGCAGCCACTATTCATAGCTCTGATGATTGCTTAGAGATGATAAATGTGATCAGGATCTTTCCTCTATTAACAAGAATAAAGCTGTCAGAATGATCTCCAAGTATTTTTCTTATGTTTGTTAAAATGGCACAGGAAGTAGAAATGATGATATTCATGCTTCCACTCATTCAGGGTCACCTATCAGGATTTCCATTTGTGATCAGAGCATGCATAAGCAAAGATATTCACTCTATTGTCCTACCAGAGAATCAAACACTCTCTTTAGTTTTTCTTCTTTTTTACTCAAGGACAAATTAAGAAACAAATTGGTGTCAAGGTTAAGAAAAGGATATCAAATATTAGATCTTGCTAGTCTTTAAAAAGTGTTAACTATGAGAATAAAAGCTCAACTTCTGGTTGGAGAGAGATGTCTGTAGGAAGGAAGAAAGGGGATGAAAGCCACTGCTGATCTCAAGCTAAAGAATTTTAGAGACCTATTGAAATATTATTGCCCCCTTGTTTTCATTTACTTTCTGTCTCATGCCCCTACTGAAGGTGGCATTTAGAAATTCACATGGGTCTATCAATTAAGACTCTGCCAAAGGGAAACTACAGTAAGTTGTTGCAGGAGAGTGTCTATCTCAGGGTTACCGAAGGTGACTTAATCAGAATGAGAGATATGTATGTATCAGGGAAGAGGAAAATACAGCAACTGTTCATCTAATACAAAGAGGGATGGGTATGTTCAAATATGAGCAAATGATTTAAAAAATATATGAGGGCATATGGGACCAGAGGGTGAGGCAATGGGTTTCCTTTGTTACAGTTATAAGAAGAGGCAGGAATGTTGGAAACTGGAATTCTGCTGACTCCATCCCCTAACGATGGGCGGGACACGCATGGCATGTCATCCATATGTCAGTCATTCCAGGGCTGTGTAGGGGACTCAGTTATACCTGCTTGAGTTTCCCTATTAAAACAAGCGCCACACACACCCCCTCCTGCTTTCGGTTGGCCAAAATCATCATCATCATCATCATCTTCTTCTTCTTCTTCTTCTTCTTCTTCTTCTTCTTCTTCTTCTTCTTCTTCTTCTGCTGCTGCTGCTGCTGCTGCTGCTGCCTCTGCTGCTGCTTCTTCTTCTTCTTCTTCTTCTTCTTCTTCTTCTTCTTCTTCTTCTTCTTCTGCTTCTGCTTCTGCTTCTGCTTCTTCCTTCTTCTGCTTCTGTTTCTTCTTTCTTCTTCTTCTTTTTCTTCTTCTGCTTCTTCCTTCTTCTTCCTCCTGCTCCTTCTTCTTCTTCTTCTTCTTCTTCTCCTCCTCCTCCTTCTTCTTCTTCTTCTTCTTCTTCTTCTTCTTCTTCTTCTTCTTCTTCTTCTTCTTCTTCTTCTTCTTCTTCTCTCCCCTCTTTCTCTCCCCCTCTCTCCTCTTATGTTACTAGTGCCTCTATGTCTCTTCCCTTCCCTCTCACTCCCCTCTTCTAAATAAATTCCTCACTTAAGCGCTATATGCCTGGCATGTTATTCCCTCCACCTTGGTCACTCTCACCTGGTATGGAACCTGCTATACTCTCCCACGTGGTCCCTAACCTTGGGACCCCACTCACTTGAGACCCTCACTCGGGACCCCCCTTCTTCAGCTTTTTTTCTTATAACTGTAACAAAGGAACAACACTGAGCATAAAATATCTTAGGTAAAAACACTCAGGAAGCTAGGATCAAGATCCTATGTTTCTACAGTAGTCTGGTTTCATTTGTTTGTTCTTTCGTTTCTTTTCATTCATTTCATAAAAGGATATGGTATTGATGTTGCAATTTTCTGCTATAACTATTTAACTGTATACTAAATGAGTTGTAATGAGTTTTCCTGTAAGTTCATGTTTTCCTCCTATTTTGTCAACTACTGCCAGAATAACACAACCATTGAATGTGTGAAGGTAAACTCCTGGAAATAAATTGTGTCTACAGATGCTGGATAGATGATTAGAATTTCAGTACCTTGGAGATTTGGGATGGTGCAGGTTCAGTACAGAGACTACTACGGCTAGTGCTGGCCCTCCAGACCAGTAATTCCTTGCCCATTTCTATGTCAGAACTAAAAATCTCATGACTAGTAGATAAATGCCTTTTGGGATCTAGTAACACGGTAGACCACTAGCTCCTACCAACCCAAAAGCTCAGATAGCATCCTGAACCTATAGAAAAGCTTCCCCCATCTTGCTGTATCTGCTTCTTTAGGGGACCCTCCAATGTATTTTAAACTTGGCTCAATTTATGACTATTTGTGTTGTTTAAAACTATAAAACTGTATTAAACTGCTTCTTTGTTGGAACACAGAATTTAGGGCAACCTAGATCTATATTCCTGGGCCATGACCAAAATAGCTACAGATTGAATTATCATTCAAGAATTATCTTTTAAGATGAGAGCTGGGGTGTTTTTGCATCAACAATTACTATTATGGTTTGGATCTTTAGTACTTCCTAAATCCTGTGTGTTAAGACTTGGTTGCATTATGGTGGAGGTGAGCCACATGGTGGGAAGTTAGTCACAGAAGGTATTCTACTGAAGGATTTAATGTCCCCCCTCCACCTCTTTCTGTCTTTCCCTACTTCTTGGCCTAAGTGAGGTGAGTTACCATTCTATAACACCCAGTCTTCTGTAAGTAAGGTTCAGCCTTGTCTGCAGTTTAAAATGAAAGGTCTAAGTGACCATAGACTGAAGCCTATATATCTGAGGCAGAAATTGTTAACTCTCGCATTTACATTATTTACCTAGGAATTTATCACAACAATAAAGTGACTTACAGGTCAAGCAAGAAGCCTTGGTTTGTGAACTTTCTCTCGAAGTTGGTTAATATTAGATAAGTTGGAACTCAAACTTTTTATCTCTAAAGGCAGTCTATAATATATATTCTATGCTTTATGGAATTTTAAGGAAGAATGATTTCCTAGTGGGGCTAATCTTGCAGGGCCTTGGCTATGGGACTTTTCTAATGCAAATTAGGCATTATCATGACACTATTGCTCTGAATTCTGGAAGCTGAAGGACATTTAGGAAATTTGTATATTATTAAAAAGACAGACTGAAGTGATTTCAGAAAATTTATATTCTGACCTAGTATTATTGAATATTTTTATTTAAAAATTAATATAACAAGCATATATCCCAGTATTAAATTTATTTATATTTATTTATATTTATTTATATTTATATTGGATAATAATCCAATAACATTGCATCAATATAGTCTTGTATATTAGTAATTAAAAGAGATTACAGGAACATTAAAATATAACTTAATATGGGACAGAGTTTGTGAGTAAAATCCATGTAAAAATTTTCTCCCCTATGACCAATTACAGCCATGATGCTGTTTTAGATTCAGCCAGACTAATTATCTGCTTTCCATAAGCACTATTGGGGCCAAAGGAGAATGCTGGTCATAAAGGCAAGCATGATAAATATTTACTATGCATGGCTGTATAGTCCTGACTTGGGAAATATTAAAACCCTGTGAAGAGGACAGAAACGTGTTCATAAATGTAATTTTGAAAAATCTTTCTTACAAACACACTTTGGGACAAGACTGTTAGCTCATCTCCCTGTCTAATCTCTATTCATGTATTATATATAGCCTAGCCATCACCATATTGCACATAGTCTCATCTACATCCCTCATATACAACTACCTCCATGAAGGACAAATCATGCCTTTCATGTAGTTGGTACCTGGCATATATCAAGCAGATAACAGGCCAGCAAAGCTCTGTGTACTGAGTGACAGTTTTCTATAACCATAAATGCACAGCTACTATGCTGCCTGCCATGCTTTAGAGAGATTGAGGATGGACATGCCTCCCTAAACTTTTGAATATTTCATGCTCAAGCATTTGAATTATTTTAATGATCTTTATAGGAGAAGGTAGGTAAATGAAAGCCTTTAAAAGAATTCTAATTTCATGTTCACTAAACAATAAAGAAAGGATCATGGAGAACCTATTTAAAGACAGAAACACAAGTTGTAATTTACCTATTTTCAGTGACTTAACTCATGGGTAAAAATAGAGATACTTCCTGCTTGAAGTGTAGGCTCTTTAAACACTCTTCATGAATCATTGGCCATCTTAAGGGTAAGTGTGTCATTAGGCAGACAGTGAAATCAATAATGGAAATGGCATACCAAAGAATTAGGTACCAATTTCAAGACCATTCAGACTTCACCAAATGGGTAATTTATATAAGAAAGGCTTCCTAATTCATGAGACTTAATACATACATATATTTAATGACATCATGTTACATGTATTTTCATGTCTGACAAGGAAAACAGACTGAAAATCATAAAAGGCTGGTTCATTTGGTTGTTTGATTATGAGGTAACACTGAGCCTCAAGCTTCAGAATGTAAGAATGTATTCTATTCTCACCATGTTTTCTGTAAGAGATGCCAGAAGAAAATGTGGTAATGAGAAACAACTCGATCTTTCAACAATAGGAGCATTTAACAAAAGATAGAAATGTGAAAAGTTCAAATGTAGAAAGGATCCAGGTTAGAAAAGTCATACTCTACAAAAAAACAGGATTTTAAAGGACCATGAAAACCAAAGTTTAGTTTTCCAGAAAAAAAGAAGGGAGTCGAGTCAGCCTGAAAGGTATTTCTCAATGTGAGAAAACACAAGGAACTAGTTTTGTTTGAATGTCAGTGAACTTGAACAACTGGCAGGACTTCCTCCAGGAATTAAAGCACTAATTAGGAGTGTTGCCCCTGAAAGAGACTGATCTGAACACTGACATAGGTTTTCAGATAAGTGACTCAAAGAAAAAAAAATGTGTGAAATAATATCACACTTAACATTTAATGATATGCACTTTCTACTTCCATCACTGCATTTAAAGTTTAAGAATTATATGAAGTTAGATGCAGCTACACACACACACACACACACACACACACACACACACACACACACACACACAATATATATACACACTCATATATACTCATATATGTAGACACAGTTACAATGTCTGCTTTGCCTACAAGGGGGCAGGAGCAAGAGGAACCAACACACGCCCCCAACCTCAAAGGTACACTTAGTTACCACTTACTGCTCTTTGCTTTACCTACTGTGAGAGACCAGAAAGTGGACCTTTGAAAGAACCTGGACAGGAATGAGAGTGCCTAGAAAGATAGAGATTTCACACACAGATCCTCCTTGCAATGAAACTCTCTAGCCAATTGTTTTGCCAGGTTCAGTAACCCACCCACTTGGTCACTGCATCTGTACTTCAAGTGGAGGAACTCATGGCTCCAACTGGCAACACAACTTGCAGCTGGCATCCATGTGGTAACAGATTTTCAGTTCTGCTTATATGAACATGGCAGGACCATTGAGGCTTTCACCAAGATGCAATTTGTTATAGCAGAATCAGTTTCCCTGAGTGGAGATCCCTAGTGTTCCATGGAAGATGAAGCTTAAAGTACAGGTTAGCATCAGGCCAGTAACATAAGATGTCTATCAGGAAAAAATAATTATGTGCCAAGGAGATCTGACTCAACAAAAAGGCAACACATGCCGCAGTCATCAGAGTTATAGAAAAAGGACTGCCCAACCCTACCTTAGCCTAGACAATGCTTCCAGGAACCCCAGATTTCAGACACTGAGCTCCAGGATTAGCTGTTTGCTTTTCTGGCTTTTCCTTTTCCAGTGAGAATGTTTACTATATGTTGTTATATGTTAGAAACTTGTCACTTGCATTTTATAGTAAGTAGCCTTGAGTCTCAGAAGAGACTTGGGAGTTTTAATTCATATTGTTAGCCATGGTAGTGCTGTTTGAAGAAGCATGAGAACCTTTTGGACATTAGACCAAGTTGCTAGAAATAGTTTTGTGGCACAGGACTGGAGAGCTAAAGCTTAGCCTGATTCTAGCCCTAGCTCTCCATTTCATATCACCAACCACGTCATCCTGTTCTTAGCCATGGGAATTTGCTATTGCCATGTTATTTTTTTTTCTTTATGGTATACCAAGCTGAATTAATTCCTCTCATGTAATGTCCTCTGAAAATGAAAACACTTTCCATGAAAAAAGATAGATGGGAAATGATCACCTCCTCCCAGTCTTAGGCATGTTGTACCCTAAGTGCTTAGACTATAAAGATACTATTCCCTTTCCCTACCATTCTGTCCCCTTAACACAGCAGACTTTTCACATGAGGAAACACATGATCTATGGTAGATGTAGTATAGGAACAAGCCTGAATCATGACATTTGAGGATTATTGTATTTGTCTATCATTTAGTAGAAAGATGGTTTTGTCAAAATATGTTAACTCTGAATTTTCTGGTGACAACAACATAATAAAATCAGCAGTAGAATTGTTACAGGTATTAATATTCAGGTTTAGATTATTGCCTGAGTTGAATGTACAAATGGAAATTTTGATTTCATGCTTTTTGTTTGGTTTATTTTGTTTTATTTTCCTTTCTCCCCTCCTCCTTCTCCTCCTCCTAATAAGTCTCTAGTGCACAGAAGATACATTATAGATTGATTTATCTATTGTCTGAAAGTGTTGGGGGAAGACATCTTCAGTGACCACATTAATTCTCTTTCTATGTACTAAGTCTATGTCCAGGAGCCAATTCATTGCAGGGTCTAAAAGGTCAGCATGCAGTGTCACCAGGCCATGATCTTCAAGAACTGCCTGAGCAGTTAGTGGGATGGAGAGAAATCAGGAGTTTGTTATACTCTCCAACATAACTGTCCTATAGTCCCTTCGGAGTTTGGCTGGCTGGAATCTACTACAGTCTCAACATAAAGATTTATAACTTCCATATTTGTCATATGACACAAATACTTGTGATGTTCCACTGTATGCTTCTGATTTTTGTCTAATATAATTTTATTTTAAATTACATTTGTAAAACATTATTTGTACTCCCACTAAACAGACAGAGAAAAGAAAGGATGCTATGTGGAGCTGTCCCCCTCTAATTCTGTATTGAATTAAATTATAATTGGGGCTAATTTACACAGAATTGGCATTTAGCATAGGAAAACTATAAAGTAGCCGTAACAATAAATCTTGTGGTAGAACAGCTCACGACAAACAAGAAAGGACTTTCTGCCAAATGACTCATTAGTAATTGGAATTGCTGGAGTGTCTCTGTTGCACTTGAGATTAGAGTTTGGATACAGTCTTTTATTTGACCTTAGCTCTTTTTTTTTCATAAAACAAAATTAAAAACAAAAACAGTTACATTATGAAACAATGGCATTAGTAACAAGAAAGGCTAAGTCTACCACAGGCAAACATGATTTTTGCATGATTTGTAGTTGGAGCTTAGTAAATAATTTTATTATTTTCTGTATTTTATCAGCATAAAATGATTATATACACACATTTTACTAGGAAGGAAATACTAATTATGAAAGCTTACAGAAAGGCAGCTTGGTCTTTGATCTCGACTTTTTCTCTCATTGACTACAGGAGGTTCCAGAGTTAATGAGCCAGTTTATTCCATTAGTCCAGTATATGTGGGAATAGCTAGAGATTTTTTAACACTGTGTAAATTTTTAGTTTTTTTTAATCTGATCATTATGATTATAATAAAAAATTTTGATGAAAATGCATTCTGAGATTTACACAAACTACTTCAGCTCTATAGAGAGTAAATGATTCTTATGATTGTTGTGTTGTGTTTTGTTTTGCTGTTTTACTCTTTAACTTTTTGCTCTTTATTCTTTGGAGGCAAGCCACCCAACTCCCAAATAAATATATGGAGGCTTATTCTTTCTTATGAATGCCTAGTCTTAGCTTGGCCGGTTTCTAGACAACTTTAAAAAAAAACCAAAAAAAAAAAAACCATTCATTATCCCACCTACCCTTTGCCTCTGGGATTTTATTGTTCTCTATTTCTTTATACCTTTCTTTCCTTCTTACTCTGTGGCTTGCTGTGTGACTGGGTGGCTGGCCCCTGAAGTTCTCCTCTCCTCCTTTTCTCACTCCTCGATCTTCTCCTTTTTCCTCTTTTTCTCCTTATATTTATTCTCTCTGCCTTCCAGCCCTATCTATCCTTTCTCCTGTCTATCTATTGGCTGTTCAACTCTTTATTAGACCAATCTGGTATTTTAGACAGGAAAAGTATTACAGCTTCACAGAGTTAAACTAATGCAATATAAAAGAATGCAACACATCTTTGCATCATTAAACAAATGTTCCACAGCATAAACAACTTTAACACATCTTCATCTAATATTTCACAACGAATGATGTTCAAAATCATTTTGTTTTATGAAATTCTGTGCAGCTCCAGGGAAAAGCACAAAAGAAATGTGTTACATGTGAAGTGATTAGCCTAGTTTAATTTATTTTCTACTCTGATAAACTTTTAGGCAATTCCATTATTTTATAATCTTAGTCAAAAATATCCAGTATTGCTATTCCTTCTTTTATCAAAAATAAAGTTTTTATAAAATGAGGCTTTAAAAATTGTAGTTTAAGCTTGAGACTCGTTTTACATTTTTCTTTAGTCTGGTACCCTTTTGAAATTTTAAGTTATATTGATTGAAGAAAGACATTATTTATATACATTTTGTGTTCTACTCTTTCATAGCAAAATGAAACTCAAATAATAAAAGAAATGAATAAAATTCTATAACTCTCTTCTAGATGCTTGGACATGGCTAGAATTCTTAACTGCTCTCAGTATTGGTTTTAGTGGCAAATGTAACTGCATCTTCTTCTATGGATTGTTAGTGGAGATGATGATGTTAACCCAGGGATAACCTGCTCGGGGTAGAGCCCACATCATAATGGTGAAAATGTGATAGTCAAGTTGCTACATGATATTACACACTGACTTTGCACTCTGGGCCTTTCGGAAGATTTCACCTGGTTTTATTATCGCATGAGGCATTTGGGCTGAGCTGCTGGCATGTCTGGTTCCAAGTCTGGTGGCTTGTATAAACTACGTTATCTGTGTCAGTACTGTGAATTGGCCCTCGAATGTTTCTATAAATGAAATGAAGATGGGCTATGATGCATTATTTGTAGCAGAAATATTAACATCCAACAACTTAATAAGATAATATTGTAGTTTCTTTCTTCATCTTGCAAAGAGAGTCTCTGTGTTCTCCTTGGAAGCTATGAGCCAGAAAAACTGCTACAGTAATTGGCTCCTTTCTGCATCAAAGTTGACTCTAAATACTTGCTAACAAATTTTATAACTTTCACAAGCTTCTTTACAAGGTAAGAAAGGAGACTGCTGTTCTTAAATATTTCCATGGGCAAATAAATAATGCACAACTATACATTTTGGCTTGAATAAGGGTGGTTTGTGAGAGAAAGGATAGCAGAAAGCATGTCACCTGGCATAATGGAGAGAAAATTCAAAGGCCATAAAGTAAGTTTGGAAACTCGAGAGATGTATAGTCATTCGAGTAGGAGATGATTTGGGGATGAGGTCATGAAGACAAAGCAGTTCATCTATGAACAAGGAGGCCACAGAGATTAGGTCACAGGAAAAGTTAGGTGAGTGTGTTTTGGAGAAAAAGGTAACATAGCACACATAACACATGTCAAACTTTTAAGAATGACATCACTATATCAAAACTGAGCAAGAAGACAGTGTAATCTACTGATCAAAAGTCCGGGAGAGCAGTGAGTCCCAGAGGCTGGTCCCACAGGGAATTCACTAGCTACTTCTTTATAACTGACCGGCCGTGATCAGAGTATTGTCAGAAATAGAAAGTAGATATGAGGACATGTTTTATTCATTGTGTTGGCCTACTTTGGCCTGAGAAAAAAACCCCTATGATGGGTCCAGAAACCGGAAAGATGTTGCAAATCTGGACAAGGGATGAGATTTGTATGCAGTGTATTTAAGACAATCTCCTACAATGACCTTCACAGAAAAGAAAAGAAATTGAAGCCAGTAAGCTTAGAGATGTAGTGGCTCTGGGGGCATTCAATCAGGAAAATGTGCTATTTCAGGTTCATCCCTGAGAAGGAGACAAGCAGGCTTGGTGTCCAGTTCTGTTCTACCTACTGCAAATTTCCTGATCTTCTCTCCTCTTCTATTAAAAAAAATACATTTTCTTATTGCTTTTATTTTGTCTTTTGGCTAAGATTGAATGTTTTCTTTAAAAAAAACATTTAAAAAAGAAGAAAACATTTTCCCCAAGATTCACAACCCATTTATTTCATTCATTTCAATTTGATTTCTGCAGTTCTTCCCCAACAATATTAGGCTCATATTATCAGTTCCCATGTCAGTAAGCTAAATGTTGTCTAGTCCTGACCATGCAAAAAACCTATTTATTATTAGTTCCCCTACAACTGATCAATAACACTTTTTGATACTTTGGTGATGAAGCAACTTACACAGCTATCACAAATTGTCCAGCATTTGTACAGACACTTTGGGGAATGCCCTCAAGTTTGGCTGTTATTTATGGTATTTAGATAGATGTGATTGTCAATTTCAGGGTTATTCTTATGAACTTCCTTTGAGTACAAATTTTCTAAAGCTCTCAGAACTCTAGGTTTATGACCTGGTTTGATAGCTTGATGTCTCCAGTTTCCTGAAAGGTAGATTTGGAAAACTGTTATCAGGACGTATTGGATGTGACTTTCAAATGATGGAGTAGTAGTTTTTTTTTTTTTTTTTTTTTTTTTTTGAGGTGAGAGATGGTAAGGATGCCTTGACTTCCCTAGGCATCTGCAGTCTTCCCTAGGTACAAATGGGCCTACAAATGAATATGGTTGGGAGGCCTCAGACCTGCCATGATTTTTATTAGGATTGATCCTGGATCAAATTATATTGTTGAAGGTTCCTGATACTTTTTGGTTTTATATCGTCCTATCAAATTAAATCAATTGTTATCTTTCTCTCTTTAAGTCTTTGTTATAAAATATAAATTAAAAGAGAAACTAAGCACTAGTGCCATTTTTCTTTTTAAATATGAATATAACTAAGGGACACAGTATAAAAGATTAATTGCTTCAAGTGCATTTAATGTTGAATTATTTTTTAAATTGAACATAAGCAACCAACCATTTTATTGTCAACATTTCCACATTTCATATATCACAATATAGACAACATTTTTTATTTAATTTTTGTATTTAATAATTTTATCTTTTAAATTTAATACATAGAGTCTGCATCTATATCCCCCCTTTTCTTCCCTTTCACTCATTCTGTGTTTGTTTCCTAAATATATGGCCTTTTTCTTTTATTATTATTACTATACATACATAAATGCATGCATACATATATCCATATATACATATGTGTGCATATGTGTTTATAACCAACTGAGTGTATTTAGCATTTCTCATATGCACATGTACATATGCAGAGATGGTTAAATTTCTTATAACTCACATGTAATATTTTGTGGGGAGGCTTGATCTAACTTGGAAACTCTGTTGAAAAATTCATTTTCCATTAGTATGCACTGCTTAATCTGATGCTACATTGAGATGCAAAGCAGAAATGAACATAAAAGTCATCCAATTGTCTTTTTTGTGGAAAAATAATAACTTATGAACTAGAATAAAATGCATAACACAGTGTCTTACATCTTTTAGTTTGTAAAGTACCATCTAATCCTTTGGTAGCAAAATCTAGCTCCTGACTTCAAAAACACAAGTCCATTTTGCTTGGCTCTTTTTATTTAATACTTTTTAGATTGTATATGAGTGCTGTATTTACATTATTTCCATTCTTCTCTCCTCTTCTAACTGCTCTCATGTCTCATTTCCTCTAACATTCATTGCCTATTATTGTTACACACACACACACACACACACACACACACACACACAGGTATAAGTAGAAGCCACTAAGTAAATTTAGTGTTTCTCATATATGTATATGTTTAGCACTGACTGACTACTTGGTTTCAATAACTTGTTGAGGTGTGTCTCTGGAGAATAATAATCCTCCCTCTTTTTGTAGCTTAAAACTCTTCATCTAGGTGTAAGGCATTGTGAGATCTCCCCCATCCATCCAATCAGGTCAACTGGTGTTGTCATTTTGCTGGTCTTGAGAAATACATATAGCAAGCAAAACATACACACTCATTCTTAATCTCTTGCTTATGGTGAGATTCATGACCTGCCCTAGAAATAATGTTCCTTTTCTGATCTCAGTAAATAGATGATCAATCCATAGTGATCTTAAATTGGCTTGTCACTACCTACTACCTCTTGTTGCTTGACTTGAGCTTAGCTATTCTTTGGTTTTCATGAAACATGAACATTTTCAGATGATACTTACTTAGCCTAAGTCACTCTGAACAAGATGGATCCAGAATAAATATGTTCTGAAGTCTCAACCAAATGCAAGAAACAAGCACATTACTCAAAGCTTAGACTCTTCATTCTACCCCAGCTCTCATCAATGATGGTGTTTCCTGGTCCTACAGCCACACCTACATACCACAAATCACTTAGATAAATCATATTTAAGAGACAGTCATGTAATATGTCAATCTTCTAACAGAATCCAATGCAAGTATAAATGTGGGTTCATGAAGCCATTGCACACACACACACACACACACACACACACACACATGCACGCACGCATGCACGCACACACACACACCACCACCACCATCACCACCACCACCATCATCACCATTACCACTATCACCACCACCACAACAATGACGAAATAACAGGAATAAAGAAACACTTATATTGATAATTTTCAACATTAGTGGTCTCAATTCCCTAATAAAAAGATACAGATGAACAGAACAGATGCAAAAATAGAATCCATCCTTCTGCTGCATCCAAGAAACACACCTTAATATTAAAGATAGAGATTTCCTCAGGGTAAAAGGATAGAAAAAGATATTCCAAGCAAATAAACATAAGAATAAATCAGGGACAGCCATTTTAATATGCGATAAAAGTAATCCGAAGATATAGTTAAGAACATATGTACTCACCATAGAAAAAAATTCACCAAGAGGACATTGCAAATATATACATCATATTTATCTTACGACCCAACCACTGTTTCCCCTCCTCCCTCATCCTCCCAGTTTCTCTTCTCTGCATCCCCCATCCACTTCTCTTCTTCTACTTAAAGGAGGGTTAACCTCACATGAATATTAACCAAACATGGCATATCAAGTTGAAGACTGGAAAAGGCAACCCAATGAGAAAAAGAGTCTTAAAAGCCAGCAAAAAAGAGACAAGAGAGAGAGAGAGAGAGAGAGAGAGAGAGAGAGAGAGAGACCATAAAAGAGGGAGCCATTATAGGTTTGAAGAGAAAACTGACTCTAGAGAAATGTCCAGAGACCTTCAAGACATACCCCAACTAACAATTTGAACAACAGTGGAAAGGTTACCATAAATGCACTAAATGCCCTACCCTGATAATGAGATTTATGACTAACTTATCCACCATCATAGAGCCTCATCAAGTAGCTGATGGAAACAAAAACAGACATCCACAGCTAAACACTGAGCGGAACTCCTAGAATCCAGATGCAAAGAGGGAGGACAAGACCAGGCTAGAGAAACCCACAAAGATAGCTGACCTGAACAAGAAAGAGCCAGACGGTTAGCCAGGAAACCAACATTGGACCGACTCAGACCCCCTGAACATGGGTCTCAGTTAGAAGGCCTAGACAGTCTAAGAGACCTCTGACAGTGGAACCAGGATGTAATCCTGGTGCACAAAAGGACTTTGGGAGCATGTTCCCCATGGAGGGATACTCCCTTAACCTAGAGACAAGCGGGAGGGCCTAGTTCCTACTTCAAATCACTTGACAGATTTTGTTGATCCCTCCTTGAAGGCCTCACCCTCCCTGTGGAGTGGGGGGAGGATGGGGTGGGAGAGTGTTCAGGGGGGAGGATGGGAGGGAGGAAGAGGGAACAGGAATTGATATGTAAAATAAGAAAAACAAAACAAAACAAAAAAGAGACATGGCCCATGTTTCCACTGTTAGGAGTCCCACAAGAAGACTAAGGGACACAACTGTAGCATATATGCAGAGGGCCTAGGTCATGTCTATGTAAGCTCCCTGGTTGTCAGTTCAGTCTCTTTGAACCCCTATGAGCCCAGGTTAGTTGATTCTGTGGGTTTTCTTGTGATGTTCTTGACCCCTCTTGCTCCTACACTCCTTCCTCTTCTTCTTCTCCAGGATTGCCCATAATTATAGTCAGCTATATTCATAGATTGGTGCCAAGCCCAACTGTCATCAGTGACATTTTATTCAGCAACTGATGGAAACAGAATAAGAGACCCACAAACAGAACATTGCACACACTAAACACAACTGAACCACACCCAAGGTCATTTAAGAAAAAATACCTACTGCTGTTTAAAACATGTACTGCCCCTCACCCACTGATAATGGGAAACTTCGTTACACCAATCAGCAGAATATCGATCATGCAGACAAAAACAAAGAAATCCTGATGCTGACTGATATGATAAACCAAATGGACATAACAGATATTAATAAATCATTTCAGCCAAACACAAAAGAATATACTTTTTCCAAGTATTTCCTGGAATTGAATAGTTGGTTAGATAAGAATGTCTGCCCACCTCAAGTACCTGCCCCATTTTGACAAAGGACTTCAAATCAAGAAGCCCTCACTATCCACACCCACCCCCAATTCATTTATTCTTGGAGTAACTACAAGAACGCAGGAAGTGCTGGACCTATGATTACAGTTTCTGTAAGCAGCACAAATCAGTACCAGACAAGGGTCCTAAGATTAATCTAGGGAGGTTTGATGCTTGAAGCTTCTTGTCCTCAAGGGTGTAACCTCCTTCCAGCACTGTGATGCTTGTCACCAACCAGGAGGTTTGAGTTTGCTTAATTCTTAATATTACTGCCATTTTGATGTTATTTAAATGGGATTGTTTTTTTTATGATTAGCTTTGTACATTATTCATTTATTGCATGTAGAAATGTGTAGGACTTTTAAAAGTTTATTTTAAATCTTGACACCTCCTTTGCTATTTAATGCTTTTTCTAGTCTTTGAAAGTTGATGTGCATCTGCAGTGCAGGTTGTGTCACGGGCACAGGGGAACTAACCCTACTCTCCTCCAGCTACTAAGTGGCTCTCCTCAGTTGATGGCCTCTTGCACAGATATAGGAAAAGAAAGACTCATTTTTCCTCAGGGAGCTGGCCCCTAGGAATGTGATCACCTTCAAGTGATGAAATTGAAGTAAATATATTGACAATACAAAATGAACATTATTTGGGGGGGAAGGGGTGTAGGAGAGAAGAGCGGACATGGGAAGACTAGGAGATAAGTGTGATAGGGACATATGATGCAAGATTCCAAAATAATTGATTTAATTTAAAAAAAGAAACACTGTATACTGGAAAAGAACACGACATTTTGTGAGTGGGGTGTTCCAACAAGCTTTGTTTATTGATTTAAAGCCTTTGACCCCTCTCATATCTTCTATCTGATTGTTTCACTACATTGTTGTGACTGTTGTAATAAACATTTACTAGGTTTGTAGACAATTGATTGCTCCTCTGAGGTCTTTGTGTGTGTGTGTGTGTGTGGTGTGGTGTGTGTGTGTGTGTGTGTGTGTGTGTGTGTGTGTGTGTGTGTGTGTGTGTGAGATGTATGTATGTATGTACACATGTCATAAGATCAAGTGCATGATGCTTATGTTTATAATGCTTATGGGTTTTGTTTATGTTTGGGGGTGGTTTTTGTTTTCATGAAGTTCACATTGCTGTTTAATGTCCATCTTTCCCTATTATAACCTTTCATGATTTGAATGACGTCTTTAAAAGGTTTTCCCTTGTAAGTATTGGGGGATCAAAAACAGGGCCACACACATGTTAGTTTCATGTGCTGCATCCTCAACCCTGTGATGTTTATTCTGAGATATGGACTCACTAAGTTGTTCATACTAACTATTAGAGCTGCCTAGAATGACAAGCACCAGTGGATTAGTCAAAGCAGCTCCTTAACATGGTTATTTTGTAAGGATGCTTGTCACTCACTCTGAAAGATTCCCAAGAACACAGCATGTTGCCTTGCTACTTGGTAAATCTCTCCAAATTCTCCCACCCTGAGCAGCTCCAGCAACCAGAAAACTCCACTCCACTCTCTACAAGGCAAAAGAAAAAAGTGAGAGAGAGAGCAGAGGACAGAGTCAGCCACCCAGAGATGAATCACAGGACTCATCATCCCATTAGGAGAGTCACCTCAGCAACCTACCCCAGAGGAAATGTCACTTAACACCCAGTTAGATGCCACAGCAGTGTGAGCTATAATCAGACTGATGCACAGTTCTTGCAAATATTGTGTTAACAGAAATGGCAAGGGTGTTTTGTCACTCACTCAGAAGGAAACAGTGAGTGAGGAGCTAGAATTGAGGAACAACACCTTCAGAAAGCCAGGCTTTTACGTGGGGTAAAGTGTCCTATGTATCCTATATCTATATATCAGTGCATGCTATTGACCTGGGATTCATATGGGAACCAAGCAACAATTCAGATATTTAGAGTTTTGACATTAAAAGTGTAAAATATGATTACCTAGATATTCTGTCATGTCACCTTCATATCCATAGTGCTACCATTCACTTAATTGTGAATGAGTAAGGACACACTCCAGTTTAACAGTACATCTGTTTAGTTGGCTTTCTGTTTACTGTAATAAATGTCTGAGAAAACCAACTCAGTGGTGGACTTTTACCCTCTGTTGGGAGTGTTCATTGCAACAGCAGGGAGCACAGAGTTCCCTCATAGCTGGGAGGAAAAGACAGAAAGGGACTTAGATCCCACAATCCATCTCAGAGTTCATTGCCAGTGGCACAGAGACCGCCCACTAACCCACTTCTTAAAGATGCCACAGTCTACAAAGAGCATTGCGTATCCTTTTAAAACAAGGGCTCATGGGAGACTGCTAAGGCCCAAAATATATCACAGATAAGCAATTCCTATGTGGTATGAACAATTATTATAAATTACACTATACAGACTGTGCCCAGTGAAACTGTTAAAATACAGATGGGAAGAGTGACCGAGAGAGACGAGAAAAGAGCTTAAATGTTACTGTGAAAGCCATGATTGTTTATTCTAATTTCCTCACATTTGGCCCATTTTAGGCCTTATAAGGTAAATATTTTTCTCCATAAGTATTCAACCTGACATCTTAAATTTAAAAAGTGAGAATAAACCCAATGATTCCCTAGTTATACTGGAATTAAAGACATGCTAATATAAGAAAAAGACATTTGGATGTCAGTTTTCTATGTAAATTTCCTTGTCATATCAATTCCCAGGTTAAATATCACACCAGAGTCTTTAGTTACCATACACTAGGTCTGTTTCCTAACTCTGGGCCCATTTACAGATAACCAGCACAGTCTAGATTATGGGAAAATGAACAGTTTGAGGATAAGATAGAAGTTAGTATTCCAGTAGCCTCACCATTAACTATCATAAAGGAACACGTGTCTATGAAGACTGAAGAAAGATAAGACATAATCCATTCTGTGATCCTCTATATATTTTACCCTCTTTCATGTCAGATAACTCATAAAGTTACTTAGGAGAAGCATACAGCTTACAACTGTGCTCTTAAATCGTCACTGTTGTATAATTTGATGAGAAATAACTGGGTCATCTCATTTAACTTTCATTACTTTGGCATTTCCTAAACTCACAGGGTTCTTTGTAATACCAGAGGATTTATCTCTGTTTTTCAGGTCATCTGATATATTGGATTGATTTTTTTTTATAAATTTGCCAAGTCTATGACCTTATACTTTATCTCTATAATAATATCTCTGAAGCTCAAAGTGGTTAGCCTTCAATTATTTTTTGCTTTTAGATATTCCAATGCAGTTGCTTGTATTTTGAGACTTAGCCTCAGGAGACTTTATTTCCTTATTTAAATGAAATGAAAAATTTCAGAATGCACAAATATTAAAATAAATGCTTAAAACACTCTAGTATTCTATCTTTACTAAGACATAATCAGCCAATAAAAGTTTTATATTTTTAAAACCTGGATGATGACTTGATAGAGTCATATAATTGTTATATTATCACAACTTCACCACCTTTAAACTAAAACACATATGTTGCCTCACCTGGGTGCTTTCTTTCATGTGTGCAAGGACATTTGGGTCCATTCTGTTAGTCAATCTCAAGCATATAACATGATGTTATTTATAAATATATTTATAATTATTTATTATTTGAGAATTTCATATAGGTGTAGAATGCATTTTGTGTTCACTTCCACCTCATTCTGTTTCAACTTAATAGTCTCCTTTTTTTAAATCACCAAGTCAAATTAGTGTTGTTCATATGTACACGGGTATAAGGCTACCCTATGGAGCATCAATAACCCACTAGAGGCCAAATCTCTGAAGAAAAATGAATCTCATTTCCTTAACAGCCACCACCAATAGCTCCTTCTTAAGATCCCTGGAACCTGTTTCTAAAAAGTCAGCCCAGATAGTGTTCTTCAGTGATCCATCAATGATACAGGCCCCTTCTCTTCTTATTTGTGTTGGTTAAGTGACCTACCAGGGGTGAATCTCCTCAGTACTGTCTTATTCTTAATATTTACTCTTCTATCTTTGCATCTGATTGGTATGAAATGCTGCATGCTGTTGGGGAAGTTAAGCCTTCTGCTGTAGACCTTAATGAGAAGTACTACCTTTATATTTCATGTGTAAAACAAAATTCACATTTCACCTATGCCTGCTGTGTTGTGATCTGCTTAGACTGATGGCTTTAAATGTTAAACACAGGAACACTATGTATTGGTCCAGGTCAATACTCTATTTCAAGTCTAATATATCAGTCCCATTTTATTATTTTGCTCAATAGTATTAACAATGTATTTTACAAATTATATAATTACATTTTCTCCACTTATTTCTCTCTCACTGGGATATTTGCAGAGCTTACTTCTTTGTTCCTGACATGATGACAAACCCCACCATTCTACACATATAGCCATTTTAGAAGGTTCCTTGTTCTTGATTATATCTAGACACCAGCTCCTGAAATCCTGTAACCACTCTGCTGAGCATGGTTACAGATACATCTCAGTTCCAGTTAATGACCTGGTTCATTGACTCCTTCCTTCTTCCCTAGGTAATCACGATTATATTTTCCTTTTTATTCTCAGATCCCAACTGCCTGTTTGCTGATTGCCACTTAATAGATATTCTTGTTGCCTGCCCACTGAAAAAAATCACAGCCATCAGAAAACAATGTTTACACAGTAACCAGTACATCTAGCACCTACCAGCCTTGAAGGCCTGACTCCCCTCATTTTCATTGTTCTTGCAGATAAATTATGTCATACTTCAAAGCCATCACCACATGCCATGTGTGCTCTGTGGTAAATTCTTACTCAAGTGTTTCATGATGTTGCCTTAACACTTCTCTCTTCCCAACATCATTTATTTATTCTTCAAAGTATCCCCATTACTGTGCAAGTATATAGCTATCTAGCTCTTTAGAAGGCTGTTCTTCCCCTAACAATTGCTTGTCTCTCCTCTTTTTCCCTTACTTCCCATGGCAGGACACATTTCTAATCTCCTCTGATCTCTTATTTTTTCTCATATCCAACCTCAGAGATATTATGCAGGTATTTTCTCTGGACTAAGACATTCTGCTATATTCAAAGCAATTATGTTTTCTATACCCCACAACTACAGTGAACACACACACACACACACACACACACACACACACACACACACACACACAAGAAACAAACATACAAAAACCTCTTTATGGCAAAGTACCCAACTTTGACAATAAATCTTCCTTGTTGCTCAAACTGCTAAGCTTCCTACATATTTCCTGTCACTAAATCAATCAATCAATCAAATTCCAGCACTCCAGTGAATGGAATCATAGTAACTTGTAATATACTTCAATTTTGATATACTTTCTTCCTGTGGCTTTCAGGTAGTTACATCTATGAAAATTATACATGGTGGAACTCCAATGGGGAACTTTGTTTACCTTGTAGTCATTCTGCATTTGTTTATCATATATATATATATAGTATGTATGTATAATTAGTTACAATGCCCTGCACTAAATCTATTTAAAATGCCTTCCATTTTTGCATCTTGCCAATAAAGTTTTAAATGAATACATGCATATTAAAGGAAACTGTGGTGGTTTGAAAGAAAATTGGCCCCAAAGTGAGTGATACTATTAGGGGGGTGTGGCCTTGTTGGAGGAAGTGTGTCACTGTGAGGCTTCTTTTCCTGAAGCTTTCCTCAGTGTGACAGTCAGTCAACTTTCTGTTTCCTGCATGATGTAGGACTCTCAGCTCCAGCACCACATCTACCTGCACACTGTCACACTCCCCTTCATGACCATAACGGACTGAACCTCTGAAACCATCAGCTAGCCACCTCAATAAAATGTTTTTCTTATAAGGGTTGCTGTAGTCATGGAGTCTCATCAAGCAATAGAAAACCCTAACTAAGACATATACAAACAAACAAAACAGAAAAAAAACAGAAAAAAAGGAAGAAAGGAAGGAAGGAAGGAAGGAAGGAAGGAAGGAAGGAAGGAAAAAGGGAGGGAGGGAGGAAGGGAGGAAGGAAGGAAGGAAGGAAGGAAGGAAGGAAGGAAGAAGGAAGGAAGGAAGGAAGGAAGGAAAGGCATGACCTGGAGAAGAAGATCTGCTTTAGCTCAAGTTCCAGGGTATGGTAATGTGGCTATTGGAATTCTACTGGCTGGTGCTTGTGGCACAGCTTGCTGTTGTATTTTCAAAGATCAAAAAGCAAAGAAAGGAGAGGGAGTGGGTTTAGCCATGAACATCAGAACCCACCATTTCAGGAACCTCTTCCTCCAGTTAGACTCTACCTCCCACCATTCCACAGCTTTCAACAAGGTTATCAGCTGAGAGCAGCGCTCAGACACAGGAGCCCACGGGGACATTTCATTAAAATTGGTGTATTTCTCTTTCTTGCAATGAGGACACAAATATGATAACTAAATGCAATTAATCAGTTCCATAAACAAAATGTTCATTAGATAGCTATGATAATTAGACAAAATGTTCTTTGATTTTAATGCAATTTTTTAATCCTTTGAAAATTTTATTCATGTATACAATGTATCATAACCACACATATACCCCCACACCCCTCCAAATATCACTGGGCTCATTCTCCAACATATTCTCTCCCCAAAACCTTCATGTCTTTCTTCTTTATTTTGTAACCATGAGTTCAATTAGTGCTGTCCATATGTGCATGGATGTGAGGCCATGAGTTGGGAAATGAAAACTACCAAGGCCCAAAACCCCTAATGAACAGTGACTCTCCATCCCCAAGCAGCCATCAACTGCCATTTGATTCTAGTTGGCAACTACAAAATTACTACCTGCCCTAGGACATGATTTGACTTTTTCTCTTTACGGTTTAGCCTTGGTTTTAGTTGCTTCATTCCTATAATGAATCAATGACTATGCAATCATCTTTAATAGATTCCTGTGGGGTTTGCTCCCATTGCTAGTTACTTCTGTGTGAACTGTCCAGTAGAAATCCAAATGATATAACCTCTTGTAGTATTTATGACTTTGTCTAATCTACCTCATTTGCCTCTTTTGATGTCATGAATTAATTAAAACTGATAAAATTAGGTGACAGCGATCGTTTATGGAATCCAGGTCACTGCTCTGTGATAAGGCTCCTAGAGGGTCCTGCTTAGGTGCCTGGATGTCTAGATATATTTAATGTAGGCAACATTAGCTGAGTAAGCAGTAACTAATAAGACTAGAATGTGGTGAGATGGCTTGAACCAGCATGTGGAGAGGCTTGTGGAAAGGGAGAAGTGATACCCAGCTCCCTCTGTCTTCCATTATCCCAGTGTGAAGAACTTGTACTGTTGGTAGCATGCCTGCCTAACATGCAGAAAGCCAGAGTTTTGACATGAAGGATGGCCTACCCCAGTTGACCGTGGTCATCACTTACTTTTTTTTTCATATGTGATTAAAGGCAGACACTGAGTTACAAGTGTGTGAAAGTTGCAATCTTAGCTTGCATTTGGAATACAATTAGTAGTGTTATTATTATAGCATTTAATATAATGTGGCATGTGAGTTATTATCTTTGTATGTAAAGGTTATCATATCTCTATGCACAAAGGGATTTACGAGTTCACCTTGAAGTGTAGGGGAGAAATGAGAAATTATCATTCTTCTAAGTTAAAAGAAACAGTGTGTAATGCTATCTATTGTGGAATAAAGATTTTAATTTTGAGTTATTTCCTGGACAGAATTACTGGAAACGTTAATAAATTTGGTCAGTGATCGAGCAAGAGATGTATACATTGATATTCAGAAGCGGGTCTGTTGAAACTTTCAACCTTCTCCTCGACCATTTTCAGCTATACATGGTTATACAAATCATGTGAGATGTATCTTGACTTTTTTAAAGCTTTATAAAAAGAAAAATGCTCATGAGTTTATGCTAACTTGACACTGCTCGGCGTAGCTCGTATTTCCCACCTAAGAACTGTCAGGAAGTATAGACTTCTCCTCTCAGGCTGCCTTTCTACTTCAGAAGGTGTTAGATCTTGACACCACAAGTACAGTAGGTAAGAAATGGCAGAGATAAAAGGAAAAAGTAAAATTTCACCTCTTGGTATACCTGTGGGTATTTGCTTGTGCAAACAGCTAACTAGTAACTTATTTAAATAAGATAACTGAAAACGGAACACTTACCCTACCGACTTTGAAAACTTGACACTATCAACAGACAAGGAGGGGGAGGAGGAGAGGGAAGGGAAAGAGGAGGAAGGGAAGGAGGAAAAGGAGAAAGAGGATACAGAAGAGTAAAAGGGGAGGAGAAGTGACCAGAGGGTACAAGGAAGGCCAGCTGGATTTAGATTTTTACTTCCTGGTATTGAGATATAGTCCTAATGCCTCTGCTAGAATGTTCAGTTTACTTCAATATTGAAATTAGTTTCATTTTTGTTATTTTTCATTTCCCTCCTACCCTCCCTCTCATTCTGCCCTTCCTTTCTTCCTTTTCTTCTATATTACTGCTAACTGCAGATTATAGATTAAAATTGATCTTTTCAATTTTTAAGCTTTGTTGGTGAATAATTGACACGATAAGACATGGAAATCCAAATGTCTCTCCTAATATAAGACAGATGATTTGAACATTGGAGCATATGCATTGAGATAATGAGGATGTTTGCACCTATCTACCTAAACATAGCCAGTGGTCTCTCTAAGCCCTCTTAGTAATCAAAACATCAAGGAACTAAATTTATGGAATGGTGTGGTTGTGTGGCTAAACTATTTGATTTTGAAATTAGATGTGGGATTTTCAGTTTATCCAAGATGGAGTGAGTTGAGTGAGTGTATATGTGTGCGTGTGTGTGTGTGTGAGCATTATATATATATATGTGTATATATATATATATATATACATATACATAATGTGAATATATATATGTATATATATATATATTCACATTCACTACATATAGTGAACTTTGGAATGCAGAACACTCAAACAGAGGGGTTTACAGCATGTAATCTTCATAGTGTCAGTTGCTTTTGCTAAAGCATTTTTTTTAATTATACAGATGTAGATAAGTAAAGACTAGCTCCTCAGATGGAGAAACAGAGGCCTCAGTTTGTGGACAACCAAAAAGCCATGGTACAGAGAAGGAATCCTTTGACTCTGTTGATGCTCTGTGGAAGGAACTAGGATTAAGCCTAAAACACAAGCACCATGAGTGATTCCTTGAAGCACAGACAAAAGAGCTATAACAGGAGCACTGAGAGTACAGGAGGTACAGGGACTGTTGCTGAAATGCAGGGACTGGAGCTTCCAACAAAGACAGACAAGACTGCTTCAGACAAGCTCATGGCTCCTACCAGCAGGCTCAAGATGACTCACCAATAACTGTCCTGGCTGGGAGAACAAAGCTCAACATTTTAACAAAAGAGCAATCCAGCCTCTATGTGATATCTTCCCAAATATGCAGCTGTTACTAGTATCACTGAGTTGTTTCAGTCACAAGATTAACTGTAGATTAACTGTTGCTAAAGTCCTGTTCCTGCTCTAACTAAGTCTGTGAAGGACCAATGAGCCATTGCTCATAAATCATCTTATCGTTTTATAGAATGGCATCAACACTGAATGGAGACAGGTTGAGTAGAGGCCTCGAGCCATAACAGTGTGGTCAGGTTTGAATTAAATACCTGCTTTGCTTTATAACAGATGCATTATGGGAAGGAAGTTACATATGGGTTTCTGGCTCTGAGTTCCCTTATATAAAATTTGGTGTAATAATGTTTACCTCAGAAGTCTGTCATGAGAATTATAGTATGCAGTATATAATAAAGCACTCACCATGGTTTCTGACACATTGTAATAACACAGCAACAGTACCTATTAATATTTTAGATACCTTCAATTTGAAACTATCACCCAAGGCACTTACCTTTCAGGGTTCTTGTATTAACTTTTATTTATTTATTTGTAAGGCTAGATTTATAGACATTATGCAAGTGTATATTAAAAGGATAAATGCTGAGGGGGTATAAGAATTGCATTGGTAGAATTTTTTCTTTATTTATTTGCAAAAGTTGATTTATAGACATTTGCAAGTATATATTAAAAAGGAAAATGCTGAAGTTTTATGAATTTCATTTGTGGATTTGATTGTTAAGAGTCACAATATTACCCACCACACAAAGAAATAGACACAAAGCAGCTATAAACACCCTCATCATTCTATTAGGATGATTTAGAATACAGTTGCCATGGGAGGGAATAGGATGGTGACTGGAAGGTGCCAATTGGTACACTTGATTGGCTCTGGTTTCTTGTATTTAGTCATTTGTTAAACTGTTGTCTATTTCTACACAGTGCCAACTCTTTATATGTGTACTATACTCGTTTTGATGATTACTGTAAATTCAAATATGATTAAGTTGATACTGCATTTAATATAGATAACCTACATCAATATTTAAACTAGCTTAAGTAATATATGTTTAGAATATTTACATCAGCCTACAGTATATGCCTTGAGAACACTTCACGTAGTACACTGCTATCTGGCAAAAGGATAAAAAATGAAGTTCAATTGTTACTTATTAATAAGGTTTCTGTAGCATTGTTTTGTTTTGTTTTTAGTTTTGTTTTTAACCTCAAAGCTATGTGACAATAACATCTTAGTATAATTTTAAGTTATTTTCAAAATTTTCTTTCGGGTATACACCCAGAAACCTGTAAACACATCTCCCAACATTAAAATTAAAAGAATTTAAGCCAGTGGGACTACTGGAACACTCTCTCTCTCTCTCTCTCTCTCTCTCTCTCTCTCTCTCTCTCTCTCTCTCTCTCTCTCTCTCAATATTTATTTATTTATTTATTTATTTATTTATTTATTTATTTATTTATTTTACATATCGAGCCCAGTTCCCTCTCCCTCACTCCTTCTATCGTTCTCTCCCCCTCACATGCACCTGGACCACCCTTTCCTCCCACCACCATCCCCCACTCTGCATGTAGGGCTATGCCATCCAGGGGATCTAAATCTGTCAAGTCACTTGAAGTAAGGACTAGGACTTCTCTACTGTCTCTAGGTTAAGGGAGTATCCCACCATGGAGGCTATGCTCCCAAAGTCCATTTGTGTACTAGGGATAGATCCTGGTTCCACTGTCAGAGGTCCCTTAGACTGCTCAGGCCTTCTAGTTGAGACCCATGTTCAAGGGGTCTGAGTCAGTCCCATGCTGGATTCCCAGCTATCAGTCTGGGGCCCGTTAGTGCCTCCTTTTTCAGATCAGCTGCCTCTATGTGTTTCTGCAACCTGGTCTTGTCCTCTCTCTCTCTGCATCTGGATTCTAGTTTGATTCAGTGTTTAGTTGAGAGTGTTTGCTTCTGGTACTAGATGAGAGCTCCATGATGGTGGATAAGTTAGTTGTGGATCTCACTATCAGAGAAGGGCTTTTAAAGTAGCCTTTCAACTGTTGCTCAAATTGTTACTTGGAGTCAGTCTTGTAGGTCTCTAGTCATTTCTTTAGGTTCAGTTTTCTCTTCAAACCTCTAATGGCCCCCTCTTTTATGGTCTCTCTCTCTCTCTCTCTCTCTCTCTCTCTCTCTCTCTCTCTCTCTCTCTTTCTCTCCCTCTCTCTCTTCTTGTCTATTCCTCTTCTGACTCAATCTTTCCAGTCCCATGTGCTTTCCTCCCTTCCCCTTCTATTTCTCCTAGTCCCTCACCACTAACTGCCCCCCTTGTTTCTTTTCCCTTCTGTGAGAGACCTTATAAGAATCTCTTAGACTCCTCTTTGTATTCTAGTTTCTCTGGAGGTGTGAATTACAGTCTGGTGATCCTTTGCTGTATGTCTAAAATCCATATATAAGCAAGTACATACCATGTTGCTCTTTTTGTTCCTGGGTTACCTCATTCAAGATGGTTTCTTCAAGTTCTATCCACTTGCCTGCGAATTTCAATGTTCCGTTTTCTTTTTATCAGCAGAGTAGTATTCCATTTTGTAGATGTGCCACAACTTCTTTATCCATTCTTCAGTTGAGGGTCATCTACATTGCTTCCAGGTTCTCGCTATTACAAATAATGCTGCTATGAACATAGTTGAGTACATGTCCTTGTTGTATGAATGTGGATCATTTGGGTATATGCCTAAGAGGATGATTGTCAGGTCCTGTGGTAAAGTAATTCCCATTTTCCTGGGCAACTGCCATACTGATCTCCAAAATGGCTGTACAAGTTTCCACTCCCACCAGCAGTGGAGGAGTGTTCCCCTTTCTCCACATCCTCTCCAGCATAAGTTGTCATCGGTGTTTCTAACTTTAGCCATTCTGATAGGAGTAAGATGGTATCTCAAAGTTGTTTTGATTTGCATTTCCCTGATGGCTAAGGATGTTGAGTACTTTCTTAAGTGTCTTTCATCCTTTTTGATTTCCTCTGTTGAAAATTTTCTCTTCAGTTCTGTACCTCATATTTTAATAGGGTTATTTGGTGGGGTTTTTTTCACTAGTTTCTTGAGTTCTTTGTATATTTTAGAGAACAGCCCTCTGTCAGATGTAGGATTGGTGAAAATCTTTTCCCAGTCTGTGGCCTGCTGATTGGTCTTGTTCACTGTGTTCTTTGTCTTACAGATGCTTCTAAGTTTGAGGAGGTCCCATTTATTAATTGTCTATCTCAATGTCTGTGCTACTGGAGTTATGTTCAGGAAGCAGTCTCCTATACCAATTTGTTCAAGGGTACCTCCCACTTTCTCTTCTAAGAGGTTCAATGTGGCACTTGAGTTTTGCATAAAAATAGACATGAGTCTATCTGCAGTCATCTACACGCCATCATCCAGTTGTGCCAGCTCCATTTGTTGAAGATGCTTTTCTACTCCAGTTGTATAACTTTAGCTGTTTTGTCAAAAAATCAGGTGTTCATAGGTGTGTGGGTTAATATCAGTATTTTCAAGTCAATTCCATTGGTCTACTTGTTTATTTTTGTGCCAATACCAGGTTGTTTTCAGAACTATAGCTCTGTAGTAGAGCTTAAAGTTGGGGATGGTGATGCCTCCTGAAGTTCCTTTATTGTACAGGGTACTTTTGGCTATCCTGGGTCTTTTGTTTTTCCATATAAAGTTGATAATTATCCTTTCAATATCAGTGAAGAGTCGTACCAGTATTTTAATGGGTATTGCATTTAATCTGTAAATTGCTTTTGATAATATTGTCTATTTTACTGTGTATCCTACCTATCCAAGAGCATGGGAGATCTTTAGTCTGGGTTTTTGAAACCTCAAAACACCCCAGTAAGAGATCTACTCCGACAAGGCCACACCTACTTCTATAAGACCACACCTCCTGATCCTTCTATTTCCTTCAAGCAATCCTACTCCCTGGTGATTAAACATTTAAATATATGAGCCATAAGTTGGATCTTTTGTATTACAGAATTTTCTTCCTTTTCCCTCAGAAGCAAGTTGAATGTGAGTTACAAGCATAACACTATTCTTGAGATCTATCTACATCACCCTTTAAGATTTTGGCTGTTGTCCTCTAGTGATATTTAGAATCTAATATGCTCCCTGAAGGCTCATATTTTAAAGAATTGTTGGATTGGAGACTGACTGGATCATGAATTCTCTATCTTCAGTAGTGCATTAACCCTTTAATGGATCCATAATTTCATAATATTATTAGAAAAGGTTGAATTAGATCTAGGGGATAAGAACCAGGAGGCTATGCAAGTGTTTACACAGGAAGGGATCTTGACTTGGTACTCTTTATTTATGTCCTTCTTCCTGACTGCTCTGAATTGAGAAGCTTTGCCAGGTTGGAACCTCCTGGATGTGATGGTCTGATTCTACAAACATCTGCAAGTATGGGGCCTGGATTTTTCTTGATAGGCATTTTATTTCTGATTCCATCTCATAACTTATTGTAAGTGTATTTAGGGAATTTTTATTATTTGGTTCAAATTTAGTAGGTCATATGTGTCTGGAAATTTATCCATTTCCCCTGGATTTTATCTAACTTTTTGAAACATCAGTTTGTAAATCATGCACTAATAGGCATATGTATTTCTTGACATCTGTTTGAAAATCCCATTTTCATGTCTCATTTTATTAGCTTGGGTCTTCTTTCTCTTTCTCTTATTTAGCTTGTCTATATTTATGACAAGTTGTTTTATATTTTTCAATAAACCACTGCTTTGTTCCATTGATTCGTTGGATTGTTCTTTTCTTTCAATCTCATTAATTTCTACCTTGCTGTTTGTGATTTATTTCCACCTATTGATGTAGGGTTTAGCTTGCTCCTGTTCAAATCAGACCTTGAGATTTTTATAAAACTATTTATTTGGAGCATCTTGGATAATGTCAGAATTTATTGAAATAAATTTCTCTCTTCCTTGATTTTTTTCAGCTGTATCTCATAGGTTCTGATGTGTTTTTATTTTCATTCAGTTCCAGTGGCCTTCAACTTTGTTTGATGACCCATTCATTGTGTACTAGTGTATAGTTCACTCTCCATGAGTTGAATTTTCAATAAGTCTCCCAAAGGTGGTTTTTAATTTTATTCCATTGTGATTAAGTAGAATACAAGAAGTTATTTTAATATTTCTACATTTGCAAAGATTTGTTTCGTGTGATAAAATATGGTTTATTTTGAAGAAAGTTTCATGGGCTGTTGCAAGTGACTTATATATTCTGAGTTTATTTCTTGATACTATGGCTGAGACCTTTTCTCCTGCACTGCTTTGGTATTTCATTTACTTGTCTTTTGTTTTTTTTTATTTTTGGTCTTTGAATGGCATTATTTTCTTGTACTGACGATATCATTTTTTTTTCTGTTTCCACCAGAGACATAATAATATTACAAAGCAGTTTTTTTTTCTTTTTAGGATTTCTACAGAGTAACAAGGGATTATTGCATAAGGGGTGTCAGTCAAAATATATAATTTTATTTACGTTTCTTTTTCTCAGCCCAGGATGTTGTAGCTTAATGCTTTGGAATTCTGATGTTAGCTACTGATAGCCTTAGGTAAACATGGATGTACTTCAAGCTCTTTGAAAAATTCACATATACTTTAGTAAATGTAGTTGAATTGGTACCTAAGATGACGTAGGATAGAAGCAACATTGATAGCTATCTCCTTCTTGCGGTCTACAAATAAATGTTCATATGAGGAATCATACCATCCCACCAGTTCAATTTTACTGATACTTTGAACAACAATGAGAGGGATGAAAAGATACACGAAGGAAAAGATGGGTGATTAGATCTCATTGGTTTTACTCCATTTCATTGAGGAAATAACAAATCACATCTGTTTATAAGAAACTCCTTCATAAGTTCTTAGAAACTTTGTGTATATTCAACTATGGTTGTTGAATTTATCAGCTTACATGGTGGAGAAGATATCACCATACTTAATTTATTTTCTCACCACTCCTCATTTTTACCATGGGTCTCATTGCTATAAACCCATCTGTAATCAGCTTTCCTCTAATAGAATTTGATAGGGACTTAAAATAAGATATTTGACTAGAAAACCAACTGTAAATGTTTTAAAAAGTATATTTAATAGCATTTTAAACTGTGTGTTGGGGGTTGTACCTGATTTTGTTTGTGCCATTTTCCTCTCAATATCTTCTCTTTCTGAAAATGGATAGTTATTCTGAGAAGAACTAGTATCCTAGTATTTTTGTTACATCTATCTCCTACTTTGTCCCTTGTCTTGTACCATGCAACAAGATGGTATATTCATTTTCATCTTATATCAGCCATTCTACAATATTTTTGTGGCTCTGATTAAGTAAAATTAACTTTCTGGTCAACCAGTTAAGGGATAAGATTCTAGGATGGCCCTCCAGGGCCATTAGATTTGCATAATGACCATAGTATAAATGCAGGGACTCTGGGCTTAAACAATGTTCCTGCATTTCTGCATGATTCTTTGAGAACACTGTAAATCATTAGGCCATTGTTAGAGAGTTTCAGCAAATTTAGTCTTCAATAATCTCACACTTTAGCCATGGAAATAAAAGCAATTACAGTCAGACATTTGTAATCACTGGAGCTTTCAAGATTCATTTGTGGTGAACTGAAACTCATTACTTTCCCTAATCACCATGCCAACTTAACTGCCTTAAATGTTACCTGCAAAACTAAAGAGATATAATACATAATATCAAAAGTGCTACATCAAATTTAATAAATACACCATTATGGGAAGTTTTATTAATCCAAAAATTAGAGAATAATTTGATATTCTTGGGCATAGAGAACAATGATTGAGAATAGTTTCATATATACTATAGCTGTGTCTAAGTGGTTAAATAAGACAATAATTTTGTTCTTCAGTTTTCTGCAGAAAGATGAAACATGGTACCCAGTATTTTCTAAGTAACCATATATTCAGTGTGTGCTTCTGCTCCTCTTTTCATTGATTCTTCAATCGCAACCCCAGTATATATTTGACTACTTTACTTATGTTCTTTGGGATTAGTCCAATGAATTCCTGTAACTATGAAATGTGCAGCCAAGCACAATTTTAGATTGTACAAAGGGAGAGAGAGTCTATATTGGTTTGAGTGAAATTAAACAATACAACCCCTCCTCCAAAAAAAAATCTTCTGAACAGGACACATCCACAATCTTGTCTCCTCTGCTCTAGTCCATGTTTATGAAGGGAGAAAGATCTGAGATCCTTCTGCCAAAAAAATATCAGTCCAACTCCTCCTGTTCCCTGGGGCTCTTGTATTATTACTACATGGTATTGCTGTATGGCTTGTCTTTTTATTAGTGACTGCTACATCAGGCTTGGGTACTAGTGAGCTGATGGAGCTGATGGTAGATAGAGACCTGTGTGGGTTTGTTTTGTTTTGTTTCAGTAAGTAGTAAATGGATTGTATTATTTCCCTTTTAAATATTTTTAATATGGGGTTTCAACATTTAGCCGAGGTGTGCATTGAACCATAACCCACATGTCTCAGTACTTCATAGGGCTATGACTGCAGTATTCCACCTTAACCTGACTTAGGTACAAATTTTACTCACCATAGACATGTTTAAAACATTGCATATTAGGCTATCTTTACAGTAACAGGTAGAAAATGGATACGACACTACAAATACCATTAAGATTAGATAAGGTACCAAGATTTAATATGGAATTCTATGCAAAATAAGGTCAATGAAATATGACTCTCCACATCTCCTGTATCTGTTGGATTGAAACTCAACCTATCCATAAGCTATGGTTGCTTCCTTTTACTGCACAGTGTGTGGATAGTAATGGGTGGAGAGTTTGTGATGTCTTCTTCATTGGCATTGTAACATGCCTGAATAATTTTGGTTAACAACCCCAGATTAATTGAAAAGGATTATTCTAAACTGTCTTTCATATATTGGTAACTAAGATCAATTAGACATTTGGAATCACTGGAGATATCTGTTGGTTTGTCTACCTTCTTTCACATGATTTAAAGGAATTAATTAATCAAATAATTGCAACTGAATTTTCCCCCTTGATTAAAGATAATTGTTTACAGTTTCATTACCCCATAAAAGTCTCAAATATGGTTTACATTTACATGAGTTGTAAGCAAACATGCATGGTAGCAGCATGTTTAAATATGAAGGGTCAAGCAGATATAACATGTTCTTAAATTATTATAGTTATGCTGACTTCCCTAAGTCTAGTTAGAAAGCCATCTCTGAGGTGACTGGTGGGCTTCACACCTAAATTTCTCAATTTCTCCCTCTTTTATTTATTGATTTTTGGTTTGGTTTGGTTTGGTTTGGGAATTTCAAGATAGGCTTTCTCTTTGTAGCTCTGGCTGTCCTGGAACTGCTTTGTAGAAAAGTCTGGCCTCAAACTTGCCAAGATCTGCCTCAAGTGCTAGGATTAAAGGTGTGTGCCACTACCACCCAGTTAATATCTGAATTTCTTTAAAGCTTAGGAATCTTCCTTTCCAAGTCTCCAAAATCCTTCCCCTGTCTCCTTGCCACCCCATGTCTTATGTTTCTTCTTTAGATTTTTCTAGTATGTGAATACTACTCTTATCCTCTTGGAACCATGAATTTGAAAACATTGCATCATCTGTGGTTACTCTAACCCTCTTAGCCTTCAATTGATAAATCCAAAATTGCTACACCAGTAAGAAATATACAGAGACAGAGCATCAAATAAATATGTAGTAAGAACACCTTGGGTTTCAGTCTCTCAGGAGCACGGTACTGGCTTAAAGTCCATCTTACTCATATCTATGTTCCCTACCAATAAGAAGTTTTCAAATGAGAATTTACCTCTATTTGCCCCTACCAGGACATGTGTTGTCATATTTGCTATGTTTGTGCATCTGTGCAGATGCATGGGTTGTAGTAGCAAGTGTAAAATCATGAGCCTAAAAGTCTAACCAGCTAAATGAAACAGAGATTACACTGTGCTGTGGTGATGGGAATATATTCATCCTGAGTTAAGACTTATCAGCTCACATTTCCAGATAACCTTGCAGGATGAAATGCCAGAAAACTAGAGAAAAGTGAGAATGGTGAGTCAAGAGTGTTGTCGTCTAGATGCCTTATTATTAGGAGTTTTACAATTATTACCCTGGAAGTCATGCTGTGGGGAGTGTGTGTGTGTGTGTGTGTGTGTGTGTGTGTGTGTGTGTGTGTGCTGCGTGCTGCTCTGCGTCATGTTTGTTTGTGTGTGTGTGTGTGTGTGTGTGTGTGTGTGTGTGTGTGTTTGCATATGCACTTGGAAGAGAAGCCTCAGATACTATTACATTTTCAAGAAAAAAAGAGGTCAAACAAATATCCTCATGAAAAATGATTGCTGCTATGTCTCTAATTCTTCATGTTTCTAAACATTTATGGTGGAAATAAAAAAAAAAATGGTGACTTTACCTTTTCAATGTATAAGATACAATGTGATTGGTAATGAGCACCCAAATGCTTCTGGGCCCTCTCTGCTTATGTGTGTTTGAAGGAAATGAAGTGAGCGAAGGAGAATACAGGAGAAGAAGGGCATTTGGTAGCAGCAATATCTGCAAGTCAGTGTCTGAGGCTGGGCCTTAACTTGGTCTTATTCTATGGCACAGTATCTCAGGATCAGTACCAGGAATACAGCTGAGCTGGTGACTGCTAAAGTCTTAGTCTTGTTCCCAATAACAACACTCAACAATATGAGACAATTTGACTCATGATTATGTAGAAGTCAACAGATGACCATCTTTGAGTAGCACACTTTAGTTTATGAAATCTGTATCTTCAAATGCTGCATTGCTCTCCTCTATGTGCAGGCCACTGACCACCATAGACAATCTCATCTGATATTTTTGGACATTACCTCCATTGCCATGTTGTTTGAGTTGTGTTATATATGCTGAGAGGTGTGAATCAGTGATGATAATGTCCTATTTCTTGATATTTGGAGTGTTTATAATATATATTATATAAAGCAGACTTTTATAGATGAAGCTACAGCTTGATGGTAGACTGCTCTTTTTTGTGTGCCTCAGACTGTGAGTTCAAGCCACAGCCATGCTAAAACAAGCAAACAAGAATCAAAAAATCTAACCAAGTCTTATAGCTATGAGGTAAGTGTTCAAATATGAGGGAAGGACTAAGCTCCTGTGACACCTCTGCTTAAGGGTTCCTTGTATTCAAAGCCTGTATCTCTTGGCCTTGTTTCTGAGTCTAGAAATAAATGAGCCCTATGCCAGTTGAGTCCTGCTTCTCTGCATAATCACTGTAAAAACCAAGCACAGATTGAGAAATTAGCGAAAACAAATTTCATTAAGCTCCCAAACCCCATTCTAATAACAAAAATAGTTCTGAATTTTTCTATGTTATTAGAGGTTTCTAAGATAGTATGATCAAACTCTTATAGAATGGCACATTTGAGCAGTCATTACATGTTGTGGAATTTAGTTTTTAGTTTTCAATAAAAACAGATCCATTTCTGTTTTCTGACATGTGAACATTACATATTGGTGAATTATCCAAAATTTATGTGATAATTAATTACTAACTGGATATGACAACATACAAAATCTAAACATATAAATCGGAATGCTTATCCCTTTCTAAATTATATATTAAAACTATACTTATGTTGAAAGGAAACAATTATTTGTGTCCTTTATTTATTTTAACTTTTATTTATGTGTGTGCCTCATTGTATATTCACCATATGCATGCAGTGTTCAAAGAAGCAATAAACAGGCTTGGACTCCCCTCAATCTAGAATTATAGGCAGTTATGAGCCACCGTGTGTATGCTTGGAACCAAATCCATATCCTCTACAAGAACAACAAATACTTTTAGGTACTGGATAACCTCTGCATCTTCAGTGATATTCAAAGGCAATGAGAGAAATAAAGTGGGGAGCATGAGACCAGAAAGGCTCACATTTTAAACCATTAAATAATTATGTATGCACTGTGGAGTTGTGTAAGCAGAGCAAACATTTATAAAAGGGTGAGATGTGGGACTGTTTCTTAAACATTCATATTCTTCAGGAAGAAATGTAATTGAAGTAACAAATCCATGTGTATTTGTTACTTATAACAAATAACTGAAACAGTACAGGGAATTACTTTATTAGAGTTCAGAACACTTACATACGTTAGTCCTAGAAGTAAATCTGTTTTTGTTATTTTCAGAGTTCTGTTTTGCTAAATTGTTATAATGGCAATAAATGAATTATCAACACTATAATGTAACTGCTTTGTTTATAAAATTACCTAATCATGCAAAAACTGAGTCATGTTGAGAATAAGTATGCCTAAATCATGTTAACATCAAAGTCATTTAAATCAAATAAGGACAAGTATAAGCAGTTGGTAGTTCTAAATTTGATTACCAATCTCATTAGTTGAAGTTTCACTTTTTATGAGAATTATCTTTTATTTTGTACATAGAAAGAGCATTTCTTTTTGCAATAAAACAATCTCTTCCAAACACAAAAGATAATAGGTGGGATACTGGGGAGGGATGAAAGTTCCATATGAGATTATGAGGTATTAGGAGACACATTAGGATGTCAGGTTATTACCCTCACTCCTGTAATTGGTGGGTTTTGTTTTTAGTCTTTTGCCTCTTTATTTGCCACCAAGCTCCCAAATAAACCACATGGAGGAGTGTTATTCTTTCTTATGTGTGGTGATATCTTGCTTGCACAAATAAAGTCTGTTTGAAGGTCAGAGAATAGAGCTTGCCATTAGCTAACCATATTAGTCTGAAGGGCTGTACAGACAGGAAGTGAGGTAGCTGAGCCAAAACAAGATATACTAAGGGAGAAACAAGAACTTGTTCTCTTGTCTGCTGAGATGCTAAGGAGGTAAGGTGTGGTGGTGGCAAGCTCCATTCTCTGACCTTCAGACAGCTTTAATTTGTGCAAACAAGATATCACCACACTTATGTGTGCCTGGCCTTAGTTTGGCTTGTTTCTAGCCAGCTTTTCTTAAATGAGCCCATCTACCTTTTATTTCGGGGCTTTTATCTTTATCTATTCTGTATGCCATTCTTTACTTCTTACTCTGTGGCTTGCTGTGTAGCTGGGTGGCTGGCCCCTTCTTTTCTTGCTCCTTCCTTTTTTCTTCCCATATTTCTCCTATTTATTTTCTCTGTGTGCTAGCCTCACTTATCTTTTCTCCTATCTGTTATTCAGCTTTTTATTAGACCAATCTGGTGTTTTATAACACAGCTTTGTGAACAAATGCAACATAAAAGAAAGTAGCACATCTTTGCATCACTAAACAAACATGCCACAGTTAAAAAAAAAAAGAATGTAACATACTTTTAACTAATACTCTACATCAGAATCAAGTTGCAAGTATGTGTAGGTCAATGGTCCTGAACTCATGCCCTCCAGTGGGGGCATCATCTCAGGTGCTGGAGGCTGAAGTGTCTGTTCAAGGCCCACAGAAATGTCTACCAGTGTAGACAGTCCTTGCTCTGCCTTCAGGGTTTCAGCCCCAAGAGGAGGCCAATGCTGAAGACCGTAGAAAATATTTAATGAACAGTTTCAATGTTAAGTAAATTCATCCTTGTAGAGTTAATTGAAATAGATGATTTTATTGCAATTGCAATTAAGGAAGCATGTGACTACTACAGTAAGGAAATAAAGAACGTTTGATGAGCTGGTCTGTCCATAGAAAAGTTAACTGGATGCATGGAAAATAAAGGCTTAATTTTGGTGATTGTCTTTGACATGTTGATTGAGCATTTCAAATACAATGTTTAAGTCTATAAACTTACACCATGTTTTTTCTTTCTCCCAAGAATTCCAAAATGCTATTGCAGTTTTTTAATGTTTAAAATCTTTATTCTTTATCTCGAGTCTATAGCAAATACATGTTTGTTGAAATTTGATACCCCATGCTGTTTTTAATCTCTAATATAAAATCCATTCTACTATCTAGGATCTATCATTATCATTTTAATTAACATACACTTGATTGACACATGAATAATAGACTGATTTTGAAACCGATAAACTAATGAATCATTGGAAATGACTCTTGAAGTGACAATAAGTTCTTAATTACCTTTATAACATTTGAAAAAAAATACATTGGCAAAAGCAATACTGCCCAAATGTGAGCTGAACAAAGAAGGCACCAATGAACATATCAAACTGGAGAGGGAAAGACCACAAGACCCCAACCCCACACCAAGAAATCCAGGCAACTGAGTAAAGCCAGGAGCAGGAGAATTGGTCTTCTCCAGGAATTGGTTGTGCAATGCCAAGTGGTCAGCCATGAAAACATATACACAAGTAACCTTGTGTGGACTGAACAGGTTAATATAGGAATATGCAATATCATATGTTTCAATATACATGCAAGTATACAATAACAATTGATGAAACCAGAGACCATGAATTTCAAGGAGAGATGGGTGGGGTATATGGGATTGTTTGAAGGTAGAAGGGGAAGATAGAAATGCTGTAATTAAAATAAAATCTCAAAAACAAAACCAAAAGGCCATAGTTAGATAACAACTACAATGTGCCAGATACCTTCCCTAAGCTTGCCCCACATATCTGCAATGTAACATCAACAGTGTTGACTGTTGCTTTGAAAGAAAAGAAAGAGAATGCATGAACTACAAATGAGGGTAATTTTTAACTTTAGTGTGCAGATGCTCTCAGTGGGGACAGGACACAGGGGCAGTGAGTTCCGGGCTTCTGTAGCATTGTTAAAATTTCTCAATCTGAAGGAGATGCCCATGAAAGTACAAGAAGCATACCAAACACCAAATAGCCTGGACCAAAGTAAAAAGACTCCAAGACACATAATAATCAAAACACCTAACATACAGACCAAGTAAAGAATATTAAGGGCAGCAAAGGAAAAAGGCCTATAAGAAGACACAGGCTAACAGAATGGATGCAAAAACAGAATCCATCCTTCTGCTGCATACAAGAAACACACCTAAGCTTCAAAGATAGACATTACCTCAGGGTAGAGGGCTGGGAAAAGATCTTCCAATCAAATGGACCCAAGAATCAAGCTTGTGTAGCTATCCTAATATCTAACAAGTTAGACATCAAGCCAAAATCAATCAAAAGAGATGAAGACAGTCTTTTCGTATTCATTGCAGGAAAAATCCATCAGCACAAAGTCTTGATTCTGAACATCTATGCCCCAAATACAAAGGCACCCACATTTATAAAAGAAATGTTACTAAAACTCAAACCTCACATAAAACCTCACACACTTATAGTGGGAGACTTCCAACACAACACTCTTACCACTAGACAGGACCACCAGTCAGAAAATTAACAGAGAAACAAAAGAACTAACAGAAGTTATGTCTCAATTGGAATTAACAAACAACTATAGAACATTACATCCAAACACAAAAGAATATAACTTCTTCTCTGTTCCACATGGAACCTTCTCTAAAATCGACAACATACTAGGCAGCATAACAAACCTCAACAGATACAAAATATTGGAATAGTCCCCTGTAACTTATCAGACCACCATGCTTTAAAATTGGAATTCAACAACAACACAAATCGCAGAAACCCTACAAACTCGTGGAAACTGAATAATGTGCACCACATCTGGGTCAAAGAAGAAATAAAGATATTAAGGACATCCTAAATTTCAACGAGAATGAGGACACGACATACCAGAACTTATGCGACACCTTGAAAGCAGTGTTATGAGGGAAGTTTATTGCACTGAGTGCACATATGAAGAAAACAGAGGATACTCACATTAGAGAATTAACAGCACAACTGAAAGCCCTAGAATAAAAAGAAGCAAACTCACTCCAGAGGAGTAGACACCAGGAAATAATCAATTTGTGATCTGAAATCAATAAAATAGAAACCAGGAAAACAATACAAAAAAAATCAATGCAACAAAGAGTTGTTTATTTGAGAAAATCAACAAGATAGACAAACCCTTATCCAAACTGATGAAAAAGCAAAGTGAGGACATGCAAATTAACAAAATCAGAAATGAAAAGGGTGACATAACAACGGACACAGAGGAAATCCAGACAACTTTCAGGTCATACTTTGAAAACTTGTACTCCACAAAATTTGAAAATTCAAAAGAAATGGACAAATTTCTGGATAACTATCACTTACCAAAATTAGATCAAGAACAGACAAACAACTTAAATAGACCTATAACCCCCAAAGAAATAGAAGCAGTCATCGAAAGCCTTGCAACCAAAATAAGCCCAGGATCAGATAGCTTCAATGCAGAAAGAAGAGCTAATTCCAATATTCCTCAAATTGTCCCACACAATAGAAATATAAGGCTCATTATCAAACTGTTTCTATGAGGCCACATCACCTTGGTACCCAAGCCTCACAAAGATACAACTAAGAAAGAATACTACAGACGGATATCCCTGATGAACATTGATGCAAAAATACTCAATAAAATACTGGCAAACCGAATCCAAGAATACATCAGAGAAATCATCCAACATGACCAAGTAGGCTTCATCCCTGGGTTGCAAGAATGGTTTAACATACGAAAATCAGTCAACGTGATCCACCATATAAACAAACTGAAAAAGAAATACCATATGATCATCTCCCTAGATGCTGAAAAAGCCTTAGACAAATTCAACACCCTTTCATGATAAAGGTCTTGGAGAGATCAGGGATAACAGGAACGTACCTAAACGTAATTGTCGGGAGCCGCATTCGCCATTACAAGATGGCGCTGGCTTCCTGTTTCCTGGTTCTTGTTTACAGCATTAGCTATGCTGACTGCACATGCGCCACTGTATGGTAATTTCTATATGGTAGCTCTCCCTATCAGAGAAGCTATATCATTCGGGCGTTTTGCGGAGCACCAATTACAGACGAATACGTCGCCCTGCAGGCTATTTAAGCCGTGCGTATTCGGGGCTTGGGGTCCTTCTCCATCAGCATGTAAAGAGCGCTACAATAAAGATTCTGCTGGACACATCTTCGGTTGCTGCGTCTTCCTTATCGGCAAAGGTTGCGCGCGACAAGTGGTGCCGAAACCCGGAGCCTGCCGACCCTGGGCGGATGAACTCCTCGAAGGACCCTCGACTGCTCGTCGAAGGAAGATTCAAGCCAGCGGAGCGAGAAGCTGCAGCACTTTTCAGCAAGGTATGACCCCTGTGGTCTAGGTGATCCCGTTTCTTGTTGTTTGTTTCATTTTTCGTTTTATTGTGCTGTCTGTGTTTTAATTGTCATAAACGGGAGAATACTCGCCGCTCACTCTTTTGTGACCTAGCATAAGTGGCCTTAAGTCTCAGGTAAATAACTGAGCCGTCACACCCTCTCCTGTAGATAAAGGAGTTATAGGGAACCAGCCGACCAAGCCTATTGCAGATGCAGCGCAGGCGCTGCTGAAGCAAAAGGAGCTAAAGATTCCAGATAGAGTTTTGCGGAACTTCCTTAAGGAAGTTGACCGTGTTGCTCCCTGGTTTGTGGTCTCTGGGACCCTCTCCAAAGGAACATGGGATAAATTAGGAGGAGATCTTATGCGGGAGAAGGAACAAGGAACTTTAATGACTGGTGTATGGCCGTTATATAAATTGTTAAAGTCTTGTATTGAAGATGAGAGATGTAAGGAACAGGTCAAAGAGGGACAGAGAGTGCTTTCAGACCATCAGGATAGTCTATCAGAAGCTGAAAAGGGAAAGGGAGAACAAAAGAAAAGGTTCTCCAGAAAGAAGTCAAATAAGAATGAAAATGTGCACAGTAAACTAGCAAAGCTAGGAAAGAAAGCAAAACAGCTCGCCGAAAGGAAAAGGAACTTAACCGACGAGCTAAAGATTTAAAGCTTGTGCCTGCTCCAAAAGGAGGAGCATGTAAGGATTGTGAATGTGAGGATCCAAAATTATACCCTCTCCTCACTGAGTTTAAACATTATACTATAGATTCTTCCTCCGAGGAGGAGACGTCCCCCGGAGAGGAGGATGAGTCTGACCTATCTGGGTCAGAAGGGGATCCAGAGCTGAACCCTGCCGAGCAGGCAGAATTAGATGAGGAAGCTAAAAATTATGAGGCTGGGAGATATGGGCGTGCCCCACCTTATGCTCCAGGCTATGAGCCAACGGCACCGCCCTATGATGTTGTACAGCAGCAAAAAATGGCCAAAAAAGGAAGAAATTCTATGATATCAGATAAGGAGACAAGGAGAATAAGGGCAGCGTTCCCCGTGTGGGAGGATGCCCAGAATCAGAGACAACATACGCCATTGGATCTGAAACAATTGAAGGCCTTAGTGGAAGCAGTGCAAACATACGGAGTTAGCGCTTCCTTTACCACAGCCCTTATTGAAAGGCTGGCCTTGAATGCAATGACCCCAGATGATTGGAACAATACAGTTAAAGCATGCTTATCTATGGGTCATTATTTAGATTGGAAGTCCATTTATCAGGAATTGTGTGCGGCCCAGGCAAAGATGAATATAGCCGGTCAACGACCTCAATGGAGCTTTGATATGCTCACAGGTCAAGGTCAATGGGCTGTAAATCAGACAGCCTACCTACTAGAGGTTTATGAACAAATAAATAAGGCTGCCATCAGAGCATGGAAGAGTCTACCTAATAAAGGGCAAGTGACAGGAAATCTTACAAAGATTATTCAAGGAACAACTGAACCATTTTCAGATTTTGTGGCTAGAATGATGGAAGCAGCAGGAAGGATATTCGAGGACGCTGAAGAGGCTCCAGCCAAGAGCGCAAAAGAATTACATTGGCAAAATGAGGAAGGGAAAAGAGGAACTATTACCCCATATGTGCTAACCCTCCCTATAAATCTATGGGGAAGAGATGTATTACAACAACTAGATTTTGTGCTCACAAATGACTATTCACCTCAGAGCCAGCAGATAATGAAAAATATGGGCTGCGTCCTGGTCGAGGCCTTGGAAAACACTTGCAGGGACGTACAAGTCCCCTGCCCTCTAATGGGAAACAAGACAGAACAGGACTGGGTTTTTCCTAGGGGCCGCTGGGGAGGCAATCCCCATTCCTTGGAAAACAGAGGACCCGGTATGGGTTCCTCAGTGGCCCCTTACCTCTGAAAAACTGGAAGCCGCCAATCAATTAGTCCAGGAACAATTAAATCAGGGACATATAGAAAACCTCTCAATCTCCTTGGAATACCCCTATTTTTGTAATTAAGAAAAAATCTGGTAAATGGAGATTATTACATGATCTCGAGCCATAAATAAACAAATGCAGGTCATGGGTCCCATTCAAAGGGGTTTGCCTTTGTTATCCACCTTACCAGTTCGCTGGAGAATTTTAATAGTGGATATTAAAGATTGCTTTTCTCTATACCCTTACATGAGCAAGATAAAGTTAGATTTGCCTTTACCTTGCCTAGCATTAATCATGAACAACCTGATGAGAGATACCAATGGAAAGTTTTGCCGCAGGGCATGGCAAATAGTCCTACTATGTGTCAACTTTATGTAGCAAAAGCTATTCAGCCAGTTAGATCTCAATTTCCCGCCATTAAGATATGTCATTATATGGACGATATTTTGTTATGCCATTCTGATCAAGCCCTTCTGCAGCAAGCTTTTGGCGTTCTATCTAAAGAGTTGAATAATAAGGGTTTATTTATAGCTCCTGAGAAGGTACAAGAAGGAGATATTGGAAATTTTCTTGGCTCTACCATTTATCCGACGCAGGTAAAGCCGCAAAAGATTGTTATCAGAAGAGATGTTCTTAAAACACTTAATGATTTTCAAAAGCTTTTAGGTGATATTAATTGGGTAAGATCATATTTAGATCTAACTACGGCAGAACTTAAACCTTTATTTGCCATTCTGGAAGGAGACCCAGCCATCACATCTAGTAGACAACTTACCGCTGAAGCTGCCCAAGTGTTGGATAAAGTGGAAAAGAAATTGGGTGAAGCTTCTCTAACTCGGCTAGATCCTTCTAGCCCATTCCAGCTATGCATTGTCTCCTCACCTCAACAGCCTACAGCTGTGCTATGGCAAAGGGGACCGCTATTATGGGTCCATCCTCAAACCTCGCCTGGTAAAGTTTTGAGCCATTATCCCACTCAAATAGGAGAAATGGCCTTAAAAGGTCTACAATTAGCTCTAACTCATTTCGGCTGTGAGCCAGAATCTATTATTGTGCCTTATACTGTTTATCAAGTCAATGTGTTATGTGCCACCTTGGATGTTTGGGCGATTCTTCGTTGCACCTTTTCGGGACATATTGATAATCATTATCCTAAGCATCCGTTGTTACAATTTGTTCTTACTAATGCCATTATTTTTCCAAAAATTACTAGAAGTCAACCGATAATAGGAGCTATTGATGTTTTTACTGATGGGTCCAAAACAGGCATTGGCAGTTATGTTGTTAATAATCAGGTGTTTCAAAAATGTTTTAATTTTTCATCCCCACAATTGGTTGAATGTGCTATTGTAGCTGAGGTTTTACGAGTTTTCCCTCAACCTTTGAATATTATTTCTGACTCACATTATGTGGTAGGAGCAATACAGATTTTGGAAACAGTGGGATTAATCTCCTCAAAAAGTGCTGTTGCACAAGTCTTTGCTGATATTCAGCAATCAATCAGGACAAGATTGCATCCTTTTTTTTTATACAACATATGAGAGCACATACGCTATTACCAGGACCCATGGCAAGAGCTAATGATCTGGCCGATAAAGCCACTAAAGCAATTTATCTTATACTTAATTTTTCACTATACGTTTACAAGTAAAAGATAAAAATGTCCCTTCACAGTACCTAGTTGCAATAATTCTCAGCATACCTGCACAAATAAAAACTGACAACGCTCCAGCATATATCTCCAGCAAATTGAAACCGTTTTTTGAGTATTATAACTACCTAAGTTCATCAAGATCCGAGTTGAACAAGAGAAACATCTTAATGAAGAGAAATGACAAGTCATCCACCAATGTAGTTCCCATGAGTTGTGCGGAGACTTCTCAAAGGTAGGGAGGTGTTCTGTTCTTGTCTTTACAGGAAAACAGAAAGCACCCATCTTCAAACTGCCAAAAGACACTGAACGTGTAGGTACCTACAGAAGAGAATACAGCTCTCCAGAAAGAACCATTTAATGAAGAGGAATCTGATATATGGTAAAAAAAAAAAAAAAAATTATTTAATTCCAGTGAGCTATTTCTATATAGAAATCTATTTCTCTTTACTATCTAGAATTCCTCTAGTCCCAATTTATCTAAACCAATGCTGGCTTTGGAGTTGGATTTGGCTTTCCTTCTCTAAATTCAAGCATGTTGTTAAGATTAAATTCACAGTTTCTGCCTTATATCAAGAATCCAATTGGTGTAAGGCAGAAGAAAACAAAATCTGGGCACTGTCATTTACCTACAGTCAGTTTTTCTCTCTGAAATCTTAATTTTCCTCATATACCTTTTAATGCTTATTGTTGCCTTTCCCTAATGCATACCGTAAAAATTAAAAATTTTACCTTGATTTTGATATTTAAGTTTTCCACAAGGAATATAACAGTTCTCAACAACAATCTTTGAACGATCTGGAAAGAAGATGGGGCCCCAATTGGACACTTCCACTTGACTCAGCCCGATGCATCTGGACTACAAACTTTACCCTAAACCGGTCTGAGACTGCTTTTGCTCGAGACAACTCATGACTAGCTAGCTGTATTGGTGCACCTTCTTATTACAACCTGGCCAGAGTTTCAAGTAGAATTCCAGTCAAGCATTTTCTGCCACACAATGACTACCTACATATGTTACAGCCAGTTCTGTTGACAAATTTGGTTGCTTAAAATTTTCTTCCAACAGGATCCCATGGAGAAATCATCGTCCCATTTCAGCAGGAAGTAATCTGAAGACAACGACGCCCCCTTTCCCCACTCTTGGAATTTAGGGATAATATTCATCTTCATAGGGTTGGTCATAGTTACTTGGGGTTGGTTTGGAAGGTGATACTTAGACTTGGTTATATCTTTTAGACAGGAATAGGGTATGGTTGGGAAAGGTATGGTTCAGAATGGATATAGGTAGATTAGCCTATTTTCTTGTGAATTATTTAGTAAGAGTGAGACATTAGTATTACAGCTTACATTGTTATATATTATTATTTGTGGTAACCTATGTAAAATTAACCTCTGTTCAATATAATTTTACCAAAGCAGCAAATCTTTCTAAAGAATTGTCCAAAATGTTGCAGTTCAATTGGAATGCAAATTTTGATGCAACCCTGAGCAAATTACGTCTTGCAATAGTTCAAATTAATTCCACTCGTTTGGATGTCTCTGTTACACAAGGGTTGTTTTCCTGGATGTCTTCCACCTTTTCCTACTTTAAAGAATGGGTTGGTGTAGGAATGTTTGGAACGACCTTGTTTTTGGGACTGTTCCTCTGTTTTTGGTTGCTTTGCAGATTCAAAAGACAACAACATGCTAAAAATGTGGCCATTGTGCAAGCTATGCTGGCTGTTGAGCAGGAAACATCCCCTCAAGTTTGGTTAAACATGCTAAGCCGTTGAGACGCTGTCAGAACTCCAAGCACTCCTGACGGGCACAGGTTCCCATTGCACCAGGGTGTTGTTCTGGATAGACCTTTGCATCTCCCAGGGCTCAGGTTCCCATTGCACGGGATCTCAGATGCAAGGGGTCTCCTTCACTGTGTAATCTCCTTGATCGCTCAAACTGTTGATTCAGCGGGCTGATCGGAAACTTCACAGTGTTAATTGTGGCCTTGCATATAATTTTAAAGAAAGGGGGAGATGTCGGGAGCCGCATTCGCCATTACAAGATGGCGCTGGCTTCCTGTTTCCTGGTTCTTGTTTACAGCATTAGCTATGCTGACTGCACATGCGCCACTGTATGGTAATTTCTATATGGTAGCTCTCCCTATCAGAGAAGCTATATCATTCGGGCGTTTTGCGGAGCACCAATTACAACGAATTCGCCCTGCAGGCTATTTAAGCCGTGCGTATTCGGGGCTTGGGGTCCTTCTCCATCAGCATGTAAAGAGCGCTACAATAAAGATTCTGCTGGACACATCTTTGGTTGCTGCGTCTTCCTTATCGGCAAAAGTTGCGCACGACACGTAATAAGAACAATATACAGTAAACCAACAGCCAACATCAAACTGAATGGAGAGAAGCTTAAGGCAGTTACTCTAAAATCAGGAATAAGACAAGACTGTCCTCTCTCTCCATAGCTCTTCAATAATGTACTTGAAGTTCTAGCTAAAGCTATAAGACAACAAAAGGAGATCAAGGGGATCCAAATTGGAAAGGAAGAAGTCAAACTGTCTCTATTTGCAGATGATATGATAGTTTACATAAGCGACCCAATAAACTCTACCAGGGAACTCCTACAGCTGATAAACACTTTTAGAAAACTATCTGGATACAAAATAAATTCAAAAAAATCAGTAGCCCTACTTTATTCAGATAACAAAGGGGCTGAGAAAGAAATCAGAGAAACAGAGAAACCCTATACAATAGCCACAAACAGCATAAAGTATCTTGGGGTAATGCTTACCAACAAGTGAAAGATCTATATAATTAGAACTTTGTGGCCTTAAAGAAAGAAATTAAAGAAGATACCAGAAAATGGAAAGATCTTCCTTGCTCTTGAATAGGTAGGTTAAACATAGCAAAAATGGCAATCTTGCCAAAAGCAATCTACAGATTCAATGCAATCCCCATTAATAACCCAACACATTTCTTCACAGATCATAAAAGAGGTTTGAAGAGAAACCATTATAGGTTTGAAGAGAAAACTGAACCTAGAGAAATGTCCAGAGACCTATAAGACTGACCCCTACTAACAATTTGAGCAACAGTGGAAAGGCTACCATAAATGCCCTTCACTGATAATGAGATTGGCGACTAACTTATCTACCATCATAAAGCCCTCATCTAGTAGCTGATGGAACAGAACCAAACACCCATGACTAAACATTGTGCCAAACTAGAATCCAGATGCAGAGAGGAAGGACAAGCCCAGGCTACAGAAACACATAGAGACATCTGACCTGAACAAGGAGGAGCTAATGGCCCCCAGACTGAAAGCTGGGAATCCAGCATGGGACTGACTGAGACTCCCTGGACATGGGTCTCAGCTAGAAGACCTGGGCAGTCTAAGGGATCTCTGATAGTGGAACCAGGATGTATCCCTGGTATGCAAAAGCACTTTGGGAGCACATTCCCCATGGAAGGATACTCTCTTAACCTAGATACAGGAGCGAAGGCCTAGTCCTTACTCCAAGTGACTTGACAGATTAAGATGACCCCTCCTGGAAGTCATCACCTTACATGTGGAGTATGGGAGGGATTGGAGGGTGGCCAGGGGGCATGAGAGGGTGGAAGAGAAGGAAAGAGGGAGAAAGAGGGAAGTGGGATCAATATGTAAAATAAAAATAATATAAATAAGCAAAAAAAAAAACCAGACTAAATGCATTGACTCTCTCTCCCTTCCTCCCACTTTCTCTCTCTCTTTCTGTTCCTGTCTCTCTCCCACTTCCCTTGCCTTCCCCCCTCTCTCTCTTTCCTCCCTCCCTCGCTTTTTATGTAGCATTATGTATCTCCCAGCTTCTGCTCTATCACCTGCCAGCATATTCTTTGGTCTCTGCCATGATGATAATGGACTAAACTTCTTAAACTATAAGCAAGTTCCAAACTAAGTTCTTTCTTTCATAAGGGTTATCTGGGTTGTGGTGTCTCTTCATAGCAATAGAAAAGTGACTAGGATGCTATGTTTAAAATAGATAATTATGGGTTTAGTTATATCATCAAACATTAAATGCATTGCTGCATTCAAATGAATTATCAAATTTTGTCTGTACATTGGATCTAATTGAAGAGATGATCCTGATCCTGCACATATTGGTACTATCAGGGGAATGTAAAACTCTGGAATACTTTTTGCCTCTGCTCTATTCATGTAGACTACCCTTCATAAGCAAATGAAAGCAACAATGACTATAAAGTCCATGTTCCCTGTTTGAATGTATATTTCATTTGCAATTCCTTTATTTGTTTGTTTTGATGTGTTTTATTTTTTCATTTTCCCCCTGTTAAAACTGCCAGAGCAATCTTTTGTTTTCTTAAGCTGAAGTCTCATGTAGTATATGCTCATTTCAACATTTCTATATTGTTGAGTATGACCTTGAACTTCTGATGTCTGCTTTTGTATCCATGCTGAACTGTGTTTGGTTTATGTGGTACAGAGCATGGAATCCAGTTCTGTGAACATGTTAAGCAAAACACCCCATCAAGTGAACTACATTTCTAGCACTGCAGAGATGTAATAAAGAAAGAGGAATTTTTACATTTACATAATGAGTTTCCTGCGCTGTCACAACATACCTCCCACTATGTATCTTAAAGCTATAAAACTCTATTTATTTTGAAAAATAGAAATCTGAAGCCAAGGAGACAGTAAAGGAGGTTCCTCCTTGAAATTCTGAGGTGGAGTCTTCCCCACACCTCTGTGTTGTGACTGGTGAAATTGTTGACTTTTGCAGGTGTGCCTCCATCTTCACACCTTGTTCTTATTGTGTCAGTGTCTTCACAAGACTCTTTTGTACATGGAGACCAGTCACATTGGGTTAGGGACCTTTTCTCTGACATACCTTCATGTTCAACTTGCAAATATCCAATTTTCAAAATGTCCTTTCTGTGGTATTAGGGTCTGGTTTTCAAATAATTTTCTCATGGAGCACACATGGTTTAATCTGTAAGAGGAATCAATTTAATTTTTCTGAATAAATGTTCAAATATCGAAGCTATACACAGAGTGTTCTTTGTTGTGCTGATTTAAATATCACTTCACAATTGGAGGGTGTCAGGTAGCAAAACTCAAATACCATGTGGGGGAAGAGAAAATATATGTGTAGATGTATTCATATCTATGCACCGATATGTTTTATGGTCATATTTAAAATTCATACTTAATTTCAAATGTAATAAAAGCCAGTGGGAAAACTGGAATGTATTAAGAACTGTTCTTTTAATTAATGACATATTTCATCATGACCCAGATGTGTAAATGAAGGGATTCTTTCTCAGTGACCTTCTCAGGAGGAGTCTCTTTCTCCTTGACTTACATCACCATATTCAAGGAAGCGAACAGTTCAATGAACATTGAAGAAACAGGAGGTTAATTTCTAGAGGCCAAAAAATAGAAATTCATATTAGAAGACACAGAAAACTATGTACACTATAAGCCAACACTTAAAAAAAAAAAAAATGGCCTCTGTCTGCAATGAAACGCCCTGACCGAAAAGTAAGTTGGGGAGGAAAGAGCTTTAATAGGCTCACACTGCAGCATTGCTCTTCATTACTGAAGGAAGTCAGGACAGGAACTCACAAAAAAACAGGGCAGGAACCTGGAGTCAGGGGCTGACATAGAAACCATAAGGAGTGCTGCCTGCTGGCTTACTCCCTATGGCTTGCTCATCCTGCTTTCTTATAGCACCCAGGACAATCAGCCCAGGGATGGCACCACCCATAATAGGTTGAGCCCATTCCATATATCACTAAGGCCAAATCTTATGGAAACATGTTCTCAATTGAAGGTTTCTCCTTTCAGATAACTCTAGCTTGTATCAAATTAACTTAAAACTAGACAGCATGTATCTCTGTAAATTTGACTTTGTCAAAGAGAGGCAATCTATTTCTGTCAATCAAGTTATAGAATCGGTGTCCCTATCTTAGTTGATCCAGGAAGTCCAGAGTTAGTTCACTATCTTATTGGATCTAGGATTTACATCTCTCCTCTAAGGCCTCCTACTGCACCAGTGAGTCAAAGACAAGTTGGGGTAAAGGCAAAGAGGTAATTCTGTTTTGTGTACAAGATCAGCATGGCTGCCTGTGTGCTATGTTAATAGCCTTTTTTTTTTTTTTTCTGATTCATTCATCATCACTCTCCCTGCCATGGGTATTCTACACCTAAATATGATAAAAAAAGAATGTTTGGGCTTTGTTGAACTGTTTGTAGAACTCATTATTATTGTTAACCTGAAGAAAGCCCTTGAATTTTCTTCTGTATTTATAAGGGATAAAGAGATCCTCTATTATATCTACAACCGGGAAAATCAAATGGAATGTAGAAACCCATATCTCAGAGACAATTCTAGAGAATTTAAATTAGAGTGAGATAATGTTTTAATGGTAAAGTTATCATCTTACTTTTTTATCAAAAGAAAACTTCTAAGTCTTCAATATGCTTCAGGGAATTTTGGTAGGTGCCCATTCAAATGTAACTAAAATATATTTTCTGTGTCATTATCATTAAACTTTGCAGGTTACATGTAATGATGGTACATTTGATACACTTGTAAATGAGATCTGGAAATTTCATCTTTAATTTATAAACCTTTTTTTAAGATGCAAAGTATTGTCTTATTTAAGATGGATGTTACTAGAGAGCCAGTTAACTGTCTTGTGTTAAGTGTGGCCAGGTGAAGAAAGATATTAAAACTAAAAAAAAAACTACAGCTAACCTTGAACTATCACCTAGGTATCATCAAATTGTCAGCCAGGAACCCTATGACAGAGAAGAAACTTGCTGAGGCAGGTTACCCTCCATCTTTCTGACTGACTACTGAAGCAAGAATGTAGAACAAATTCATTTAAACCTGAGATAAAGGCATGGGTGAGGTTGAATCCCAGCAGAAAAATGCTTATCTAATCAGCAAGAGCCTTAAAATGTCCCTCCCCAGCTGGGCAGTGGTGGTGTACACCTTTAATCCCAGCAATTGGGAGGTAGAGGCAGGGGGATCTCTGTGAGTTCTGAACCAGCCTGGTCTACAGAGTGAGTTCCAGGACAACCAGGACTGATTCAAAGAGAAACCCTATTTCAAAAAGCAAAACAACAGCAACAACAAATTGCCCCCTCCCAATGGATATGGTATAAATAGAGACAAAAATAGAATTTCAGATGGGAATATTGAACACTTAAAATTATATTCATGTTCGATTTGATTTGTATGAGTATATGTGATTGTGTATAAGATGGCAATATTAAAAACAGTTCTTAAAGTTGCATTATATAGAGAAAAAAATTAAAAAAAAATAAGAACAGATTAGAGGCAAAGTAAGGCAAAGAGCCAGTTGACACATGGACTGCTGTCACTAAAGATCAATAGTTGACATTATATGGGAGTGGGACTGTACATCTTGGTGGCAGTGTGTCCATGGAAATAATAATGTTGTATGGGACTAAAACACCTACATGTAGGAGACCAATGCAAAGGGAGCCAGGGAACCCTGAAAACAATAGGGCATGGGGTCAGCCGTGATAATTTATTTGTGCCGCAGGTTTGACAGAGGTCACTACTAGAGAAATGGTCAAGGGCACACACATTCTTTCTACATTGTCATCTTGCATCTGCTCAGGGCTGTACAATTATCACAGTCACATTTGTATTAAAATTAGATTATTTCTTAAAATGTCAGATTGGCATGAATTAAATTGTAATCACTTTCAAGATTGTATGAATTTAAAATGTCCAAAGTTAAGTATTTTTAGATAACTATACCTAGTAATTATGACTTTTGTGCCAGACAATTAATGAAAGGCTTAAATAAGCATGATCACAGTCCTTCTCTGAGAAAGGCATATTTAATATCATGAAGAAAAATTCTTAATGTACTTTTTATTTTTCACAGTAATATTTCAACAAGATAATGAATCTATTTTGTAAAATAAGATTAAAATTCTACATTATGAGTTTATTAAGTTTTATGATAAGTAAAATGTAAATACATATATTTCTTATACTTTCATACTTACTATAGGGTATAATATGGTGGGAGCTGGAGAGATGGCTCAACAGCTAAGTGCACTTGCTGCTCTTGTAGAGAACTTCCAGGTGGTTCTCAGCTCCCACATCAGGCAGTTCACAGAACACTTCTTACTTTACCTCCAGAGGAACTGATACCCTCTTCTGACCTCTGATGGCACTTCACTCATGTACACACAGACACATACACACCACATACACACACACACACACACACACACACACACACACACACACACACACACACACACACACACACACACTCACACACACACACACACACACACACACACAGAGAGAGAGGGGGGGGGAGGGAGACAGAGTGAGAGAGAGAGAGAGTTAAAAATAAGATACATCCTTGGAAAATCAGATGAGACAGCCCAGCTAACTTGTATCCTACAAGTTTTGCTTAAATGTCCATATGTGAGATTTCAGTTAGCTGAAAAGGGTAAATCTTAAAGTGGCTTTTATATGGTTTATACTGCTTTGAACTCCTTGGTAGGTTTTTTACTGGCCACTTGGTCAGCCACTAAGCTTTGAGTCACTTGACTCTCTCCACAAGGATTACAATTTAAAGTTCTCTTTTTAAATGATCACCATGGTTAAAAGCAGAAGTATTGTGGTGTTTATGAGAGGAGATTGACTAGAAGGTTAATTGTGGGGAAGCTTTATCTGAGGGAACCACGTGTAATTATTGTTTTGTTCAGAAAGCAGAAATCTCATTTGTTGAACTTTCTCAGAGAAGCTCAGTAGATCCTTGAGATTGGGACTGTTGACATGATGGATTCTTCATTTAATTTCAGCCAGAATAACTTTGCAAGAACAGTTTCTAAACCAAGATCATACAACAAGGGTTAAGCTAAAAGTATAATCGGTGTCACAACCCCATTACAGGCTATTTCAGAGATGATCCTGAGTTTAAGCCCTGAATGTTAGAATTGGTTTTTGGACTGGTTACTGTGATGATGCCAATATAATATTCAACATTCACTTTCCTCACCAAGAAACATTTCTATGTCTCTAAAGTTTTAATTGGAGATGACTGAGAAAATTATGAATCCAAAAAAGGATAAAATAAGTTATAAAACCTAGACCACACAGTGCTTCTTCTCACACCTAGGAATATATTCTTAATGTTCTTAACATTAAAGTACAAGATGTCAAGGTTCTGGTGTTCTGTGTAAGGAACTTAAATATTTAGACTATACCCTAAAGGTTAACACAAATTATAAAAAAAACAACTCTTCTTTATGTTTTGTGTAACATTTACTCACTTATTTCTTTAAGTGTGTGTATTTGTGAAGGCACATGTGAATGTGTTTATGCCATTAGGTGCATGTATGATAAATCCAGGAGAAAATTTGTGGGACTCAGTTGTCTCCTACCACCAAGTGGAGCTTGGAATTTGAAGTAAGACCCTCAGGAATGGCCTCTGACCTTCACACATGCACACCATAGCTTACATACATGCAAATGCACACACACACACACTCACACACACTCACACACACACACATACACAATTAAATATGTAATTTATAAGAACCTCTATTAAGGGCTGGAGAGATGGCTCAGCAGTCAAGAGTACTGGCTACTCTTTCAGAAGTTCTGGGTTCAATTCCCAGCAACCACATGGCAGTTCACAACTGTCTGTAACTCCAGTTCTAAGGGATCAAACACCGTCACACCAATGCACATAAAATAAATTAGTTAAGAACCACTGTTAAAGAAGATGATAAAAGGTCATCTTGCTCCTCTAATGCAGTCACTTTAGATGGCTACTGTTATCTGAGTAGCTCATTTGGACTTCATGTTGGGTAGTGTCTTTGGTTGTGCTTTACTTTTTCTATGCTCAAATGCTGTGACCAAAAGTAGAATAGAACAAGAAGGGTTGATTTAACTTATATGTCCACATCACAATCTATTATTGAAGGAATTCAGGGAGAGAACTTAAGCAGGACCTGAAGAAGAAACCATGGAAAATGTTATTATTTGGCTCATTTGTGGGATCATGCTCAGCTAGCTTTCTTGTCTGTACAGCACAGGATCACCTTCCTAAGAAATTGAACCACCTGTGATGGGCTGGGACCTCATATCTAAAATAGCAATCAAAAAAAATGCCTCTCAGACATGTTCCAATTTTACCTTTGCAATTCCTTAACTGAGGTTCCCTCAGATTACTCTAGCCTGTGCCAGGTTGAAGGCTAAAGCTAACTAGAACAGGCAGTGAGGTACCATAAAATTAGAATAATAAACAGTTGTGATCCAAGAGTCCTTGTGAATGTTTTCCTACAAATTAAAAACAATGACATAAACAGAATTGCCTCACAATAGCAAGAGAGACAAGTTCATTAGGTATCTGAAATAAGCAAATAATTTCACATAGAAATTATTTTTCAACTTAATTATTAAAATACTGCTTTTCCTCGGAATAACGTTGCAAAAGCCCAGAGAGCCACAGAACAATAATGATATAACTTTTTATTTAAACATCCTTTCAGAGCTGTGCAGTGGTGGCACATGCCTTTGATCCCAGCTAATTAGTTCCAGGACAGCCAGGCATGGATATACAGAGAAGCCCTGTCTCAAAATAAACAGAACAAAATCAAACCAAAAACCAAACCAAACCAAAGAAAACAAAACAAAAAAATCTTTCAGTGCTATTGTGCAAATGTGTTTTTCTGTTTCCTTTTAATCAAGGAGACCCAATGGTGCATAAATTATTTGCCCAAGTAGCCATTCAGAATTTAAACCCATACTGTATATACTAAGCCTTCCATTCCCACCAAATGTTGACAAGTAGGGGGTGCCATGAGCACAAATGAATGACCCATATCCCATTCTTCTTTCTGTCTCTACTTATTAATGTGAATTAAATACCAAATGATTACTGGAGAAACTTGATCATTAAGAATTACAGAGTTATAGAACATACTGTGTGAAGTTTATTGATTCTTTTCTTTTTCAAGTGAAAGATTGCCAATGATGTGCTAGTACAAGAATTATTTGTTCATTTTTGGTTTTTGAGGCAGGGTTTCTTTGTGTGACTTTGAGCCTGTCCTGGAATTCACTCTGTACACCAGGCTGGCCTTGAACTCACAGAGATCCTCCTGCCTCTGCCTCCCGAGTGCTGGGATTAAAGGTGTGTGCCACCAATGACTGGCCCTAGTACAAATATTTTAAATTAATCATGATATTCCTAGCATGCACACCTATTTTCAAACCCAATTATCCTATCACAAAAAACCTCTGTAAACTTTAGTTTTGCTTTCCTGAAAGCTCAAAAATATATACCAACTATACCTACTTTAGACAGCTCATTGTTATTGAAATGGAAGATAGTTATATTGAGTCTAGAGAGGTCATTGCCACATGGAAAAGCTCATAAATAATAGAGGAAATATTTCTTCAGCTGTCAGACTTGATTGTGGCATTTGTTGTAGAGTGATAAATATTTGTTGGGCAGATAACAACTTCTGAATATTGAGGATCAGGAGCAGTCATCAAAAAAGCAAATCTTTCAATAAGGTAGTTATAAGTAGGGTCCACTGAAGCAGCCCTTTGTGTCTTTGGTGTCAACTCATCTAGAGTGCTTTCTCATTGTAATCTACTCAAATGTGATATTTGTTGGCTGTGGAGATTTGTTTGTATTGCTACTCTGAGACTTTCAATAGTTAAACCTTAAATCATGCCTTGAATCAGAGGGTGGAGTCCACTTTCAGTGGGCCAGAATGAGCCATAAAGTTTCCTGGCTGCCTGAGAGGAAGACAGAGAGACTCAGAGAGGAATAAGAAGGAGCCTGGAAAGATTCACATGGATTTCGATGATCTGGGAAGGTGGAGAAGAGGGTCAGGTGATCTGATTGTTTCTCCGTTGGTTCATGGATCTATCGATTTATACCCTGGTATCTGACTCCCAGGCTTTATTTTTTTTTTTAATAAAACAACATAAGAAGCCATAATATCTGGCCTCCAACATGGAGCTTTAGATCGTGCCAATGTGACAGAGCTGTGGCCAGCTCCCCCTGGGATACACACTTGCTTTGGTGCAGCTACAGCCAGCGGCAGTTTCCTTGCACTCTCTGGGCAGCCTCCCTCCTCTGATATCATCAGGCAGTTTGGACCCCTCTGAGGTTGCCACCTCTCTGGAAACCGTAGCTCTGGATCCAGTTGCTTTGACAATAAAGGTTAAAGGGTAACTATCTCCAATGGAGGCAATGGAAATATACTTTACATATAATTTGGATACAATTGTATAACATATTATGAAAGTGACCCACTCTCTCTTACGTATATGATGGAGCGTGCACATTTACCCTTCATCCTGCATGTTTGTGTATGACACCCCTGATAGTGGTGTAGGGACAACCCTTTCCTACTCTGAGAGCAGTGTACCTTGTCTTTCACCCATCCCTGCTCTTTGAGGAGAACATTCCAGGCTTCAGCCTTGACTCTTCCAGTTATTTAATCTTCATATGATAATTTTTAAATTCTTAGGAATTTTCTGATTTTTTTTTTTTTTTTTGGATGTTTCTTTCTGGAAGCCCCATCCATCAAATCTCTGTATAGCATTTGCCATTCTCTTTGTGCTCACATACTGGTCTTCTATTGGCATGCAAATATATCTGTGATTTCCCCAATGGAAAACAACATCAGGAATTGACCCCAGATAACTCAGTGCAAAGTGAGATGTGTGCTTATGTCACGGGGATTTATTACAGGGTTCAATATTCAATGTTTAACTGAATGCACAAAAGACCCCTATAACCTATTTGCAGTCTACATTGCTATACCATCATAATTTCAATCACACATTTTCGGGACTTTTCCCATGGGGAAGAACACTCTCATTCTAATGTCACACAAAATGCGGTCACACCATGACACTGATCAGATTGTTTGTAATTATTTCCTTGACTGCCTTCTTGCTAAATGGGAGAAGCAACTGTTTATTTATATTTGTACTAGCTACAGACTGAGATGTAGTAGGACTTGTTAGGCACTTAATAATTGTGTTGAATTAATTAATGAATTATTCATTCGCTCTCAGAAACTGCTTACTGCTCTTCAGATAAATGAAAGTAATTTCAAGGTTTTCAGCCATCACGTCACAAATAAGCATCATCACATTGTAATAGCTGTGTCACATTATTTACCTGTTGACTCGATAATTTTATTACAAGAGTCTTATTTGTTGTAGTAATCACACTGAAGATTTCAGTGGTGTCATACAAGAACCTTCATGATAAAAGATGATCCCTTCAGAACCAAAAGAAGTTTCTACAGGGGATCTAATTTTTTCAGAGCAGTTTGTCCTCTACTATGATGCCAACTCTTGTGTAAAAACCAATAAAAAAACTGACTTATACAGGATTTATTGACAGTGCATAGATGAGGTGAGTGGAACACAAAATCATGAAATGAATGCCTTATGATGTTTGGGAATTCCAGGCAGGGCAGACATATCTCCAATTGTAGCATTGGTGTGGCAATTAGGGACCTGGAGCCTTCATTACTCAGTACTGTGTGTTTGTGTATGATCAGAGAACTTCACAAATTCACTTATTTTCTCACTCTGATTTAAAAAAATAATAATGTTTCAGAGTGTCCTCAGCAGGGGAATGAAGACAGAAGCTGTTTTCCAAATCCGTGCCTTTACTTGCCAGGTTGGAGAAATAAAGCACAAAGCTTTGCTTCCCTCAGAGAATGTTCAGGTAGAATTCCCACTGCCTTGTAATGCTACATGCTTAATGGTTTACATCCAGAGCAACAGCTATGAGAAATGCTTCTGAAATTGTTGAGCTCTAAGCTGAGTGCCTTTAGACAGAAGTTCACAGAACATTCTGGGTGGGTCTTTTTCCTCCCTGTTGAACATTGACCACAGATTCCCAAGGGAGGAAGGAGCAGAATCCAAGAGCAGCCATCAGATGGATGTGGATATGGTGGAAATAGCTTTCCAGGAGTCAGTTATAAAGAGACAGCTCAAATTTATTTCAGGGTTAGAGGAATATATAGGATGGAGATAGCAGCTGGGGCACTGCCTAATTTGTGTTTGGAAGCAGAGTCCTATCATACAGCTGCGACACAACAGTTACCATGTGGACAGCATAGGTGGGGGAGCATTTTCGGGGAAATGTGTCAAAGGTCACTGAGCTACCAAATAAGGTCAGGCATCAGGACCTAGAAACACTATGCAAATAGGGTGGAAAGAGAGTCTTGTTCCCAAGGAAGTACTCCATATTACACTGAGCTCAGAGAGCTATTTGGATGTAGTGTACTGCAATCTTAAGCATCAAGATCTAACAGAATATCACATACAGGTGTGAATGACAGTATTCTTTTATTCAATAATAAAGTAATCATGCAGTGACTTTATGGGTAACTTGATCATTGTGGAAAATAGTGGAGTTCTGGATACTTCATATCTAACTATGAAGGGGCAAATGGTCTTTGTGGGTTACATATCATATCCCTGTAATAAAACTGTTATCAGTTTTGATATATGTATCCTTCAAAATTAGTTAATGTAAGAAAAAAAGGAAACTTTACCTTGTCCCCTCTCTTAAATTCTCTGTGTTTGGAGAACATTCTCTACATCTAAAATATATTGTACCCACTACAAGACTTATCTATTTGTGGATTTTGTAATAGCTTGCATACAAGTTGAGAAGTTTGTTCCAATGGTTTGTCTTCCTATAACATTTACTGTTGTTACATGTATGCTCTTGCTAACCTTTCAATCAATATGGACCTGATCTTTAATCCCAGCACTCTGGAGGCAAAGGTAACAACTTCTATGGGTTCCAGTCTACAGGGAAATTTCCTGGTCAGCTAAGTCTACATAGAGAGAATCCCTGCCTGGAAAGGAAAAGAAGGAAAGGAAAAGGAAAGGGGAAGGGAGAAGGGAAAAAGGAAAGGAAAGAAAAGGAAAGGTCTCAAATGGAATAACCTCTTGTCTTCAGTCATTGTTCCTTTGAGTGACTAGATTAGCAAATTTACTCTCAGGATAGCAAGTATAGGACACAAGTTACATTGTAGTAATTCCTTCTGTGAAAGGGATTTCAAACACAGAATGGTTTCTTTGTCCATAACTCTTAAGACACTGGAGTCTGCGGTTTCGGTTTCCCACTGCTTTCTTTGCTCAGTGTTTCTGTCTTGGAGTGGATCGTTTAACAACATTAGCTTCATAGTTGATTATCTTTATAAATGACCTTCTTGGTACTATTAAGGTGTTTACTATTGAAATTATTCTACTTTTCTCAATAACCACATTATTAGAAGTATTATTATTGAACATTTCAATTGATTTTAATTTTACAAAGAGTTACTCCTGTGAACATCTTTTTAAAACTGTCTTAAGCCATCTTTATCTGAGAAAAAATATATTAAATTTTATATCCAAGAAAGAACATTATTACAAGATAAAAATTAAAAGTTAGCAAAATTATGAAGGCTATGTGTGTCTATTCAAGTTTATGAGACAGTCACTTTGCTTGGATCTCATAACCCATTACAGAAGGCTATAAGTCATGTGGGTGTTGGGAACCAAACCCTGGTCCTCTGTATGAACAAAAGTGCATTTAAGCACTGAGCCTTCTCTCCAGCTCTTCTTTAGTTATATAATGCCTCACTTACTAGCAACAGGAACCATCCCTATACAATATGTAAAATTCATTCATATCTCATATATTGTAAAAATTAATTTCAACACATGTATTTACACATGTATATTTATATATTTACACATACATAAATACATACATGCACACATAAACATATATTCACATAAATATGCATGCATAAATATGCATACATAAGCATTTAGACACAAATGCATACAATCACAAACATATACACATATATACATACTTACATATCTATACCCCAATCCCCCAAATAAACCAAACAGCGTTTTTAGTTCTGGTAATACATTGGGCATACTTCCTTCACTTCCTCACCTGTATCCCTGACTTTGTATTAACCTAACTTCATTCATACATGGGGTTAGGTCAATCTCTGTATTTAAGTCCAATTTACTGAAGCCTCATGTAGAAAATAGTATCTCAGATGTGTTTTCAAATCTAGTATATTCTCTTGAAGCTTTTGACTTTGTGAATGTGGAATTCAGGCCGATGTTGACTTTTGAAACCTCATTATTTCTTAACAATTGGTCCTTACTGCTTTATTTATTTTAAAAAAAATCCTAAACTGTCTTGTTTAAAATTCTTAGCACAAGGAATCATTTGTTTGGCTCAATCTTTATTCCTTGAGTCACTGTCCCCTTTAAGTCCTTTGTGATACTTCTTTGTCTGCTTATACTGGCCTTTTCAAGAGTTAGCACAGGAACAATTTAGACTGCTGAGTTCTCCCTAGAGAGCAGAGGCGAGCAAGAAGAAAAAAATTACCATAATGAAAAAGCAGTAGCTGATGAGGCAAGCCCAGGATTTTCTCTTTTGTCAAGGAAAGGCTAATTTCTCAAGTTTAAATGGCAGCATCAGATCAGCACTCAATGCTTTGGTGATCTTTACACACTCAGCTCTGTGTCGGACAAAGAAACATTCTCTGCTTTGGATACACTGAAAGTCAGTGCTGCTTTAGACCTCTCCTACTATGAACACAGTCTACCTTTACCCTAGAGAAGCATTAAGCAAAAGTGACAACTGGGAACTGAGTTGGTCCAATGTCACACAGAGGGTCCTGTAATGCTCTCCTTTTACCCCCATTGGGGAAATTGAGTCATGTAGAAATGCACATAGTCTACATTTAGCCCAGGAATAAATTAATTCACACAGCTGCTATGTTCTTACTGTCCTTATAACCCAGTCATTAGGACTAGACACAACTAGACTTAACATCAACTTCAGGCATCTCACTCCAGAAGTGATGCAATGTATTTCTAATGACATCTTACTAGGAAAAAACACCACACCATACACTTGTCTCATTGTCAGTGTTGCTGACATCATCAGCACCTCCATGGGGCCTTAGACATCAGTGCACTGGTGTGTAGTTGTTTGCTTTTACTGGTAGATAGAAACAGATGCTATGACTATTTCAATTTTTTATTACCAACTGTGTTCACATTTGTTTTCCTTCATATTTGGAGTTGCTGTTAGCAATCTGGAATATGTCTTTGTTGCATATACTTGCATAGTAGGCATATCAGTGCACAGTTGGGATTACTGGGTCATGGCACTACTGGCTAATAATATCCTGAAGTGGTTGTACCAGTTTTAATGCCAATGACAAAAGTATGAATATTTAGTAAATTCATCACTATTCAGACTTGCTATGTTCCTCTTTTCTAATACAGCTATTTAATTGGGAATGGAACAGTGACATTGCATTATGCTTCCAATGTTTATTTCCCTAATTTTCAGTTTCTGCAAAAATACAAATAAATCTCATATTCATTGTCAATGACTATACTGAATGGACCCACTTGGAAACTGCCCTAGTGATGTGTGAACATGCACATGCACACACGCACACACACACACACACACACACACACACACACACACACACACACACACACACACACACAGTGTAGAAAGACCAATATTTAGCAAACCTGATAAGAAAGTGTTCTCTTAAAACATATTTGACATTATATAACCTCCCTGAAAACTTTAAAGTCCATTTTTTTCTTTTTAATCATGAAATAAATCACAACTGAGGGGCCACTGAAGTCATCTATCTCAGGACAACTGGAAGACTTGTTCAAAATCAGTTGGTATCAAATGACCCTTGGGAATTGCATCTGAAGTATTCTTTACTGTTTTCATTGTGTTTTTCATAGCAATTGACTACAGCTACCAAAGGATGACTTGTTTTTGAGTTGGTGTTTTTCTGGAATGTTGATGGGCCATCAGGCCTCTAAAATGCAGGAGCTAATACTGTTCGGATTTGCATTCTGTGATCTCTTATAAAATTGGCATTTAACAAAGTATTAATTTTTAAAAAGCTCCTTAGTAAAACATGGAAAGTCCTCTAAATTCCATGACATGTCTTGCATAATTGTTTTTCTCTATGCCAAGTGCTGAAAAATATTCCTAACTTATTCTGAATTATCTATACTAAATAAGCTGTTGGTTAATATTTTTGAATAATAAGTTTGACTATAGCCCTTGTCTGCTTTGCTGCAATGAATGCTTATAGGCAGAGTGGTTTATGATAATCAAAAATGCACCAATTTAGTTCAGAGGCTAGGAAAAATATGATCAAGTTCTGTTCTCACAAGACCTTCCTGATGTATTATCTGTCTTTCCATGAAGCAATGCAAGGGGCTGAGATAGGTAGAGTGAATAGAAGCTGAACTTTTCTTCACAATGAATCAGCCAGGGTATGTATGTATGTATGTATGTATGTATGTATGTATGTATGTATGTATGTATAATGAATTTTATTACAAAAAGTATAGAAATAGAGTATAACATAAGATCATAATTTCTCGGTCAGCACACTGTAGATATTTCTGTGTGTGTTTTCTAGGTTATCTCTTTTTCTAAAATTATATCATTTTATACCTTGAAATTTTCAATTTTGGGGTATTTAGATTAAGACTTGACCTTGGACCAGACACGGTGACACATACCTGTAATCCAAGCACTGAGAAGGCAGAGGAAGGAGGATCTTAAGTGCAAGGCTAGCCTTGGCTACAATAGCAAGATTCTCTCAAGATTACAGGTAGAAATAAACAAACAAGGGAGGGATTGGGGGAGGGAGAGACAAAGAAAGGAGAAAAAAGATAGAGAAAAGCAAAAAACAGAGCACTTGACATTAGGGCTTACTTTGGGACTCTAAAGGCTGGAACTTGAGTTTAGAACTCAGCTCTGACCTTTGCTAGCATCCTTAGACAATTTGTTTAGCTTCCAACTCAGGTTTTCTCACAAGACAACTTATAAAAGAAAGCATTTGATTGGGTTTATGATTTCTGAAAGTTAGGTTCATGACTATGGCAGGAACAGCTGAGAGGTTAGAGCTGGATCTGCAAGCAAAGGCATACAGTATATTGAGAATGGCAGGAGTCTTGAAACTTCCAAGACAACCCCAGTGACATCTCCCCAAACAAGGACACAGCTCTAAATCCTTCCCAAACAGTTCTACCAACTGGGACCAAGTATCCAAACAGATGAATCTATGGGGACCATTCTTATTCAAATCCCCACAGGTAGAAAATAAATTTACTTTTAATCTTGATAATGGTAAAGGCAAAAATTATATCTCATATTGGTTCACATGGTTTTAAAATTAAACTTTGAATTTCTTCATCTATTCCTAGTGTCTTCCTTTGACATTTTATATTTTAATTTTATTTTTAATCTTCTCTAATATTAGGTGGTTTCTGGTTCTCTTTTCAACAGAAAATAACCAAAACACTATCCTTGGAGGAAGCATATCTCTGAGGAACTAGAAGATAGATAAACTTTCATTGCTTTATTCAGACTCATGTAAGTATAAAAACATTTATACTTATATAAACATGAAAATATGTATACAGGGACGCTCTTGGCAGATAGTTAACAGTCAAGAAAAATTCAGGAAACTGGAATATACATGAAACATTAATTAAATTGTCATATAGACATATTGTGAAATACTATGAATGTATCAGAAATACTTTTTAAAAATCATATAAGAAACTCTCCTGCAGTTGGAAGTTTTCTGTCCCCCATCAGTTCCCACAGCTGCTTGTGAAATAACATTCTGACGCTTAATATCAATTACAATGGTTTGGTTCAGACATATTACTGGCTAGCTCTCTCTTGTAAACTCACCCATTTCTATTAATCTATGTATTGCCACAAGGATGTGGCATATGAGTAGTGCTTCTCCATGTTACAGCATGTAACAGCTGCCACATGTAATGGCAGCCACATGGTTTCTTCCTGACTATGCCATTTTTTTCTCTGTATCTTTGTTTGGATTTTCTGCCTAGTTATGTTCTTTCTCTCTGGCTGCCCTGACCCGTGGAGCAGTCAACAATGAACTGGGAGACACCTAGGGGAATATAAGGGTAAGGGAGGAGAAGAACAGCAGCAAGTCCATATTCTGATCAAGCTGTCAAACTTTATTTTCTCAGGGGAGGCTTACATAGGACCATGGGCAGGATGTGAACAGGGGTTTGCAAGTGGGGAGAGTGAAAGGGTCAGGAGAAGGAATGCCCTGAAAACTGGCAGTAAAACTGTAGCAGGAGGAGTATCCTGAGCTTTTCTTTAACTGGCTGTAAAACTGCAACAAGAAGAGTAGCCTAAGCTATTCTTTAACTGGTTGTAAAGCTACAACAGAAAGACTATCCTAAGCTATTCTTTAACTGGTTGTAAAACCACAAGCCTGTATCTAGGAATGGTCTGCTTACTTCTTAAGAGGCAGTAATTTTCTATCTCAGAGGCCTGAGGCAATGAGGGTGGTGATGGTCCCTAACACCTGGCCATTGGCCAAATCAACTTTCTTTATCAACCAGTAAAAGCAACAAATATTCGCAGCATACAGAAGGATGTCCTACATTACTCTCCAGTGTTGAGCTGGAGAGATTGTTAGTAGTTAAGAGCACTTGCTGCTCTTGAAGAGGACCAAGGTTTGGTTCCTAGAATCCACATGGCTGCTTTCAGCCATCTGTGTGTCCAGTTTCAGGGGATTCAATATCATATTAGTCCTCCTCAGGCACCAGACACATGGTCACACACATTCATGTACTCAAACACTCACATACATAAATACAAATAAATAAATCTCCACCAAAAAGAATATCTGGCATTATAAACATGATGCAGCCTGTGTTTTAAGGGAATTGAGCCATTAGCTCTGGCTTCAGGACCCAAACCCTCTCATTGGGATCCTCTTCTCGTCCTGGTACACTGGGAATTAAGGTTCTAAAAACACTTTTTTGGGGGGAAGGAGACACTAAAACTGTGGTAACTATCACATTCTAATTTTATCAAGGTTAACAAACCATCTTGGCAGAATCTTCTGCAGTTAAAAATTCACAAGTCAGCTGTTCCTCTCATTCCCTAATCCCTGGAGAAAACAGACACTTCATTTTAAATAACTTGAATTAGTGTTCAGAAGCCACTGGTTAAATGGAATAAATGACTACCCATATCCAGTATCACATTCTCCATCCTGAACTGGTAACTTCAAACCAGTGTCATTGATGTTGAGAGCACAAACATCTGACTAAATCAGATCATTTGCAGATTCCTGCCCCCACACCCCCACAGACACACACAGCCAGTGGAATTATATGAATTAGCCTCAGGATGAATGATTATATTTCGACACAGAAGAAATGAGGCTGTTTCGATGACACAGAAGTCCCCCTTTGTGGAATGTGCCTGAGATGGAGGTGGTGTAAGAAAATCCACTCACATCCAGGCCTGTTCTCATTTGAGGACACAGGGGTGCTGCTCTGGTCTTGGATGTCTCTCTTGCCACTTTTCCTTAGAAAATGGTCTGATTATCTATACTTTACTTATTAAAATGTTTTGATATAGGGAACCTCAGAGTGGAAGTCCTGAGCCAATGGGTTTTTTCAAACTCAAGAATATATGAGAGAACAATCTTCTATGAAACAGAGGGAAGCAGGGAATTCACACCCAGTCACAAAACAGGAAGAGCTTCATCACACAGTTTTTGGGAGGCTGTAGACTGTCCAATATTGATAAACGACCATGTGGCAGGAATAGCATGTGCTTTAAACAATGGGAATGAAGAGGTCTCAGTGGTTATAGGGCACTGCTCTTTCTGAGGCCCCATGTTTGGTTCCCAGCATCCATGTTGATGTCTTCACACACGACTAGGATCACAACTGGATCCTGTCTTCGTAGGCAACTGCACTGACATGTACATCTCCTCACCCACACAGCAATAATTATTTAAAAGGTACATTGATTTCAGGATCTTTGCTGTGAATTTTTACTACAGTTTCTGATAAATTAAGCAGTCCTTTACTGCTGTATAACACCCTGTAAATTGCTTCAAATATGGCTCATAATATACAGAGAATTTTACATTTTAAAACCTCTTGGTTGGCAGGTTTTACTCTTGTACACAGGTGAACTTGGGAGGATGCTCCAGCATCTTTTCCTGTCCCTGCACTTACAAGATCAAAACCCACACTCCACTCTTTTTCTCTTAATAACATTTGTCCATATTTACAGTCCTCCATGACTTAACACATTCCAGAGCTTGTTGATTTGTTGGTAATTAATCTGCACAGAATAATGTTTTTCTATCACTACCACATTAAAATAAAACTTACACTGAATTACATTTCTATATTAACAGTGTCTGTGTTTTCATCAAGTTGCCATGATGATTTCTGCACGCTTCCACGTATTCATCATCTTCTATGAATAAGAGGCTAATGTACTAATCTAAAACTAGCTTGATCAATCTTTGCCATGGTTCATCCAAAATCCACAAGTGAATGCATTTGAAACTGTCTTTCCCTTAGAATTAAGAAACTGTGGAGTAGTTATTTCATAATAAACGGCCTCCAAGCCATTGTTCTTTATCTCTGATATATTAAACATCTGCACTGCATTCCTTTCAACTCATTACTTTTCCTTTCAGAGATTTCTTTGCTTTGAACTAATTTGTTTGCTTTTCAAATTACACTTAGGTTTTGAGGGCTTCCCTAGTTTGATAGGCCTGTATGTCTACAAGCACTGCCTCTTGTGTGGTTGTACATTTGCTTATCAATTATGATTGCAAAGTTCAACTTAATGATTGAGGAGTCATATGTCCCTGACACCAGGAGAAATCTGTTGTCTTCATTTCCTGTGAACCCTTCTAACTGTCAGGATTTGGGTTGTTAATTCTGCCCCTTTCACCATGAGAGTCTCCATTCACTGCTGATGGAGCCCTGTAAGCTTGCTTCCAACCTCAGTAAATTAGGCTTAAAATAAATAATGCAAGCTTACATCTTGGAAATTCTTCCATGTGTCAATGAATAGAATGATATTCTCTGGGGCTGGATAAGAAATGTATGCTAGAGAATTACTGTTGGGCAACAGGGAAAAAGGGAGTTGAGTGCCTTAGGCAAACAGAGTAAAACCACTGGGGGGACAACTCTTAATTGATGACAAAGTTTTTTTTCCACCTGGTCCTGCCAGCCTTTAGCCCCAAACAAATAAACAGAGACATATTAATCATTATATTCTTTGGTCAATGGGTTAGGCCTCTTATTGGCTAGCTTTCCCTTAATTATTAACCAATTTCTATTATTCTAAGTATTTCCATGTCGTTTTATCTTACTGGAGAAGGGTCTGGACATGTTACTTCTTCCTCAGCTACATGGCTTCTTCTGACAGCCTCTGTCTGTGTCCTCTCCCAGCATTCTCCTCGGGTAGTCCTGCCTATACTTCATGCCTGGCTACTGGACAGTCAGTGTTTTATTCATCAGCCAATAAAAGAAACATATATACAGAAGGACATCCCCCATTACTTGATGGCTGAAGTTGGGACAAATTAAGCAACAATGCTGGTGATGGATCATAATCTAAAGGTGGGGGGAGGACCCCATGGTTCCCAGAGAAGTATCTAGGAACAAGTAAATGCTTGATAAACTGATAGCTCTAAATAGAAAAACTGAGATAATTTATATAGATAGCCACCCTCTTCAAAAAGATTCTTTACCTATTAAGCATAAACTGTACTCAATGACTTCCCCTAAAATATCTTAGCATGGAAACAATGTGTCACTTTTTCCTCTTTAATTATTGATTTAAATATAGCATTCTCTACTTATTCTTTTGTGCCACACCTGACCCTCGCCAGCAAGGAAGACGCGACTCTGGGACGATCTTCTTCATGCAGTTTTAATCAGGATCCTTGAAACATGTTCTTCTGACCCACGAGAGCCTGGGGGACCCCTGCACAGCCTTAAATACCCTTGTGCTAACCAAACCCAGTGAGCTATGTGGACCCTGCAGATAGGCTACTCTAATGCAGAAGCAGACAGACTGAACAGACTTAACCAAATAAGGGCTTGTTGACACCAGAGAGCGCTCACCCTTGGGGAGGTGGAAGGCAGAAGCAAGAGCCATCTTTACGGCATGGCACTTCGTGGTTCTCTACATTCTTTGAGATTTTTTTCACTCATATATAAAATTTGACCTTATTCACTACACTTCTTAAAGAATAATCCTTCTTAAATGTATTGTTATTAATGGTCCCCTGAATTCAATTAGTAGTGACAGCACATGCACCTGAGGTCATCCACTAGGACAGGAGAAGTCTATCAGTGGTCACACCCCACATGCTTCTCTCTCTCCTCTAGTAGTTATCAACTTCTATAAACTACTCAGACAGGAGTGACAACTCTGAAGCCCATGCACAATTCATGTTGAAATATTGACTGGCTTGATCTTGTTCAGGACTTGTGTGGACAACAACAGCTTCTGTATGCAAAAGTTCACATCTCTTAGTCTTCAATTTTCCCTCTTGCTCTTCCATGCCATGTCTTCAGAAGTCCTAATTAACTTGGTACATCCTTTTCTAGGGCAGACAGTGTTAAAGGCATGCTAGTCCCTCCCCATACATGAACCTCTCCTATTGGTCAGATTATAGACAACAATTCAACAATACAACACCCAACAATACGCTCACTTATTATTATTTTTTCACAAGACATTCTGATCCTGGTGATTTAATTCCTCTGTTCTCATCAGAAATCCAAATTATCTGATAAAAATTGTTGTATACTTTGGTCTGAATCTGTTGTATTATCTGAGTCTGGATATCAAATACTGATTTGGATAGGGTGCCTCTTGTACTTTTAAGGACACAGGACATGGAGGGAAAATTTTATAGTAGAAAAACATGACAGGAAGCAAAAGTCAAAAAACTAAGGGTAAAATATATCAATGCAGGTTTAAACAGTGGCTCAAAGTCCTTTGTATAATGTAATGAGAATGATGTTTTGGGGCCTTTTTTTGAGCACTTACAGAGAGCCAAAAACAATATATAATAGGCTATTTCATTCAATAATGAAAGAGACATTTTCAGTCTACTTATGCTTCTGAATTTAAAGTTGCATCACCCTGTTGCTCACTACCAGCAAGAAATAAGTTGTAAGAGCTTCAGGAAAGAACTCCTTGGGTTAGTTCCACATCATGCTTTCCCCTATAACATTGCCCTGAATGGTACAGTCCTGGTACTCTGCTCCATACAGCACCCAGAGCCTGCCTTGCCCTCACCCTTGGTCCTGCTGGGCCCATTGCTCCAGGTAAGAAATGGGCCAGAGTGCTGGTCCAACACCTCCTCCACCTCCTTGGAATGCTCTGGGTTAGCTCTGAGCATAAGAAGCCTGCCTATCCACTCAGGACTACCTTGAGGCTGCACTCACCTGATCTTTGGGCCCCATAACCTGCTCTCTGCAGGAGACACTTCCAAGAGAGCTCAGATCATCCAGAGTTACAGACATCCAACTCATGACACACCAGCACCCACCAGGAGAGCAGAGTAGAGAAATAGAGAGAGATGCCACCTGTACCCACTAGAATAAGCAATGGGAAGATGGAAATACAAGAAAAAAAACCAACAATAGAGAGACCAGTATGACAACACCAGAATCTAAGGACTCTACACCCACTAGTCCTGAACACACCAAAGAAGAAGAAGCAAAAGAGAATGACTTAAAAAATAACTTCATAAAAATGATAGAGACCCTCAAAGATGATATGAGAAAGTCCCTTAAAGAAATGGAAGAAAAAACAAAAACAAAAACAAAAAAGGGGGAAGAAACAGAGGAAAAGATGAAAAAAAATTAAAGAAATGAACAAATATCTTAAATAAAGAAAGTAAAGCCAAGAAAAAACAAACAAACAGAGGAAGAAAAACTTCAAACAATTTAAGACCTGAAAACTGATATAGAGACAATAAAGATAACAAAAACTGAGGAAATGCTGGAAATAGAAAAACTGAGTGAAGGATTAAGAACTACAGATGCAAGCATAACCACAAAATACAAGAGAAAGAAGAGAGGATATCAGGGGCTGAGATAAACTAAAGGACACTGTGAAAAGGCCAAACCTAAGAAAAATAGGTATAGAAGAAGGTGAAGAAGCCCAGCTCAAAGGTGCAGAAAACATACTCAACAAAATCATTGAAGAAAACTTTCCCAATCTGAAGAAGGGCATGCCTATGAAAGTGCAAGAAGCATATCAAACAAAAAATAAACAGGACAAAAAATGTCCCCTCACAACATAATAATCAAAGCACCCAACATATAGAATAAAGAAGGAATATTTAGAGCAGTGAAGGGAAAAGACCAGGTAACATATAAAGGCAGACAAAATTACCCCTGACTTCTCTCCATGGAAACTCTAAATGACAGAAGGTCCTGGACACATATTCTACAAATAGTAAGAGGTCATGGAGGCCAGCCTAGGCTACTATACCCAGCAAAACTCTCAATCACTATAGATGGAGAAAACAAGATATTCAATGACAAAGTCAGATTTTCAAAATACGTATCTACAAATCCAGCCCTACAGAAAGTTCTGGAAGGAATACTCCAACTCAAAGAAGGTAGTTACACTTGCAAAGACATACATAATAGATAATCCCACTTCACCAAAACCCAAGAGTGAAGGATAGCAAATATATTCACAATACCACCTCCAACAACAAATCTAAAACAAATGAAAATTAACAATCAATGGTCCTTGCTCTCCCTCAATATTAATGGTCTTAAATTGCCCATAAAAAGACACAGGGTCACAGAATGAATATGAAGATAGAATCCATCCTTCTGCTGCATAGAAGAAACACTTCTAAGCTTCAAAGACAGACATTACCTCAGGATAAAGGGCTGGAAAAATATCTTCCAATCAAATAGGCCCAAGAAGCAAGAAGGTATGGCTATCCTAATATCTAACAAGTTAGACTTCAAGCCAAAATCAATCAAAAGAGATGAAGACAGTCATTTTATATTCATCACTGGAGAAATACATCAGCACAAAGTCTCAATTCTGAATATCTATGCCCCAAATACAAAGGCACCCACATTCATAGAAGAAACTCAAGCTACTAAAACTCAAAGCTCACATTAAACCTTACACACTAAGAGTAGAAGACCTCAATACCCCACTCTCACCACTAGACAGGACCACCAGTCAGAAACTTAACAAGGAAACAGAACTAACAGAAGTTATGTCCCAATTAAGTTTAACAGACATTCTATAGAGCATTCCATCCAAACACAAAACATTATACCTTCTTCTAAGCAACATTTGGAACCTTCTCTAAAATCAACCACATACTAGGCAACATAACAAACCTCAACAGATTCAAACAAATTAGAATAGTCCCCTGTATCTTATCAGACCACCATGGTTTAAAGTTGGAATTCAACAGCAACACAAATTGCAGAAACCCTACAAACTAATGGAAACTGAACAATGCACAATTGCACCATTACTGGGTCAAGGAAGAGATAAAGAAAGAAATTAAAGACACGACATAGCCCAAATTATGAAAGCAGTGCTATGGGGGAAAATTAATTGCACTAAGTGCCCATATGAAGAAAACAGAGGATAGTCACATTAGAGAATTATCAGTACAACTGAAAGCCCTAGAATAAAAAGAAGCAAACTCACCCTGGAGGAGTAGATGCCAGGAAATAATCAATTTTAGGGCTGAAATGAATAAAGTAGAAACTAGGAAAACAAAACAAAGAATCAATGTAACAAAGAGTTGGTTTTTTTTAATTTGAGAAAATCAACAAGATAGACAAACCTTAATCCAGACTAACCAAAATCCTGAAAGAGAACATGCAAATGAACAAAATCAGAATTGAAAAGGGAGACATAACAATGAACACAGAACAAAATCCAGACAATTTTCAGGTCATACTTTGAAAACCTGTACTCCACAAAATCTGAAAATTCAAAGGAAATAGACAAATTTTTGGATAGGTGTCACTTACGAAAATTAAATCAAGAACAAATATGCAATTTAAACAGACCAATACCCCTAAAAAATAGAAGCCTCCCAACCCCCCCAAAAAAATAAAATCCAGAGACAGATTGCTTCAGTGCAGAATTCTACCAGAAATTCAAAGAAGAGCTAATACCAATGCTCCTGAAATGTTCCACCCAATAGAAGCAGAAGTTTTATTACCAAACTCTTTTTACAAGGCTACAATTACTTTGGTACCCAAGCTACACAAAGACACAACTAAGAAAGAGAACTATATACCAATATCCCTCATGAACATCAATGCAAAAATACTCAATAAAATACTGGCAAACTGAATACAAGAACACATCAGAAAAATCATCCACCATGACCAAATAGGCTTCATCCCAGGGATGCAGGGATGGTTCGACATACCAAAATCTATCAATGATCATATAAACACACTGAGTAAGATATATCATATGATCATTCCCTAGATGCTGAAAAAGCCTTTGACAAAATTCAACACCTTTTCATGACAAAAGTCTTAGAGAGATCAGGGAAAACAGGAACATAGCTAAACATGATAAAAAGCAACGCACAGTAAACCAAAAGCCAACATCAAACTGAATGGAGAGAACCTTAAGGCGATTCCTCTAAAATAAAAAGCAAGACAAGGCTGCCCACTCTCTCCATATCTCTTCAATATTGTACTTAAACTTCTAGCTAGAACACTAAGACAACAGAAGGGCATACAGTTTGGAAAGGAAGAAGTCACTGTCACTATTTGCAGATGATATGATAGTTTACATAACTGACCTGAAAAATTCTATGCAGGGAACTCCTACAGCTAATAAACACTGTTAGCAAATTAGCACGATACAAGATTAACTCAAAAAAATCAGTAGCCCTACTATGTACAGATGACAAAAGGGGTGAGAAAGCAATCAGAGAATCATCACCCTTAACATTAGTCACAAACAACATAAAATGTCTTGGGGTAACACTAACCAAACAAGTGAAAGACTTATATAATAAGAACTTTGAGTCTTTAAAGAAAGAAATTAATGAAGATACCAGAAAATGGAAAGATCTCCCATGCTCTTGCATAAGTAGGATTGACATAGTAAAAATGTCAATCTTGCCAAAAGCAATCTACAGATTCAATGCGATCCCCATCAAAATCTCAACACAATTCTTCGCTGAGCTTGAAAGGATAATACTCAACTTTATATGAAAAAACAAAAGACCCAGGATAGTCAAAACAAACCTGTACACTAAAGGAACTTCAGGAGATATCACCATCCCTGACTTCAAGCTCTACTATAGAGCTACAGTCCTGAAAACAGCTTGGTATTGGCACAAAAATAGACAGGTAGACCAATGGAATTGAACCAAAAATACTTATGTTAAACCACACATCTATGAACACCTGATTTTTGACAAAACAGCTAAAAGTATACAATGGGAGGAGGAAAGCATCTTCAAAAAATGGTGCTGGAAAACTGGATGATGGTGTGTAGAAGACTTCAGATAGACCCATGTTTATTGCCATGCACAAAACTTAGTCCAAATGGATCAAAGACCTCAACATAAATCCAGCCACAGTGAACCTCTTAGAAGAGAAAGTGGGAGATACCCTTGAACAAACTGATATAGGAGACTTCTTCCTGAACATAACTCCAGTAGCACAGACACTGAGATCAACAATTAATAAATGGAATATCCTGAAACTGACAAGCTTCTGTAAGGCAAAGGACATATTCGACAAGACCAAATAGCAGCCCACAGACTGAGAAAATATCTTCACCAACTCCACATCTGACAGAGGGCTGTTCTCCAAAATATACAAAGAACTCAAGAAACTAGTCAACAAAGCACCAAATAACCCTATTAAAATGTGGGATACAGAACTGAATAGAGAATTCTCAATAGAGGAATCAAAAATGACTCAACACAGTCAACATAGTTGAGCATAGTAAGTGCTCAACATCCTTAGCTATCAGGGAAATGCAAATCAAGTCAACTCTGAGATAACATCTTACTCCTGTCAGAATGGCTAAAAGTAGAAACACCAATGACAGTTTATGCTGGAGAGGATGTGGAGAAAGGGGTACACTCCTCCACTGCTGTTGGGAGTGCAAACTTGTACAGCCATTTTGGAAATCATTATGGTGGTTTCTCAGGAAAATGAAAATCAGTCTACTACAGGACCCAGCAATTCTACTCTTAGGCATATATCCAAATGATCCACACCCACACAACAAAGATATCTTTTCAACTATGTTCATAGCAGCATTATTTGTAATAGCAAGAATCTGGAAGCAACCTGCAATGAAGAATGCCCCTCAACTGAAGAATGGATAAAGAAGATGTGGTACATTTACACAATGAAATACTACTCAACAGAAAAAAATAATGGAATCTCGAAATTCACAGGCAAATGGATGGAACACTAGAAACCAGCCTCAGTGAGGTATCCCAGCCACAAAAAGACAAACATGGTATGTACTCACTCATATATGGATTTTAGACATAGAGCAAAGGATCACCAGCATATAATTCACACCGCCAGAGAAACTGGTATACAAGGAGGAACTTAAGTGATTCATACAAGGTCCCTCACAGAAGGGGAAAGCAACAAGATCTCCTGAGCATATTGGGGTGGGTGGTGCAGTGTGTGAAGAGGGAGTTAGGAGAAAGAGAAGGGGAGGAGAGGAAAGCATGTGGATGATTGAGTTGGGAGACAAATAGATGTATGCAAAAAAAAAAAAAAAAAAAGAGATACCATAATAGGAGTCACTATAGTTTTGAAGAGAAAACTGACTCTAGAGTAATGTCCAGAGACCTGCAAGGATGACCCCAACTAACAATTTGAGCAACAGTGAAAAGGCTACCTTAAATGCCTTTCCCTGATAATGAGATTGATAACTAACTTATATGCCATCTTAGAGCCCTTAGCTGGTAGCTAATGGAAGAAGACTCCCATAGCTAAACACTGAGATGAACTCCTGAAATCCAGTTGCAGAGAGGGAGGTGTGATAAGAAAAGGGGTCAAGACCGGGCTACAGAAACCCACAGAATCAGCTGACCTGAACAAGGGGGAGCTCATGGACTCTCAGACTGATAACTGCGAAAACAGCATTGTACCAACTCAGACCCCCTGAACATGGGTCTCAGTTAGAAGGCCTGGGCAGTCTAAGTGACCTCTGACAGTGGAACCAGCATGTATCCCTGGTGCACAAAAGGACTTTGGGAGCACATTCTCCTTAACCTAGAGACAGGAGGGAGGGTCTAGTCCCTACTCCAAATGACTTGACAGATTTTGTTGATCCCTCCTGAAAGGCATCACCCATCCTGTGGAGTAGGGCAGGAGGGGGACTCAAGGGGGTTCAGGGACTGTGGGAGGAAGGGAGGGAGGGAGGGAGGGAGAGGGAACTGGGATTGATATGTAAAATAAGGAAAAATAATAAATATTTTTTAAAAAAATAAAAGAGCTGCAGTAATGTGCTGGCTATGACAAAATATTGGAAAAGACAGTGCTCATGTGCCCCAGTGGGACACCCAGTTGTACAAACCATTTGAGAAAGAGAAAAAAAAAGAGGCTCTTTTCTTTAAGCAGAGTCTGCAGTTGGGGATTATAGTGACCTGTTTCCAGAGGAAATGCATGTGAATATTAAATACAAGAGTGTTATCTTGGTCTGAAGGAGTCTTAAGATTTTTTTTAATGACTTGGTAAATGTGATTCCTTTTATGTGAAAAGCTTCTGGGTGGATTGGCACTACATGTTCTTCTGTTTATTATTGTTATCGTGGCAATAGGCCAGGCTTTGTCTCTTGAACCCTGGTTCTTATGAAAGAGTGAGAGCATCGTTTTCTGTTTCCTTCTTAGTTAGCTGTGGACACAGCTCGTTTGTATCTAGGACATTGCACAGAAGACCTAAAAACGCTGAACCACAGAATGGCTTTCTATCACCACTCACCATTCTCAAATTACCTTTGATGATTCTTCAAAGACAGGGTTTCTCCCCTTGTGGAACCCCCCAAGAAAAGAGGAATTTAATTTTTTTTAATTTACCAAATAATATCAAACAGGTAGGTTGATTTTTGAGTTTCAATGTTTTCCAAAAAAATGAGAAAACCCAAGACAGAGCTGCCTGGTTAGTATTCTGGGGGTGATGGCTTAAGTATGTATGCTCATACAACCTAAGTCAGAATAAAGGCTCAGAATTTGGGCTTTTTGTGAAAACCTTTGGAAGAAAGGTTCTCTTCCCTCTATAATTTCCAAACTACTAGTTGGTAGGATAAAGTTTGTGGGGAAACCTTGTTGGGTTCCATGGCAGGCAAGGGTGACCAAGACAGAGGGACAAACATGCCAGGCAGACATCGCTTAAGTGAAGAGTTTTATTAGAAGGGACCTGGGGGAGAAAAGAGGTAAAGAGACACAGTGACAGAGAGAGGACACAGGAGAAGAGGGAGACGGGAAAAGTCTTGTCTGCCCCCAGGGAAACAGTGGGACAGAGAGCAGGAAAGACAGTGGGAAAGAGAATATAAATGGGCAGAGTCTTTCTCTTAAAGGGGCCCTTTGCACCTTGGGCAGACCTGGGTGCATTCTGCCAGGTGACTGGGGCAGGCTAGTGTAATGCCTGAATCCTTATACTAGTGTGAGAATCTGAGCTTCACTCAGAATTAATAGTAGAACATGGTGGGTCTGGTTGCCATCACAAAGAGAGGGTACAATGAGCTAAAGAAACACAGAGAGATGACATCATCAGTGACTCTTCTGGATCCAGACAGAGCTCGGGCTAAATACTGCTTGACTTCCATCCTTTTGTTCTTGTCTTTGCAAAGAGCACAGGGAAAGCTCTTTGCTGTAGGCTCGGGATCCATAGCCGAGTCACATGTCTAACCCTCATCTCTTTGCTTGAAGTACTATTCCCCCCCTTCTACCTTCTTTCCAAATAGAACCTGTTCTCCCATTTGCCATTTAAACCTAAATGATCCCCAGGGAACACTCCTCTTGTTTACTTGCCATTCATAAATATTGTAATGTATTGTTGATGTTTAGCACAACCCAATCACTTTGGTACTACACAAGATGTATGATTTACAGTGCCCGGTGGGGCGTCTTGAGGCAAACAGTTGCTTCAGACACATTTGGCTCAGCCTCAGACATGACAGAACATCTGACCACTCACAAATTTCACGTGGGTGTGTTAGACTTCATGCACCACTATGCCTGCTGCCTTCAAAGCCCCCCCCACAAATCATTTTTCTATTGAATACTATGTTTGAGAGCAGCAGTCCTGAAATTAACTTCTTGTGGTTTTCCAGCTGGATCTTAAATGATAGATTTTATTTATCAAAGATACACGATTTCTGCAAACAGACAAAATTCAATTGGAAAACAGACTAGGTGATTAGCTTGAAAGCTTTATTAGATCTTTGAGAGTTTAATACATTGCATTTATATCATATTCACACTGCCCCTAACTCTTCACTTATCTACCTTCACCTCCCAACCCCTTCCCAAATGGATGTCTTCATACTTCTGCAGTAACTCACAGACTCCTGTTTGTTTTATCCATAGATTCCTGAGTGTGGGAGCCATCCACTCAGGCATGATCAACTAACCAGGGGCCATGCCTTTAAAGAAAACTGAACTTCCATCTCCCAGCAATCATCAGTAGTCAATAATAACTCCTCAGCTAGGGGTGGTAGCTTACAAGATCTCTACATACCATACTAGAAGATCAACTGGCTTGACCTTGTGCAGCCAACCACAGCCTCTGGGACTGTAGCTTTGTTGTTTCCCTGTCATCCTCCCTGAACTCTGGGTATCACAATGTTCTACCATCTCTTCTCAGTTTAATCAGGATGAGTCACAGTTGTTGAGTGAGGGACAACTTTAAAAGTATCAACAGTGTGCTAGGTCTTTCAAAGTTTGCATACATAAGTACCAATTTGAGCTGAACACGTTTTGTTCTAACTGGTGCAAAGTACTTTAAATTCCAAACGAAATCCTAGGATTCAACACATTGCGGAGTCCAAATAATAAAGCATAACAAAAGTAACTCAAGGCAAGTGAGATTTTGAAGTTTACAGAGAAGTGCTGAGAGCCAGCAGAGGGCACCCTTCCCAACACTATGCCTACTGAACAAAAGCCCATGTTACCTCACTCTTCAAATACCCAACATTCCTAAATCCAATAGAATGAAGTGTTTGGCCACACAGTATACCTTACAAAGTGCTTCCAGGGGATGTCCCACTGTTCTGCTTCCTGACTACTTTACTTATTAAGATCTGGGAAGGAACAGAAACCATCAGGCAACACAAGTGTTCAGTTTATAAAAAATAGTCCTATGGGGAGGATGTGTCCAGACTCAACGCTTTATAACCTATTGCTTACAGTCTATACATCATCATCACAGGGGCTTAGTCACCTTAAAGCTATCTCAGTCATTCAGCGGCATCCCTCAGGATAGATGTCAAAGAAATTCAGTGGCTGCATAGATACTTAAAGTGAATCTTTTATTTGGATGAATGGTTTGGCTCTCTCATTCTCTTGTTCCACAGTCTTTCTTCTCCTGTGATTGCACCACCAGCTATAGGACACCCTTAGGTGTGCTCCCAAGTAGGAACACATTCAACCTTTATTCGAACACAGGTTTGCTGAGAGTACCTTGAGATTTTACCACCTGGGATTCTCAATTTTCCATCTATTCTAAAGAAAACCTCCTGTGAGTTTTAACCGAGAAAGCAAGCAAGCAGCTCACCCTTATCTTGCACATCGGTGGTGATAATCACCAGCCAGAACATCATAGGCTAAGAGGAGATGCCCGGCTCCCTGATAGCATCATATTTCCTCCATTTATTTCTGGGAAACTAATCCAGATATTGCGATAGAGGCAATGATTCATGAGGCTTGATGGATGCCCATGCTGCTGTCTGTAAATTGGGGCTGATGTTGTTTCACAGGGAGTCCAGCACTTCCGGCAGGAGCTTTTCATTTTTCCCGCTCCTTCTCTTTCACTCAATTTAATTTTCTTTTCAGCACTGAGGGGGGTAGAATGGGGGTATAATTACATTCCCTGACTCTGGCTTCAGGGTGTACCTCGAAATTATCAATAATCACGTGTGGGGAAGACAACTCTGGGGGTGCTCTGACGAAAAGGATAGGCTAGTCTGTTTTCAGAGCAGACAACAATGGCAAAATAATAACAATAAATAATAAGAATAAGAATGAAGAATCTGGGACCAGGCAGTTAGGTAGGAGAAGGAGGCCAGCTGTGGTTTTCTCAAAGCCACAGCTGCTCCTGTTCTTACTTAGGAAATTCCATCTCTTCTTACCTCATTGTTTCAAGGGTAAACTTGAATCAAAATAATAATACTAGGGTTGTCAGGTGGAAAAATGACTGAATACAAATGCAGTGTCTATATACACACTCTCCTAATTAGCAAAAAATATGTATTAGCTTTGATGCTGCTGCTAGCAGAGATGAGAGGATGATGAAGCATCAGCAATTGGTTTGATTACCCAAATGAAGTAAGTATTTTGTCTTTTTAATTTTTCCAAGGACATTGCTATTCTGTTCTCTTTCTTCCCATAACACGGCGAGGCAAACATGCACTATCCTTAGGGTATACACAATTTTCTTTCTCACACAGCATATTACTGTGGAGTCAGAATGTTGATCTTGGGTGATGGGAGTGCAGTCACTTTTTACAAACATCCTAAGATATTGTGAGCTTCGGATGTACGTTCTCAGATTGAATTGTCATCTGAAGCCTAGAAATAGAAGTTCAGACAGATGAGGGTATAAGTCAATCAAGTGGACTATGCCTGCTCATCGATCAAGCCTCAGTTGCTGACAAATCACTTCCGAGAAACCTTTTCAGATGCCCATAACAAATGTGTCCCATTTGCTTTCTAGTGGCTGAGGCTTCCGCTGTGTGTTTATAGACGGTCTATTTCTAAGAGTAGAGCTCGCATGGTTGTGCTGTAACAGGCTCACACAGGATTTCTATGCAGGAAGCTCTGCAATGAACTTCCAGACGTGAGGTAAGAACTTCTATATAGGTAGACTGTGACAGATCAGTGTCTCTGCTGGCTTATATGGCTCCAGCTTTAAATATTAGACTACAAATAAGTAGTCCAATATTTTTATAAAATATTTTAAAATATTTTTATAAATATGGTGTGTCAAAGGGGACTTCATCTCCAACAGAACTGCTACAGAATGGGAGGTCATAGGGTGAAAAGGTTAGCTGTTTTACAACCATGAAAATGAGGTAGGGGTCTTTAGTATTCAGAAGAGATGTATAAGAATAGAGAAAATGGGGAAAGTAGTTTAGCCTTACTTCTTGAAAATGGAGAGGAAGGAAATGAAAAGCACATGGAGCCTTCTTTCCCAGACTTTCAGGGACAGGGCTTCCAGGAAGGACTACTTGGAACACGAGCACTTCTTTGAGTGGTCCTATCCTGGCCTGTGATGAGGCAAATGAAGGCCACAAAGTTTCTCTTCTGGACCATTGAAAAAGCATACTGTGTCCTCCCCAACTTGCTTCTCAAGATTTAAACAAAATTTTGGCTTGCATGCTGTTTTTATTTTTAACCCCTAGGACACAATCAGATTTGGAAGCTTTTCCAAAATACTATGGTCCACTGCTAACTCAACTCTTCTTTACTAAATGTCATCCTCATATTTTTTGCAATGCTGGGTTTTTCTTTATCTGACATCATTTTCATTAATATCTCTTGATTCACATTGTTTTGTATTTTTGATGGTTGTGCTATGATATGATTTTTTTTCTTACATAGGCATCTCCTTTGATACTTTAGCAACCCTCTTCTCATTTCTCTCAGGATTGTTTTGAAGATCATCTCACTATGAAGGAAGTCTGACCTCTAACAGACTTCTCTGCTTTAGTCTCTCAAGTATTTTGATTATGAGTAAACATTGCTATTGCCAGTTCTCTTTATTTTTGAAGGTAATATTTACTTCTGGGGATAATTTTGAAGTGTATATTAAATATGTAGTTGAATCCTTTCTATGTCACCTATATCATTATCTCTCATCCCTCTCACACAAGAATTAAAAGATTTATATTGAGGTAAATTGTTGTGGGTTGAATTTAAGAGGATCCATGTGCCCAGAGATCAGCCAAGATCCATGAACCCAGAGATCACTCAGGATCTATGTACTCAGAGATCAACCAGGATCCATGTACCCAGAGATCCCTCAGGATCCATGTATCCAGTGCTATGTATGCACTGACTCCACCTAGATCTTTAGATGACAAAATCATCAATATTTCAGTGTATCTGTGGGTCACTGATAGCCTTCAAGCTTCCTATATGCTGGGAAATGCATTATTCAAATCATCAAAATAATCATGTTGGCAGAACTGAATAGAGAAGGAACAATACATAGGACTACTGCAGTAAGAAAAGAAGACCCTACTTAAGAAAAAGTGAAAGGGTTTTACACCAGGGGGTTGAGCTCATGGAAAAGTACTGGAAGGTGTTTGTTCAGTAGGATTAGGCCTTGGGATTGTTTGTTTTGAGTGTTAACTCAATGGAATTCAGAATCAGCTGGGAGACATACCTTTCATGTATATTGATGCTATTCAAAAAACATTTAATTAAGGACGATGGAAGAGCACTGTACCATCCTATGGACTAGGGCCTAAGAAAAATTTCAGAGGGGACAAAGGAGGAAGGGAAGTGAAAATCAGCGTTCACCTCTGTCTGCCTTCTACTACAGATACAATGTGACCTGTCACCTCGCAGTCTTACCACCATCCTATCCTGCCATGATGGATTGTCCCCTCATATTGGGAGCCAAAATGAACTTTTGCAGAGGTGGGGATCCCAAGTCCTTGGGAAATACATTCCTGGGTCTTAAAGCTGTCAAAAGGTTGGCAGACTTTCCACCAAAAGATCAGTTTATGATTTTGTTTCCTAAAGGAAAGTGTTCAAAAAAACAAGGGGTCTACAAGTACCAAAGAAAAATAACAAAATCACATCTGTAGTTCAATCAAGCTGAGTGCTATCAATCCTGAGAGATGTCCCCATGGGACACTGTGTCCTTGCCCTATTCTTGACTTTGGACTCAGCTTGATACAAAGCACAATGGGGACTATATTTTTTCCTCATAGGAATGAAAGCTGTTTTTTTATTGTAATGTAAGGACAATGAATCACACTGAACAAAACAAGAAGACTCCCTTTGTTGTCCTGGGTGATTCACTATTCATTTCTTAAATGAATAATCCATTCCATAGGTGGAGGAGCCTTTAGCTAGTTATGGACACTTACCACCTGCTGGTGTACAAAGATTTGTCCCTTTTATTCATCTACAGATACGGTTGTTGAGTGCTTCTCTTGATGACAAAGGACTCAGCAGGTTTCTACATATTTTGTCACCTTAAATACAATAAGGATTAGATTATAACCATTGTTTTTTTGCCCCATAAAAATGGGCCATTCTAAGAGCAATCATAATTTTTGTTGAATTAAAATTCTGGACATTGTTAGTAAATAAGCATTAAGCAAGTCATCTGTCTTCTGTGACTAACATTTTCCATAGTGATGTGGTGAGACTGCAGCCTTCAATTATTCAGCTAATCATGAACCCAGGTGTGCTTTGAAATAATTTTGCAAATGTGATTAATATTAATCAGTTGACTCCGGATAAAGTGCTTTGTCTTAGATATTGCAGCTAGCCCTGACTTCATCTATGATGTCTTTGGAGATAGAACTGACTATCCCTGGAAAGATCTCTGTGTCAGTTGCTCCTTCAACTTTTCTCAGGAGTTGCATCCCACTCTCAGGTTAAATTTCCAGAGCAGCTGTACAAACCACCACACATTCACTGTCTTTACAAGATTGAAGCATATATTCTCAAACTTCTGTGTGCCAGAAACATGAAATGAAGCTATTGGCAGGCCTTATTCTCTCCAAAGCCTCTGGGAAAGACTTGGCTGTTCTGGTTTATGATATCTCTAGAAACCATGCCTTGAGGTTGTATCTGTCTCCATCTCCCATAACTTATCTTCTTTCTGTACATCTCTTCTCTCTTTAACTCTTACAAGCACACTGCACATTGGCCTTAATAAAACTCTTGTAGCTAGATCCCATTTCTAAATCTTTAACTGTATAGAAGGGAACCCTTGTGAAAATATGACCTCAGTTTCTGGGAGTTAAGATGTCTGAATATATTTTTGCAGACATAGTTCAACAGGGTAAGCTTTCTTAATACCTATACCCCAAATTCTGTCTCTCTAAATGAAACTTTACCGATTTAGTCCCTGACCTCTTAGTACTTATTCCTTCATAATGTAACAAGATAACAAGCAGAAAGCTTAACTTCAAGATCTACCTTCAGTAGATGATTCTTAAACTCTTGTAGTGCATGTTGTCCAAAATTTAAAAAGTACTGCAAAAGAATTCCATAGTGTAGAATGGGAAGGTGGTAATGATGGTGAAGATGCAAGATGAATATTCCTTCAATAATTTGTCAGCCAAGTTCCATCAATATGGACTTGCCAGCATTGATCACAGTCCAGCTCTCTGAATTTATAGAGCTCCAGTATTCCCTTTGTTTTGTATATCTCTGATATACAAAAGGATACACTGATCCTTCGGAGAATAAAAAGCAAAAACAAAAACAAAAAGCTAACAATGTCTGCCACTTCTGTCCAATATTGACATAGAAAGAAAGAAATGTGACAAATATCATAACTTATTGAGAAAATATCCCGTATTGACTTTTTTTCTATGAAAATAATGAGTTAGACAAATTTCCCTCCCTCCTGATGTGACTATATGTTTCTGACAGGTTCCAGCCCATTTTTTTGTTATTAAGGGAGTATTGACAAGGTAAACATATTTCCTGCTGTCTCATAAAAGCAAAGAGTGATACATTACCTTTTCTAAAATAGAAACCACTCAAAGGAATCAATTTCTGGTGGTGCAAGGAAGCAACAGTTTTGCAATTAGGGAGAGGATGTGGCTTTCAGATGTTTGAAATTATGGTAGAACATTGACCCAAAGGGGCTGATTCAGAGATTTCTGCTCATGAAAAACAGTTGTAATGTCCCATCATAAGGCTAAATCAATATCTTTACAGGTGGTACTGCATATTATTTTCCAGCTAATGTTTTCTTCTTGCTACTCACATCAAAAATAAATATTTCCAGAAGCTGATTAAATCCTTTATTGTTAATAAAGGATATATGCCATGATAATCAACACTATAATAGGCAGGATGTGTTATGTCAGGATCAAACTCTAATTGACTCTAATATCTGCTACTTTTATTTACACATATGGATGCATGTATATATGTAAATGTGTATGTGTTTGCAAAAATTGTTCCAAAATGTTAGCTAGGTATGAAGTGTATACAATCCTTTATAGTAAATAGAAATGCAAAAGAAAAAACTCTTACTAACAATATATCCTGTTTTATGCAGGGTTTACAGAAGGTTAATAAAATTCACACACTGTATCCTGGGTTGTTGATTAACATTAACAACATCAGTGCACAGGAGATGGAAGTGTTGCAAAGGGAAAATATGTAGAAATTACTTCACATGTATACCTTTATAGTCATTTTTTTCTTTCTTTAACCATTTAGCCATACATTCATATACTGAATTTCAGTCCTTGTCACCCTCCCCTTCCTCTCTCTCATCTTCCTCCTCTGGCTGAAGCCCTTCTTTCTCAGTGTCTTCTTTCATGTGTAACCCACTGAGTTTAACTGCATTTGCTGCCTAGATATTGTGGAATATTAGCTTAAGTTATGTTACATTTGTTTATACTGTGGAATATTTGTTTAATGATGCAAAGATGTGTTGCAGTCTTTTATGTAGCATTTAACTCTGTAAAGCTGTGTTACTTTTCCTGTCAAAAATACCCGATTGGTCTACTAAAGAGCTGAATGGCTAATAGCTAGGCAGGAGAGGAATAGGTTAGGCTGCCAAGCAAAGAGAATAAATGGAAGGAGCAATTTGGGTTAGAGAAGAAGAAAGGAGGAGGATGCCAGGGGATAGCCACCTAACCACACAGCCAGGAAAATAGTAAGTAATAAAAGACATAAAGAATAGAGAAGGGTAAAATCCCAGAGGCAAAAGGTATATGGAATAATTAGTTAAGAAAAGCCGAGTTAAAATAAGCCAAGCGAAGGCCAGGCATTCATAAGAATAAGTCTCCATGTATTTATATGAGAGTTGGGTGGTGGGCCCCTAATGAGTTTAAAACAAACAAACAAGCAAGCAAAAATCTACACTGGAGTAAGAGTAAATTATCAGTGGCTATCCCACTTAAGAAAAGGAAACGCCCTCCATCCCTTGCTCAACAACTACTAGATGTGAAGAGTCCCTTAGGGAAGGGTGGGACCCAAAACATGTCATAAAGATATATATATATATATATATATATATATATATATGTGTGTGTGTGTGTGTGTGTGTGTGTGTGTGTGTGTGTAAAAAAACTAAAAACTAAAAAATATATGTATGTGTGTGTCATATATGTGTATATTAACATATGTGTATACATATATTAAGTGCATACACTTCTCTTAAGTCAAAGAAATGCAAAAATTCTTACTAACAATACATACCATATCATATGGCATTTACAGAAGGTTAGCAACATCGAATACACTGCATCACATGTGCATGTATGTGCACACATGTGCTTGTGTGTGTACATATAGTTCTAGCTAGCCTGAAATTCTCTATGTTTCCCAGGCTGACCTCAAACTCAGAGGTCCACCTGCCTCTGCCTCCTGAGTGCTGGAATTAATAGTAAGCATCATTGTGCCAGCTGTGGGCTTATTTTTAATGAGCAGTTTAAATAGAACAGTTGACTATGTGTATAATAAATCACAAGTCAAAGAACATACTTGACACATTACTCAAGAGTAAATGGAGGTTTTACAAAATAAAAGAAGAGAAAATTGAAGCCCCTGGAGGCTGGCATGTCAATCTTCACTAAGCCCAGACCACACACTCTGCGGGAAAGCTATTTTTACCCTTTATGTCCAGTGTGCACTTGGAGGGGCACTGACACATTTGACTTTGGCTCACCAGGCCCAACAATTTCATGGCATTTTGATAGTGACATCCCTTCTCCATGGGTTGTGATTTGGGTTTTAAGATTTATGTGATCTTGACTTAATAATAACACCCACTAAAGGTTATATCTATAGGCAGGGTTTCTACACAAGAATCCCCCATATCGTCCCCAGAATTGCCACTTACTGACTGAATAATAGATCATCAATTCACATCTCTGTCTTCATTTTTCTCTCTGCTCTCTCTCTCTGCTCTCTCTCTCTCTCTCTCTCTCTCTCTCTCTCTCTCTCTCTCTCTGTGTGTGTGTGTGTGTGTGTGTGTGTGTGTGTGTGTGTATATACTTATGAGTGTACAGGTTCAGAGGTGTGTGTATGTACATGTGAATGCAGGACCCACAAGATTTTATCTAGGAAGTGAGAGTAAAATTTTTTCCCAAAGAGACTAGGTGAATAAAAATTAAGCTTTTTAAGGGAAGCCTGGCATTGATTAAGAAGTTTTCAGATCTATTTTTATTTGTCATGATTTGTTTTGTATACATGCAATCTCAAGTCTTGGCAAATATACACATCTTATTAATACATACTACAATGGATGTTTATTTATTCAGTAGCAATTATCTTGTGCCATTTGCTTCAAGAATATGGAGATCAAAAAACATTAGTGGGACCCCCATCACCAGGCCTCTGCTAGAGGTGAGTCTGGGACCAATTTGGGTGGAATACCCCCACACCCTTCCCTGGGAACTTCCTGGATTGGCCCAGGATCTCACTCTCCCTGTGTCCTGTCCCCAGCAACAGCTCTCCTGGTGCCCTGATACACACCCACTCACTCGCACCAAGATCCTGCCATCCCCCTACCCTGTGCCCTACCCTGCCCTCTGTCCCACCACTCTGGTTGAGCACTGGGACAGAGAGCAGAGCCAACAATCCTGTCACCTTTGGGGAACTTTCTGGAGCTGTTCTAAACATACTAGACTTGCCTATCCACGCAAGACCACCCTGAATCCCCACCTGCCTGATCTCTGACGCCCACCGCTGGTCCTCTACTGGAGTTCTAGGCCCTTCCCAGAGATCCACCTATCCCCTCGGGAACATCCTGTGTCCCAGCCTGTAGAATATTTGACAGCCATCGCAAGTCCCAGAGGAGCCTGATGTTTGACCCCATTGCTAGGCCCCTACCTGAGGAGAGACCTCATAGAGAGCGTGGGCCACCCAGAGCTACCGACATTGAACAATGCCCACCTAAACCCATCAGGGGAGTGTGTGTGTGTGTGTGTGTGTGTGTGTGTGTGTGTGTGTGTGTGTGTGAGAGAGAGAGAGAGAGAGAGAGAGAGAGAGAGAGAGAGAGAGAGCCCACCAGCACCTACTAGAAGAAGTGATGGGAAGACAGCAATACAAGAAAACACCTAATGATAGAAAGACAAGCATGACACCACCAGAATCTAGGGACTCTACACCAAGTAGATACGAACACCCCAAAGTAGATGAAACAGAAGAGAATGACTTAAAAATTATTGTCATAAAAATGATAGAGGCCCTCAAAGACAATGTGAAAAAAATCCCTTTAAAAAAACAGCAGAAAAAACAAACAAAAAATTGGAGGAAATGAACAAATTTCTTAAAGAAAGTACGGAAAGCCAAGAAAAAACAATTAAACAGGTGAAGGAAATGGCTCAAGACTTGAAAACTGAAATAGAGACGACAAAGAAAACACAAACTGAGAGAATGCTGGAAATAGAAAAACTGGGCAGATGATCGGGAACTACAGACACAAGCATAACCAATAGAATACAAGAGATGAAAGAAAGAATCTCAGGCACTGGAGATAAACTGGAGGAAATAGATTCATCAGCCAAAGAAAACTGTAAATTCAACAAATCCTTAACACAAAACATCCAGGAAATGTGGGACACTGTTAAAAGGCAAAACCTAGAGGAAGGCAAAAAAAAAAAAAAAAAGCCCAGCTCAAAGGTGCACAAAATATATTCAACAATATAATTGAAGAAAACTTTCCCAATCTGAAGGACATGCGTATAACAGTACAAGAAGCATACTGAACACCAAATAGACTGGACCAAAGAAAAAAGATCACTCCAAACATAAAATCAAAACACCTAACATACAGAATAAAGAAAGAATATTAAGAGCAGCAAAGGAAAAAGGCCAAGTAACATATAAAGGCAGACCTATCAAAACTACACCTGACTTCTCCATGGAAACTCTTAAGATCATAAGGTTCTGGGTAGATGTTCTACAAGGACTAAGAGTACACGAATGCCAGCCCAGGCTATTTTATACCCAGCAAAATTCTCAATCACTATAAATGGAGAAAACAAGATATTTAATGACAGAACCATATTTTAACAATATGTATCTACAAATTCAGCCCTACAGAAAGTTCTGGATAGAGAATTCCAACCCTAGGAAATTAACTGTGCTCACAAAGACATAGGCAATAGATAGTCCCACTTCACCAGAACCCAAGGGTAAAGGAGGGCAAATATATTCACAATACCACCTCCAACAACAAATCTAAAACAAACAAGAATTAATAATTAACGGTCCTCAACTTTAATAATCTTAACTTGCCTATAAAAAGACACAGGCTAACAGAATGAATACGAAGACAGGATCCATCCTTTTGCTGCATACAAGAAACACATCTAAGCTTCAAAGACAGACATTACCTTAGGGTAAAGGGTGGGAAAAAATCTTCCAATCAAATGGACCCAAGAAGCAAGCAGGTATAGCTATCCTAATATCTAACAAGTTAGACTTCAAACCAAAATTAATCAAAAGAGATGAAGATGGTAATTTTGTATTCATCAATGGAGAAATCAATCAGCATAAAGTCTCAGTTCTGAACATCTATGCCCCAAATACAAAGGTGCCCACTTTCATAAGAGAAATGCTACTAAAACTCAAAGCCCCATATAACCTCACACACTAATAGTGGGAGACTTCAACACTCCACTCACCACTAGACAGGACCACCAATCAGAAAATTAACAAAGAAACAAAAGAACTAACAGAAGTTATGTCTCAATTGGGTTTATCAGACATCTATAGAACATTCCATCCAAACACAAAAGAATATACCCTCTTCTCTGCTCCATGGGGAACCTTCTCAAAAATCGACCACATACTAGGCAACATAACAAACCTCAACAAATACAAACAAATTGGAATAGTCCCCTGAATCTTGTCAAACTACCATGCTTCAAACACAAATCACAGAAATCCTACAAACTCATGGAAACTGAACAATGTGCAATTGCACCATACGTGGGTCAAAGAAGAAATAAAGAAAGAAATTAAGGACTTCCTAAAATTCAACGAGAATGATGACACAACATACCCAAACTTATGGGACACCTTGAAAGCAGTGTTACAAAGGAAGTTCATTTCACTAAGTGCTCATATGAAGATAACGGATGATAATCACATTAGAGAATTAACAGCACAACTGAAAGCCTTAGAACAAAAAGAAGCAAAACTACCCCAGAAGAGTACACACCAGGAAATAATCAATTTGAGGGCTGAAATAAAAAAAGTAAAAACCAGGAAAACAATACAAAAAATCAATGCAACAAAGAGTTAGCTTTTTGAGAAAATCAACAAGATAGACAAACCTTTATCCAAACTAACCAAAAAGCAGAGAGAGAACATGCAAATTAACAATATCAGAAATGAAAATGGAGACATAACAATGGACACAGAACAAAATTCAGACCCCTACCGCTGGTCCTCTACTGGAGTTCTGAGCCCCACACAGAAATCTGCCTATCTCTGTGGGACCACTTTTGACCCCCATCACAGGGCTTCTGCTAAAGAGGTCTCAGCTGGAGAGTGCCAGGTTCCAGCTAGATCTGACTACCAGTGCCAAAACATCCTGAGTATCAGCCCAGCCTTTGACCCCTATCACCAGGCCTTTGCTAGAGGGCTTGGCTACAGTCCTCTGCTGGAGCCTGACCTTTGATCCCCATTGCCGGACCCTGCCTGTGGAGAGACCTCCTAGAGAGCTTGGACCACCCAGAGCTACAGACATTGAACCTCGGACCCACCTAAGCCCACCCGGGAAATACCATAGAGAGAGGGAGAGACCCCACCAACACCTACTGGAAGAAGCTATGGGAAGACAGCAATACAAGAAAACACAACAACAGAAAGGCAAGCATAACACCACCAGAATCTAGGAAATCTACACCAACTAGACCAGAACACAACAAAGCAGATGAAGCAGAAGAGAACGACTTAAAAATTATCATCATAAAAATGATAGAGACCCTCAAAGAAGATGTGAGAAAATCCCTTAAAGAAATTGAAGAAAAAACAAACAAAAATTGGAAGAAATGAACACATTTCTTAAAGAAAGTACAGAAAGCCAAGAAAAAACAATAGATGAAGGAAACAGTTCAAGACATAAAAACTGAAATAGAGACAATAAAGAAAACACAAACCGAAGGAATGCTGGAAATAGAAAAATTGGGCAAACGATCAGGAACTACACATACAAGCACAACCAACAGAATTCAAGAGATTGAAGAGAGAATCTCAGGCACGGAAGATAAACTAGAGGAAATAGATTCATTGACCAAAGAAAATGATAAATCCAACAAATACTTAACAAAAAACATCCAAGAAACCTGGGTTGCAAAGATGGTTTAACATATGAAAATCTATCAACGTGATCCACCATATAAACAAACTGAAAAAGAAATACCATATGATCATCTCCCTAGATGCTGAATAAGCCTTCGACAAAATTCAACGCCCTTTCATGATAAAGGTATTGGAGAGAGCAGGGATAACAGGAACATACCTAAACATAATAAGAGCAATATACAGTAAACCAACAGCCAGCATCAAACTGAATGGAGAGAAGCTTAAGGCGATTCCTCTAAAATCAGGAACAAGACAAGACTATCGTCTCTCTCCATATCTCTTCAATAATGTACTTGAAGATCTAGCTAAAACTGTAAGACAATAAAAGGAGATCAAGGGAATCCAAATTGGAAAGGAAGAAGTCAAACTGTCTCTATTTGCAGATGATATGATAGTTTACATAAGCGACCCAACAAACTCTACCAGGGAACTCTTACACCTGCTAAACACCTTCAGCAAACTAGCAAGATACAAGATAAACTCAAAAAATCAGTAGCCGTACTTTATTCAGACAACAAAGAGGCTGAGAAAGAAATCAGAGAAACATCACCCTTTACAATAGCCACAAACAACATAAAGTATCTTGGGGTAATGCTTACCAAACATGTGAAAGACCTATACAATAAGAATTTTGTGGCTTTAAAGAAAGAAATTCAAGAAGATACCAGAAAATGGAAAGGTCTCCCATACTCTTGGATAGGAAGGATAAATATAGTAAAAATGGCAATCTTGCCAAAAGCAATCTACAGATTCAATGCAATCCCCATTAAAATCCCAGCACAATTTTTAACTGACCTTGAAAGGATAATAATCAACTTTATATGGAAAACCAAGAGACCCAGGATAGCCTAAACAGCCCTGTACATAGAAAGAACTTCAGGAGGCATCACCATCCCTGACTTTAAGCTCTACTGCAGAGCTATAGTTCTGAAAACAACAAGGTATTGACACAAAAAATAAACACGTAGACCAATGGAATCTAATCCAAAATCCTCATATTAACCCACACACCTATGAATACCCAATTTTTGACAAAACAGCTAAAAGAATACAATGGGGGGAGGGGAAGAAAGCATCTTCAACAAATGATGCTGGCACAATTGGATGATATTGTGTAGAAGACTGCATATAGACCCATGCCTATCACCATGCACAAAACTCAAGCCCAAAAGGATCAAAGACCTCAACATAAATCCAGCCACACTGAACCTCTTAGAAGAGAAATTAGGAGGTACCCTTGAACAAATTGGTATAGGAGACCACTTCCTGAACATAACTCCAGTATCACAGACACTGAGATCAACAATTAATAAGTAGGACCTCCTCAAACTTAGAGGCTTCTGTAAGGCAAAGGACACTGGACAAGACCAAACGGCAGCCCACAGACTGGGAAAAGATTTTTACCAATCCTACATCTGATAATGGGCTGATCTCCAAAATATACAAAGAACTCAAGAAACTAGCCAACAAAACACCAAATAACCCTATTTAAAAATGGGGTCCAGAATTGAAGAAAGAATTCTCAAAAGAGGAAATAAAAAAGGCTGAAAGACACTTAAGAAAGTGCTCATCATCCTTAGCTATCAGGGAAATGCAAATCACAACAACTTTGAGATACCATCTTGCTCCTGCCAGAATGGCTACAATTAGAAACATCAATGACAACTTATGCTGGAGAGGATGTGAGGAAAGGGGAACACTTCTCCACTGCTGGTGTGAGAGCAAACTTTTACAGCCATTTTGGAGATCAGTATGGTGGTCCCTCAGGAAAATGGGAATTAGTTTACCACAGGACCCAGCAATTCCCCTCTTAGGTATATACCCAAATGATCCACATCCATGCATCAAAGACATGTGCTCAACTATGTTCCTAGCATCATTATTTGTAATAGCAAGAACCTGGAAGCAACTTAGATGCCACTCAACTGAAGAATGAACAAAAAGTTGTGGCACATCTACACAATGGAATACTACTCTGGAAAAAAAAAATGATGGAATCTCGAAATTCACAAGCAAATGGATGAAACTTGAAGAAACCATTATGAATGAGGTAACCCAGTCACAAAAAGTGGAACATGGCATGTACTCACTCATATATGGCTTTAGACATTAAACAAAGGATCACCAGCCTATAATTCACACTACCAGAGGAATTAGATACAAGGAGAATTCTAAGAAATTCATATAAGTTCTCCCACAGAAGGGGGAAGGGACTAGTTCTCCAGAGCACATGGGGAGTGGGGCCGGCAGTGAGTGGAGAGGAAACTAGGAGGAAGAGAACAGCAGGAGAGGAAAGCTCTTGGGACTAGGAAGATTGAGTCAGGGGAGGAATAGATGAGAGAGAGAGAGAGAGAGAGAGAGAGAGAGAGAGAGAGAGAGAGAGAGAGAGAGAGAGAGAGAGAGAGAGAGAGAGAGAGAAACCATAAAAGAGGGAGCCATTATAGGTTTGAAGAGAAAACTGAATGTCCAGATACGTACAAGACTGACCCCAACTAACAATTTGAGCAAAAGTGGAAAGGCTACCATAAATGCCCTCCCCTGATAATGAGATCTACGACTAACCTATTCACCATCATGGAGCTCTCATATAGTAGCTGATGGAAACAGAAGCAAACACCCACAACTAAACACTGGGCCAAACTGGAATCCAGATGCAGAGAGGGAGGACAAGACCAGGCGGCAGAAACACATAGAGACAGCTGACCTGAACAAGGAGGAACTAATGGGCCCCCAGACTGATAGCTCAGAATCCAGCATGGGACTGACTCAGACCCCCTGAAAATGTGTCTCAGCTAGAAGGCCTGAGCAGTCTAAGGGACCTCATACTGTGTAGCCAGGATGTATTCCTGTTGCACAAAAGGACTTTGGGAGCACCTCTCCTATGGAGGGATCCTTCATTAACCTAGAGATTTGAGAGAAGTCCTAGTCCCTACTCCAAATGATTTAACAGATTTACATGACCTCTCCTACATGTGGAGGGGGGATGGGAGAGGATGGTGGTGAGGTGCATGTGAGGGTGGTAGAAAGGGAAAGAGGGTGAAAGGAAGAGGTAACTGGGATCGATACGTAAAATAAAAATTTAAAAAATTAATATAAATAAAAACATTAGTGAACCTCCCAACTAAGCTTTTACAATGACCTTCCTTAGTTTTAATAAATAGTAACTGCCAAAATAAAGTTGTAAACACTGCTTTGTTATATTTTTTTTATTTAAAAACATACATTAAATCTTTCTGTAGGGGCTTGAGAGATTGTTCAGTGGTTACTATTCTTGCAGAGCATAGGAGTTCAGCTCCCAGCACCCACATCAGGCAGCTCACAACCACCTATAATTCCAGTTCCAAGGGATCTGACATCCTCTCCTGGCCTCTTCCAGCACCTGTGTTCATATCTATATTGATGCATACACACTCATGCACATGTGTGTTCACGCACATACTCTCTCTCTCTCTCTCTCTCTCTCTCTCTCTCTCTCTCTCTCTCTAAATAAAATACTATCTTTTAAAACAAAGTGATTCTTTCATTCTTTAAACATACTCAGGGGATGATGACAGGGGACTCAACATTACCACCTCCAGGAGGTTCTTTTCACAAGCTTGAGGCCTTGATCCCAAACTTTCCCACAGACTGTTGTTATGTCTCTATTGCAGCTATAGGGTGGATTCTCCCTGGTGTTCCCACCACAGATTCTTCAGTGATGAATGCTATGAGAAGAGTAGACTCCATAATTCAAATCTAAAAGCACATTTGCTGCTGAATCTATGCAAGTCTTTAGAGCCAGAACGCGGCACACACTGATGTATTTTTCTTCTGGGCCTGTGGAGAGGCACATTTCATTGCCTGGCCTATGCATTTTGCATACCAGCTTTACTAAACAAACCACTTGATTTACATACTAAAATGTGCCAGACAACAGTTTCAAGTGCACACTGCTCTTGCACAGGACTCTCACCACTTCTGTATTACATACATACATACATACATACACATACATACATACATACACACACACACACACACACACACAATTTTTAAAAAATAATTAAATCCTTAATGTGCAAAGACTAGTAGCTTTTAGCATTTTCACAATATGCTACCACAATCAATTTGGGGATATTTTAATCATATTAGAACCAATACCCATAAATTTTACAAATTCTTATCCCCAGGCCCTACTACCTCCCTGATCCAGAAACTTAGGACTAGTTCTTATCCATGAAAGTTTGATAAATTGAACCACACATTACCTGGACTTCTATAATTGATATCCTAAGCCTGTCCCAGTGTTTTCAAGCTATAAGGTGTAATTGGTGTAATGCTGGAATAATTATCTCACACCCAGAATCTAGTCTCAAAAAAACAAACACAAGAAAGTCAGTCACCTCAAGCTTACCTATGTCACTTTAAAAGAACAATCAAAGCCTCCTGTGTTAAAATATGACAGGTACACAGATGCCAATCTATTAATAGTGCTTATTATTCTGTCAGTGAATTTATTATGTTATAAAAATTATTGGTGAGTTAGGCATGATGACAAACATCTGCAATCTCAGCAATTGAGTGCAGAGGTCCACAAGCTCAAATTGAACCTGTTTTGTACAGCCAGTTCAGGCCTGACTTGGAAACAGAAGATGAACTTGCCTAAAAGATAGAAGAATGAAAATCAATAGAGTAGCTAGATTAAAGCCTTGAGGAGCCTTGGGAAGGATGGCTCCATATTGGCACCTGTGATAAACTGAATATTGAAATGGGATATTAGATATTTTGTGGAAAAGTGGAAAGCCTTTAATTAGGGGTTTTGAGCATGTCCAGAGCATACTTTCTTACGGTATTCCATCCTCCTGCTCATCACAGAGGGAGTAAATGAAAATGACAGTTTTTCCAGAGGCTCAAACCCAGGACCAGTTGGGTGTTCCGAATCTGTGTACGGGCTTAGAGATTTGACAGAATTATTGCTAAACACAAACTGTTTGTGTCTGACACAGGGAAGGTATGTTAGAAGGAGAAGAATTAGTTTAGCAGGGTTTGTGTGAACTCAGTCTGCTTCATTGCTCTTCTTTTCCCCTCTGGACTGATCTGTTAGTTTAGTGTGATGTAGGCACAGGTTGAATTACCATTCAATTTAGGAAAATTGAGCACAGCTATTCAATTCAATGGAAAAAATCAATTGGATGTGTCATTCAGTGATGGGAACCATAAAAGCCCTCCAATTAAATGTAACTGTAAGCACAAAGGCTTTCATTTCTCAGCCAGTCAGCCCACGCTGGCTTCATCCATTGACAAACTCCGCAGTTGTCTGTTTTGGGTGGAAACAATTACGGTGTGGGCTTTGATATAACCACCAACTTCTGCATTGTCAGCACATCCTGTCCAGGCTTTCTACACATGTCTCAGAGGAGGCATCCTTCACTACATCCCAGGATGGAGGTTTTCAAAGCAAGCACAATGCTAGTGACAACTGTCATTTATCTATTTGTCCACTGGATTAATTTTCAATAACAGAAAAAAGAAAGGGAGGAAGGAAGAAAGAAAGAAAGAAAGGAAGGAAGGAAGGAAGGAAGGAAGGAAGGAAGAAAGAAAGAAAGAGACAGAAAAAGGGAGGGAAGAAGGTTGGAAAGAAGGAAGCATACTAAGAATAAAAATTTAAATACATTAGCAGAAAACAGCTTTATCTGACGTTCCAATATTAAATGTGAACTTTATCTAGTCCAAGTGAGTGGTTCTATTTCTATACAGTAATAATGGTAATATGTCACAAGATCTTCATGTATAGGATGCATGGAGTTTAACATGGAACAATTTCACAGGATACCTTGTTGGGTTAATTACCTTTATTGCTGCTGGGATCAAGCAGCTGATGAGAAGCAATTTAAGGAAAGGATAAGATCATTTTAGGTCATTATTACTGTTTGAGTTACAGTTCACCTTGGTTGGAAGAAACAGTAGAGGTTATGTGAGGCAACTGGTCACATTTCATGCTTAGTCAGGAGCCTGGAGAACTGAATTCCAGTACCCTTCCAGCCTGCTCCTTTTGTCCACGCTATTCAGTTCTAGGGATGATGGTGTGTCCATTCTGGGTGGGATTTCCTTTCTCAATTAAACCTCTGGAAATATCCCCACAGACATGCCCAAAAATTTAAATTTAATTAAACTGATGATCAGGATAACGTAGAGAAATATATTCCGAGGAATCTTCCATTGGTGGTTGACATTCAATGATATAAAAATTATGTAAAGTCATTTATATGAAACATTCTGAAAACTTGAACTTTTAGAGTCAGCATGTGTTGAGGTTGACTTATTACTATAGGAGATGTTATAATAATGAAAACATTCTCATGAACTTAAGTTAGAGTTGGAATTTACACAATTTTCTCATTTTATTTTTTGTTTTGTTTCAAATACTTCTATTTCTTAACTGCTGAGCCATCTCTCCACATGCTTCTATTTCTTACAATTACAGGAAACAACAATCAGGATTTCTGCTGTCCTCAATGAAAGACAACATGACTTCAAAACTCAAGGAACGATTGAACAGTATGACCTTATCAATCACAACAACTCACTTGTTAGTAGGACATAACTAAAGATTCAGAAACATTAGATGGTCAGTAGCCACCAGTTAAGGAAATATGTGTAATGGTGATGGAGTATTTGCTTATTGATATTTAATTGAAAAGCCAACCTTTCAGTTCAGGGGAAGGAAAACAGGTTTACCCCACTGTTTTCTTGTTACTCTCCAATAATTCACACACATATACAGGTGAGTGTGTATGTGTGTGTGTGTGTGTGTGTGTGTGTTTGCACATAAAGGTCATGCGATCATGGAGAGATTCTATAATAGCCCATTGAGTAAAATGCTTTTTTTGCTTTGAACTCTTGTACTATAATAAATATGATTTCAAAAATGAATTTAGCAAAGCACTACACTGTATTTCTTAAGAGTTAATACATTAACAAATTACCTTTATGGTTTTGCCTGATAAACACAAGCATTATTTGTCTGGTTAGCTAACACATTAGTTTGCCTGATATAAAATTAAATTCCAAGTGTCCTAAGAGCTGTATGAATACCCTATAAATGATGAATTGTCACATGGCTATATCTAGTGTTTGTCTTCTTCAGGGAATAGGCATGAAATGAAGACAGCTTGGAAAATAAATTTGCTTTTAATATAACTACAAAAGTTGGTAATATTTAGAGAGTGGTTCTCCTTTGTTAAATCATAACCTAAATAAACCCTGGAATTAGTTTGATTTTGGAGCAAAGCCACAAAGGGTTGTTACTTATAATTGAATTTATTTTATTAATTAAAATTTGGTATTTGTAAATTGAGGTTTTTCTTTTGTCAATATTCTATTTCAGATACAGTCTGTTGGATTGTACTGACACTTCCATTATATACATATATTATGAATGACCATATTACTAATTTAGATGTTCTTTGTGATATTTGTGGCTTCCCTTAATTCTTTCTTAATACTTGGGAAATTACCCAGTTTTCATTAAACAGCTGAATGGAGTGTACTTACAGCTGCCAGGCTTGGGGGAACTCCACCTTTGACAATCTTCTCCCTGAAAGAAGAGTAAGATTTACTTCCTTTCATTTTCCCACAGTGAAAGAGAAAAACAAATAAGTTGAAGTTCTTATCTGAAGGTACCAATAACAGACAGGATTTTTGGCTCCTACAAGCAGATGCAGACTCAAAGGCAGTGTGCAGTTCACAGGGAAAGAACCAGAGAAGGCTGGCTTCACTCTCCAGGCAGTTCCAACATGCCACGCTCTGTGATAAAAGCTGTAGGACTGCAATTTCAGCTTCCCATGATTTTTGTAAATTGTTCTGGACTCCTTGTGAAGCTGACCTCCAAGTGACATTACACAGCAAAGAGGAAATTAATCTGTTCCTGGTTTTGAGTTTAATTTTAACTCTATTTTTTCCTGATTTGAAGAAAGTTAGTTTAAGTGTGCAAAACATGAGGTTGGATTGACTTGATTTAGTAGCTTTGATTTATGAGCAGTTGGTAGTGTTGACTCTGATGCATATTCTTTGTGAACCTCTGTTTCCTCTGTGTAAGACAGAGTTAGGGGTACAAACCCATAATCAAGTAGTCATCTTACAAAGGTTCTTCACACTCCTACCTGTCACCAGACCAACTCACCAATGACATTATTGTATTGATAATACAAAGGAATAACTATTAATCATGGCTTCAAAGACAAGTAGTGTTTATTTTTCATCAATCACTTCCTGTGTGTTAAGTTTTGCAAATCATTTTATTACACTTTTAAACAAGAGTGATGTTTATTTTTCAGGCTTCATCAGAGGAAAAATAACCCATAGTAGGGGCAGAGAGACAATTAGAGGATACCTACCTGACGTTGGTTGCCAGGACTATTACTGAATGGCCTACAAATGCCTGTAACTCCAGTTCCAGCAGATCCCACACCTACAGCTGGCCTTCATATGTACTAGCACATGTATGACAGTCACAGACACACATGGATTAAGATGTAAATAAAATAAATATTGTTTAAAGAACCTGTAGTATGTGTGTGGTGCTTATGTGTAGAAGAGACAGAATGATGGAGAGATGAGAAAGATACAAAAGGTTCCTAATCCATAGAGTCCTAGCTTGTTTCTTTGATTTCAGGATAAGACACTGACCAAAATCAACCTGGGGAATGAAATACTTTATTTTAGGTGATTGTATTTAGGTGTAGGTGTTGTTCTTTTGCTGCAGCTATTGCCTAAGAAACACAAACATGAGACTCAGCACCCACGCGGAGTTTATTGAGAGAGGGGAGAGGAAAAGGGGGTGACGGGAGAGAGAGAGAAAGAAAGACAGAAGGGGCCCCAGAAAGAGAGAGAGAGAGAGAGAGAGAGAGAGAGAGAGAGAGAGAGAGAGAGAGAGAGAGAGAGAGAGAGCATGAGAGCAAGAGAGCAAGAGAACAAGAGCAAAAGAGAGCAAGAGAGAGGTGAGCTTGGTACGCTTGCTTTAAAAGGGGGGCTTGCGCATGCGTAACCGGATCCCCTGCGCAGCTAAGTAAAAGCTTGAACAGCTAGGTAAAGCCTGATGTAGTGATTACATGGCCATAGGCGACCCGCCCATCAGAGGTGGGGTCCACAGACTTCTGAGCCCCAACAGTAGGTATTTTAGGTGATAAAGGAATACTGTCTACTGCCTTTCTCTCAGATTCGTGTCGTGTCTAGCTACTTTTCTTAATTATCATGTGCTCATCTGTTCAGAGATGGCACTGCCCATACAATCAAGATAGTGCCACATGGACTAGTCTGATGATGACAATCCCTCAGGAGACATGCCCCGACCCGCGGGGGCCTAGTTATTCGTGGGTCAAGGTGGGCTAGAACCTGAAAATAATGGGAGAGAAAGAAGGAAGGAGACCAAGCAGTGCATTTGTCAAGGTCTAACTTTATTGATGTAAAAGGAGTTTTTAAAGCAAAGCTGGGAGGAAATGGGGAGGGGTAGCAGGCAGGGAGGAAATGGGGAGGGGTAGCTTCTGCTAACTCTGGGGTCCTGGTAATTATCCCAGACAGTAAACATCTGCTTATCTTAGTTCCTGGGCCAGGCCCATCTCAGTTCCGGGCACTCAGTACCTGGAATGAGTGGAAGAGACCACCTGTTAAGCAGGTTCCTGTATACCAAGATAAGGCTCAATTAAGAGTTCTAAGGTGTAAGCAATTCTGCAAGAGAATGTAACTCAAGGTCGGCTCCCAACAGAGACATTCTCTTTTTCCAGATGTGTCTAGGTTTGTGTCAAGCTGACAATGACTAATGAGTAAAATGCACACACAAAGATGTCTAAAACAGTATTTGTAGAAATATCTGGAAATATTTGGATAGCACAACCAGCTAAGTACAATATACATACATATATATATATGTATATATATACACACATATATATGTATATATATATATCCTACCCATCACACTCTAATGCATGTGATTTTATTATTTCAGTGTTAAAGAGAAGAAAATTAAAGCTCAGAAACTTTAAGTTACCAATTCAAAATTCTGAAAGTATTGAATCTTTGATTTCAACCTAGATCTGTCTTTTCTTACCACATACATTCTTAATAACTATGCATAATATATCTCTTATAAATTATGCATTTTACATATGATTAATAACCATTTTATGATATATGATTTATAATATGAAATTATACACTAAATTTTTGCCACATGAATTTTCTCAGATTGTTTAGTGATAGAAACAGTTAAAAAAAAAAAGAAAGAAAGAGAGAGAGAAAAAAGAAACAGTGAAATGAGAAAAGTTTGTCTCTCTTCCATTTTCTTTCATGTTCCTAGGCTGTGGCACCTGGTTAAACTGTTGACTCTCCTTAGTAACTAGAGGTTTTGCTATGCAGTTAAAGGTGTTCTGCTGGTACCATTAAATCGCCCTGTTTATACTTCTACTTCTCTTTCACGTGGGGATATTCCTAGAACATAAGCAGGATGTGTTATGTCTTAATCCCATTCATTACTTCTGCTCCAGGAACCACCAATTTCAGTATTAGTCTTGAAGCTATTTATCCTACAAAGCTTTGCTTTACAATGTGACAGATACTTAATGCCTAGCACTGTTGCTCTGAACAATTGGGCATAGATTAAAAAGTAAAGGTTGGAGATTTAGCTAAAAGAAAACAGAATAAGTCAAGGTTTGGATCAGTCTGTGCTAGTTCAACACATGGTGGGACCTGTGACCTTAAGCATATTTAGGATTAAAGTCTTATCATGACTTTTACTATGAGAAAAATATCTATATACCGGAAAACAGGCAGTCTCTATGTAATGCAATTGTCTCCCTGTAAGTAATAAATAAAACAGCCCTTCACACTTCATTTTTATTTATTTATTTATTTTTGTTAAACCATAGTCTAATGTAGTGATTCTGTCAATCATTAGACTTTTTCTCCAGGACCTCCTTGGGGTTCCATCTATCTCTTACACAGTTCCCTTTTGCCCAGGTAAAGAGCTTTTGTTTTCTTCTCTGTTCCACCATCATTTCAAAATTTTGTTATAGAATTAGGCAGTGACCCTTTTCTTGTAGCAATATGCTCTGCATTAAAGTTAAAAGGATCCAGACTTTATGCCATATCTGAAATATGCTCTACCTGTTTGCTCGTTCAGTCTTTCTTGACCCTAAGTTCTATCAAATCACAAAATTATAGTGAACATTTCCTCCAGCAATGGGATCGCTCACATTATTTTACAAAATCATCCATTTTCCATTTTTCTGAAGTCTTAGTTCTTGCATTTCCTTAGATATTCAGTCTTCCTGTGTGTGTGTGTGTGTGTGTGTGTGTGTGTGTGTGTGTGTGTGTGTGTGTGTAATGACAGAGAAGGAATCTTATTACAGATATGTGGGAGAGCATAGCCAGAGGTAGAGACATCTGGGAGGTTCCAAAGTGGGCATGACCCTGAGCCAAGTGAGGAGAGGGGGTAGAGGAAGGGAGATGGGAGAGAGGGGAACCAGGTGCCTCAGTCAGGAGGCCCAAAAGAAAGTATTCAAGAGGGCAGGAAACCAAAGTGGTTACATTAAATAGTGAAGGGAGGCTGGGAAAAGGACAGTCAAACCCCTAGGTTGGAGAAGTTTATGGTAGGGGGTGGAGTATGCCAGTCAGCAGGGCCCTATAATAGGTAGAGACTGAGGGGTGCTGGGAGACTTGGTGGCCAGCCACTGCTTTGATATGCTAAATAGGCATCTCAGCATTTTTGGTGACAACAAATAAATGATATGGGGCAACACAATCTTCTGTGTGATTACTTCCTGTTGATGGTGAGGCATCCTCGTTGAGGGCAGGAGGGGAAAGCTGGGATGCTGGCCAAGTTTGGGGAGAGCAGTTTGCTTCATTCATTGTCTAGGCTCGGTGGGACCCTTTGGGGCTAGGGAAATGCAGGCCTGAGGCTGCACCACCTGGGGCTGCCCACTTTGAAGCTGTCTGGGATGTAGATTTTTAGGAAACACCTGGAGCTGGAAAGTTGTTGAAGCACTCTTGCAGGTGATTTGAAATCTGCTGGGACAGATAGACTAGAGAGAGAAAGTAAAGTAAGAGTTTACAGGAAAACTTTTATTCTGGATGTACATTTGAAACTTCCAGGCCCATGGTCTTGGCAGTTGGGGGAGGGAAGTCCCAAGACCAGGGAAAGGGCAGTTTCCATATCTTTATACAGGAGACCACATTCAACTACTTTGAGTTTTAAAATGGGACAATGACTTCTTCTAAGGAATCAAAATCTGAGAGTTGGTTTTACCCCAGTATACTTAGATCATTCTATGCAATATGTATAGCTAGAGATTTCCTCCATCTCTTTTCTCTCAGTGATTTTTGTTTTAGAGAACTGTCTCCCAAATTCATTTTCCTGTAGGCTTTTTAAATTGTTTGAAGTATTTCTCTATTTCACAAGAAAGCAGATGTTGTGAAGGTGACTGAGAAAAACCAAAGACAATCTAAGTCTCTCCATAGAGTAAGATATCACTATCTATCTAGAATTTTCTCTTGTTTCACAGGAACACTTAGTTAACAACCATATACATTGTCATGAAACAGTTCATTTCCCAAGATCTGAGAATCTCCACCCTTGTTTTATAATACAATATACTCTTTTTAAGAGGAAGCTAACTCATGCCATGGTAATATTATTTTAGCCATAAAGGGGGTTAATGTTTTCAATTCAAATTGCAAAAATTTGAGGCCACATATTCTACTTTCAAGTTATGGTGTTGGTAGATGTGGCTATGCTTTTCTTGATGAGCATCAATTTAGATCTTTCAGGACAATTAATTAGTTATTAAATTCCTCCTAAACTGTACTGCAACAATGTCTGATCATGGCATAGACATTGGTCCCCACACATTCCTCTTGATACAAATATGCTTAGGGCAGTTTGGGTGCAATTAGAAACCAACCTATCCAAGACCTCCTCAACAGCTCTGCAATTTTCTTTCATTTTCTTCTATGTTTTTTTCATGAACACTGCTCTGAAGAAAAATGTCCCACCACCTTACGGCCCTAGCCCTTCACAGGAATCTCTATCTACCCCAAATCTCTTGAATGTGTACTTAGCATCTGTTTCTTAAGAACCCGAATATTGTTCTTTTGCTGTAGCTATTGCCTAAGAAACACAAACATGAGACTCAACGCCCTCATGGAGTTTATTGAGAGAGGGGAGAGAAACGGGGGTAGCTGGTAGCCAACCGAAAGCGGGGAGAGAGAGAGAGCAGGGTGTGGGGCGCTTGCTTTAAAAGGGGGGCTTGCACATGCGTAACTGGGCCCCCTGTGCAGCCTGGTAAAAGCTTGAACAGCCAGGTAAAGCCTGACATAGTGATGACATGGCCATGAGCATCCGCCCATCATCAGGGGCAGAGTCAGGAGACTGCTGATTCCCAACACCAAACAAACATACTGACTCGCTGAACTTATTCAAGTTCATTATCCATTGATGCTCAACACAGAAGGGAGTTGGTTGTAACACACCCAACTTTCAAAAAGTTTTGAGAGTGAAGGAAAAAGTTAATGCACAATATTAAGGAGAGAAAAATGAAGGCAATTTACCCCATTAGATGATATACTCAACACTTTTCTTTCTTTGTATTTCTTCTTCTCCTCCCCCTCAAATAGTGTCTCTCCCTTTTGCTCTCCTTTCTTACCCCTCTCTTTCTTTTGTTTCTGTTCTTTATTGTGTTTTCCCTTTTCTTGAAGACAATCTACATGGGTGTGTTGCTGACTTCCTTACCTGCATGTCTCCTGTATATAAAGGACCAGCCAATGAGAAGAAATGAGATGAAAAAAACACAATAATTCTTGGATCATTGCAAAGAGGAAAAGGACGGTAAAAAAAGAACACATGGGAATTTAGTACAGGGTGATCCAAAAAGAAAAAGAAAAAAAAAAACCTGAAGATGGAAAAAGAAATGATTAAAAGAAACAAAATTGCCAAATGTACTTATCAGGTATCTGTCTTCCTTGAAGTGAATCTATGATAATCATTTCTAAATGAATCCTCAAGTTTCAAGTCAGCAAGGCCCTTGGATGATACCTTTCCTTCCTTTTTCTGTTCCTACTGCTGTCTGTTGCCTAGTACAATCCCAAAACTCACATGAATAGCCACTGCATCAAGATGACCCTTTACTGGGCAAGATGGATAACAGAAAGATGTTCTGAAGGTTAGAGAATAAATCTAATAATGTCAAAAGAAATGGATGACACCCAACCTAGAAAGATAAAAGTCAATGACCTCCAAGTGTATTTTTGAGTAGGAATGCTTCAGACTCAATCTGAGTAAAGTACCAGAGATGGACTTTGAAAAATAATATTTTTTTAAATGAAGCGTCTGCTGTACTGCTGACACTGTGTTGCATTTTGCTCCATAGATGTGGCTGTAAATCACACAAAGTAGAAGTTTATCCTACCTTCCCCCCAGGCTTCCTGAAGGAGCTCTGAGTCCTGTATCCTGGATCGTGGGACTTTACATCTTAGAGCAGGAATTTACTGCCTAGTTAAGTCATCCCAGAAGGCATAGGCGGACACTACCCTGTGATTAAGGGCCGCAGACATCATAAATTGCAAACAACACATTGAAATATCAATACAGGCTAGCAAGCTCTAAACTCCAAGGAGCATATTGAGTCGAGATTTGAAGCTTCAAGGATAATATTTATGGATCAAGACAGGCTACCGGGTAAAAAGTGGAGAATTGAAAGTTTCCTCAGCTAAAAGTGCAGTATGAGACAGGGGTATGGCTCCAAGTTCTCTTCACTGACACCCTGGACCACAGGAGAGAGCATTTGAGTAACATTTTGTAGTAGTGACTGAACACCTGACAAGAAAAAGCTTAAGGGAGGAGGATTTGGTTTGGCTCATAGTCTGAGAGAATACAAGATTCATCTTTAATGACAAAGGCCTTAAACGTTGCTACTTTGTGGAGGTCCCAGCAAGAAGGGACTGCTTCTTTTATCTTCAGAGATCTAGAAGCAATGATGACTAGGGCAACAAGCAACCAGTACCATCAAGCTATAGCCTCTGAGGCCTGCACCCCAATGACAGAGTTTCTCCAGTAAGGTACCACCTTCTAAATATCCTATGGTCCCCCAAAATAGTGCTGCAAACTGGAATCTATGGGAGAGACTTCACATGTTGAAGACATAAAACTGTGTTAGGGAAACTGGTTTTGGTGGCAAACACCTTTAATCCCAGCACTAGGGAGGCAGAGGTAGGTGGATCTCTGTTCAAGACCAGCCTGGCCTACAGAGCTAGTTCCAGGACAGGCTCCACAACAATACAAAGAAACCCTGTCCTGAAAAACCAAAACAAACAAACAAACAAAACACTGTGTTAGGGAAACCATTTGCACAGTCAATTCTTTTGACACAGCAGGGTTTTATTGTGAATGTTTTAATTTTTTGCTTATCCGTATTATGTCCAAAAGTTTCTCAACTATAGTCATGGCTAGACTATCCTAAGGTTTGACATACCTCTCACTTATCTTTTTTCTCCTGTCCTTCATAACTGTTATGAATGACAATAAAATGTAAGTGTATTGGCTTTGAATTTATCCAAATGTAACTGACCACACATTTAAAAAATGCATCAGACATCTCTCCTATACTATTTTGTTTTTTTCTCTTGCTTTTCATTGAGAAGTACTTTCCATATAATTTTCCTCTCAAGACGTCATTGAATGTGACATCATTTTTACTTGCAACTATTTACTTTTCTGTCTTCTGAATTATCACTCCCATGCAATGTGAATTGCATGAAAGTAGGATCATCTTTGTTCTTTGAATCTTTGTCACCTCAGGACCTAGTATGTCACATGCCCCTTATTTTTTGAGCAGATGAAATTAGGCCGCTACGTTTGGAACTGTTTCTCAGGTTCTCCATGTAAATTTAGGAACTTGGTGTCTAAGTACTTTAGTTAGTCACTTACTACAGCACCTTTGCTGTTACACCTTTATAAAGCTGTTGTTCTAGCTTCTGGAAAGATATGAAGTGACTTATTTTAACTATGTCTTATTTTATCCATTTCCACTTGTTGAATACAGTGTTCTTGGGATCATTCTGGCTTTAATTCAGGTAGATATTTTATAGTTTGTTATCAATTAGGAGGAGCACAAACCTAAAGTGCCCACATAAACAATCCTTCAGAGAACAGAACACTGATTTGCACTGGAGTTGTCAGTCACATAGTATCAATATAATTTTATAACCACCACCACCATCATCACCACCACCATGCTGGCTTTCTGATGTTGTCTTTATATCAGGAGAGAGATGAATAGTGGCAGACTTATCAAGTGGCCCTTCATCCAACCTCCCAAACAGGCACTAGTCCTATTTTAATGGAGACTCTGCACTGGAGCGTTTAATAGCCTGCCTATCACTAGAGAAGACTGATATTTCTAATAGGCATAATCCAAATCTCTGTAGAATTTTCAACTGAGTAGCTGGGATCTCCATTGTTCCAGTTTGTTGTTTCCTTACATGAATGCTTAGGATTTTTATTGTTGTTATTGAGATGGTTGGTTTACTTTTTTATTGAAAATATTTTCAGAAACTGTATTCTGATCACACTATCACCTCCTGTACTATTCCCAGATGTTTTCCACCTCTCTACCCACCCAACTCTGTACTCTTTTATTAAATACACACACATACCACAGAGAAAACTAAAAGAAAACTCCTGCAAAAATAAAAAAAAATCATGAATCACAAATATGACCACAAAAAGAATCCCAAGAAGCCCGCAAAAATACCATTGAGTTCATTTTGTTTTGCTATCTACCTCTGGACGTGGGGCCTGCCTTCAAGTATGGTCAACTTACCTAATGAGATGCCATTAAAGAAATTTAATTTTTCTGTTGACAGTGGCTATCAATTTCAGATAGCTTTCATGGCCACTTTCCCCCTAAGTGCTGTGATTCATCTGGTTTGAACATATGTAAGCCTTATGCATGCTGCCACAGTATCCATTCGTTCACATGTTCATCAGTCTTGTTGTGTCTATACAGCATTGTCCTTCTGGGTCTTTCCTTCCCACTGGCTCTTACAGTATATCCACCTCCTCTTCCACATAAGCTCTCTGATCTCTGAGAGCAAGAATTTACAGATTTAAATCTGAGTTTTCCCAAGTCTATTAGTCTTTGCATACTGTTCAGTTGTGGGTCTCTGAGTTAGTTTCCACTACTGTAAGAAGCTTCTCTGATGATGGCTGACTAAGACACTTATCTATGGGTACAGCAGAATGTCCTCAGGAGTCATTTTATGGCTATGTTCCTTTAGCAGAACAATAGTATTTCTTTTTCCCCTGAGCTCATATCCTATCTAGTCTCAGGTTCTTGGCCACCTAGCAGGGTCAGACATGGGTTCTATCTCATGGAATGGGCCTTAAATTCCATTAGAGACTGGTTGACCATTACCACCATGTTTGTGGCATTATAGCTGCTTTGGTGACCACTTCTCTCCTTTTATAGCAGAAAGGGTACCTTTCAGGACCATAAACACTAATCAGTAGAAGGGAAGCCTCTAGTTAGGCACCAGGTTAACTTCTCAGTAATTGATGAGATGTTTAAGTATTATTTTCAGCAGTAGGGCCTTACCATCAATTTGTAGATAGCAATCAACAACCTTGGTAGTAGCCTATGATGTTTGAAGATTTCCATGGGAGCCATTTGACAAATAACACATTGGATAAAACCTATTTCTGGCTCTGGGTTTCTCACATGGTGCGATAAGATCTCTAGTTGGGGAGTCTGTCTCCCTGTTATTTGGTTAGATTTCATTCATGTCAAGGAAATTTCTATAGTATCCGATTTTATGTGGCCATTCAAATGCCCATTCATGCTTCTTATTCATCCCCATATTCCCATCTAATGAATGACACTTTATCCTAATGGCTTGCTAGCTAAACCAGAGGCACATGCTATATTATTTCATTGAAATTTTGCCCAGCTCATTATTTTGTAGGCAAACTACACCTTTTCTAATTGCTCTTTTCTTCTGGGCTTCATTGCAGCAGAATGAAATGTACCTACCGCTTGCTAGTTACTCTGCTAAGATTTGATTGTAGCTCCTCTGTTTAAGAATAGTAGCAAAGAACAAGGTAAATGGGATTGGGCCTGCAGATAGAGTTTTGGTCTTATGAGGTAAGGCAAACATCCCAAGTATTAAACAGATGCTTAGAGATGGAGATGCCATTCATTAGTAGGATAATCAGTATAAAGAACTTTATTACTGTATGAGACTTAGAGTGAACACAACAATTTCACTTCTATAAGATGCCAGGTCACGTCACTTATCAGATGTTAAACACAAAAGATCAGATGCACACAGGGTTCTATTTTCTGCCGGGTGTCTGTTCATATGGACGAAGACTGACTGTAACTACACAAGCTTCTTGAAAATGACATCATTGATGCCATTTAAAGTTTTTGGTAGTGTGGACTCATCAGTACTTTTGAACATGTTTGCAAAGCAAACATCCAACTGAGAAAGCATTGGTAAGTTTCTAAATGTATTTAAAATCATTACTTTTTTTCAATTTATTTTATTTATATTGTAGTGTGGATGAGGGCAAAGGTATTACACTGGAATACAGGTGTCCGTGGAAATGAGAAGAGGCTATCAGATTCCTTTGAGCTGGAGTTATAAGTGATTATGAGCAGGCTGACTTGGGTGCTAGGGAGCCAAAATTGGTACTCTGAAAGAACAATGTGTGCTTTTAACTGATAAGAATTTCTCCAGAACTTTCCATGAAAGATGTGATCAGAGAGCAAGTGGCACTTTCTTGAGACTAATATTCTGGTTATTATTGCTTGTTCCATTCTTCTGTCTCCTCCTTTAATTGTATGGGGATGGCCATGTTAATTTCAAGTCCTGGTAACAAAGAATGGAGACATAGAAGTGGTCTGAATACTAACAACTCATTTAAGCTTAGTGTAACTGTTGGTTCTCATGAAATTCCTCAGGGAGAATTTCCAAAAGGAAAACACATTAAGTCTTCACCAAACAATCCCATCTGCATGACAATTCACTGGTTCCAAGAATCAGTTGGAAATGGAAAAGCTACTTGAGTGACAAGAGCTATTGAGATTTAGTTGGTAAATTTCAACAAGCATTTTCTTCAGTGGAGATGGAATGACAAACATTGAACTTGACTGTCTAGGCTTTCACTTCAAAAACCATAATGGAAAACTGCATCAGCCTTTGCTAATTACTTGTTCATTTGTTTTCTAGTTTAGGAAAGTAATATAGAGCCACTACCGGCATATAAAATGTTTCTGGCAGAGTCTTCTTTGGCTAAATCCCCTTCTGTTAGTGTTTTAGATTTTGGTGGAACATCACTATGTCAGGTGCTAGAAGAATAGCAGGGAGTGACTAAAGGACTTCACAGTTTATCGGCATTTCTGATCACCATGATGTAAAAACAAGCAACTTAAGAAAGGGTTAGTTCTAGTTCCTAGTTTGAGGAGTCAGTCTGTCATGGCTGAGAAGGTGTGGCCGTAGGTACAGGCTGTGTCACAAGGAAAACAACTCACAACTAGGTAGACCAGGAAGTAGAGATTAGGCAGGAAGCTAGGTCAGACTAAAAATGTCAAGGACTGCCTTCCAGATATCCATATCCTCTAGTTGGGTGGCCCCACATTCCAAAGGTCCCAGGACTTCCAAAACTAAACAACTATTTTGAGACCATGTGTTTTCACATATGGAGACATTTCACATCAAAATTATAATACCTGGTAAGTGTCACAACACTTCTATTTCTACCTGATACACTCTTGAAGATGGACCCCTGCTCTGATGCTAAGTTGGTGTAGTATATGTTTTTTGTATTGTGAGACATCATGTAGACAAACCATTCCAAGAAAGTTCTTGGTGGATTTACAGTTCTTATGACTGTAGGTTCACAGTGAATTTTTTCTCTAAGGGAAGGGAATAGCAGGTCTAATATATTGGGGGGAAGACATTGATAAACATGGTAGAGTATAATTAGCCTTCTGTTACCTTGTCTCCATTCTTTTCCCCATTACAAAGAAGACAAGTATTTTGACTCAGACAATATGTAAGGTGTTGTGGTTTGATTACATATGGCCCTTACAGACTCATATATTTGAATACTTGACCCATAGAGAGTAGCCCTATTATGATTTGGGGCCTTGTGAAGTAGGTGTGGCCTTGTTAGAAGAAGTCTATCACTGTGGAGGTGGGCTTTGAGATCTCTCATTTGCTCAAGCTATGCCCAGTGTGTGGCACATAGGCTTCTTGAAGAACTCTCAGCTCCTTCTCCAGCACCATATCTGCCTGTGCACTGCCATGCTTCCTGTCATGATGATAATAGACTCAATCTCGGAAACTGTATGCTAGCACTAATGGTCAAGGTGTCTCTTCACAGCAATTGAAACTCAAATTAAGGCAGGTGCCTTGATGACATCTCAAGAAGAATTGCTTGCTTTCATCAAAGAGGTAAAGCTAGACTCAGTTCAAAGATGCTTCCATTATAAGAGAAACTTCAGGGCACCTAGTTCACACAAGGCTAAATACTGTTGTGTTTTACCAGATTTATACAACCAGGTCTTCAGAATTGGTATAATCAGCATCCAATTAGACTTGGATTTTAATGGTAGTAGCAGCAAAACTTGGTATTATGTATGGAGTGCTGGTTTTGTCAATATGTAGGATCTAAAATGTGTGGTATAATTGTGGCTTCCATCACAATTCCAAATAAAAGTATGTGAAGCCAGGCAATATATATTCAGATTTGTTTCCCTGTACAGATCCCTTGTGAGTACAATCAATGAAATTACAAGGGTAATTACAAGTATGGTGGAGTTTCAAAGTAATGGTGTCTTAGTCACTGTTCTATTACCGTGAAAAGAGACTATGACTAAGGCAAGTTAAGAATGAAAGCATTTAATGGGAGACTCTTTACAGCCTCATAGAGTTAGTCCATGACCTTCAGGGTGAGGAGCATGACATGGTGCTAGCAAAATGGCTAATATAGTACATTACCTGGATAGCACTTATCCTTTCTTTTATAAATGCCACCAGCCTATTTAGAATACATGGCCCGAAGGTTAGGATCAGCATCAAAATGATTAAAGGCCCGGCCACGGCGGAGACCAGAGTAGAGAACCAAGGTGACCGATTAAACCAATTTTCATACCATCCTTGGTATGCTTCTCTTTCTTTTTTTTTTTTTTTTTGTTTTGTTTTCTAGCTTTTCTCTAAGCCTTGCCATGGAATCTCTGATGACACCGGAATGATCTACATAGAAGCAACATTCTTCCTTTAAGGCAGCACAGAGCCCTCCCTCTTTAAGAAAAAGCAGGTCTAATCCCCTTCTGTTTTGCAGCACTACCTCTGACAATGAAGTTAATGACTCTTCTAGTTTAGTTATGGAGTGTTCCAACGCTCCCAGATCTGCATCCATAGCCTCTCTGAGCTCATTATAGTAGCAGGGCTGCTGAATAAGGGCGGATGCTCCAGTCCCAATCCCTGCCGCTACTCCTAATCCTAACAAGACAGCTAAGGTCAGGGTTACAGGTTCCCTCTTGTAACGAGTATGGTGATCAAATTCATCTATAAATGAACCATCATCATGATAGATGACCCTAGGCACCAGCTGGACCAAAATACAAAAGTCCCTAGTACTGTTAAAAAGTGATGTATGCAGGCAGGGGGTCAGGCCAGTGCCACAGGCCCACCAAGTATCTGGGGGGGGGTACTAGATATTGATTTGGGCCATCTGTCAGGGTGTTAATAGTTATGTTACAGAGGGGCTGGTGTCTGGTAGGCACTTTGCCTATACATAGTCCAGTGCCTGATACCGCTGACAGGGTCAACTTTCGTTGGCTCCCCCAGGGGCAATGAGAATGGTCAGAAGTAACATTATAGCTCCGCATTTGAGCTATTCCCTCATAATAAGGGGGACTAGAAGCAAAGCACAGCCAGCAAGATTGGGTAGCAGTGGGGTTTGTGCGGTTTAAAACAACGAACGCACTATCAAGCAGATTAAATAGGCGATCCTCAGTTCTCATGGGGGTGGGAGGATGTGATCAAAAGAGGGTATGGAGTAGGGCTGGTAGAGGAACCTTCCTTTGGTGATGGGGTGAGACTAGGAAGTCTCTCAGGCCTGGGTAGGGGGTTATCAAGCACCGGATTGGGGCCTACCGGTTGTGCGGGCAGACTCTCTATCTTCATCCTGATAGCAAAAACGAACCCTGGGTCTCCTGCTCCAGTATAGACTCTCCACCCCCAGCGGTTACCTTTCACCCATCGACGATCTTGTTTTCCCTGTGCTGTGAAACTAATATTTAGAGGGTTGCAATAGTTGCCTTTGCATGGCCCCTGAGGGCCACCCGAGGCCCCGGGAGCACATCCAGTCTTATAAGATGGGTACTTAGATGTGTCTCTCTCTCCTCTTTCTGGCTCTTCTGGCTTACGACCCTTTTTTACTATAATCAGATCCCAGGAGGAGGAAGGATTCCAGTTGGCTTCTCCTGTGGTCTCACATCCCCATTTAGCACAGAAATAACCTGATGCCCCTCCACATCGCCTCTTCATCTCTCTGTTATGTCCCTGCCCGGGGCAGATGTAGAAGTCTGCTGCCTGGAGGTTGGCTCGGAAGAATTGTCCGGAACATCCCAATGTGCTCCCTATACCATGAGGGACACATTGTTCCTCTGGGGGTGGTTTATCTAAATTGTCATAATTAGAAAGATCCCAGGCCAGGGAACCGGCAGCTAACTTACAGATATCAGGTGCAAGATCCGGCCACCAAGTCCAAGGGGGGTGCACTGTGGTTTTTGACCACACACGGTGCCCTCTTCATTAAGCACTTTCCATGTCAGTCTTTGGGGGGCATGAGGGTTATCCCCCAAGGTTGGGGCTACGGCGAAGGCGCAGCTTAAGAGGATTGTCACTGGCTGCCACTGTCCAATTATGTTCGCGGTTGTCTTCATTTTGACTGGGTGCCTTTTTTATGTGAGAAGCGTGGATCCAGGCAGCAATCCGGTCTACCTTTACTGCCATGGGAGTAGTCAACAGCACCAGATAGGGTCCTTTCCACCGAGGCTCAAGCGTGCCAGCGCGATGTCGTCTGACCAAGACTGAGTCTCCAACTTGGAACCCATGGGGCACTGCGGTGGTCCCTGGAGTGTAGGCTTCTTTGATCTGATTCCAGATCTATGTTTTGACAACTTCTAAGGCCTTCAAGTGAGTAAACAGAGCAGAGGAAGAGGGAGAGTCAGTGCAAGGATCCAATATCCCGCCTGACTCAGTCAAGGGGGGGGGGTCCCCCATGTAGGATTTCATAAGGGGTAAGGCCGAAACGTCCAGGTGTGTTTCGGACCCTAAGGAGCGCAAAGGGGAGGAGGGTCACCCAGTCTTTGCCGCCGGTCTCAATAGCCAATTTAGTAAGGGTCTCTTTTAGGGTTCTATTCATTCTTTCTACCTGTCCTGAGCTCTGGGGTCTGTAAGCACAATGTAATTTCCAATTAGTCCCCAGTTGGGTGGCCAACTCCTGACTTACCTGGGCAACAAAAGCAGGCCCTTTGTCCGAACCGATTACCTTGGGAATCCCGAACTGGGGCAGGATTTCTTCCAGTATCTTCTTGGTTACTACTTGAGCAGTTTCAGACTTGGTGGGAAAGGCTTCCACCCATCCTGAAAAAGTGTCTATAAAAACTAGAAGGTACATATTACCATATTTTCCTGGCTTAATTTCAGTGAAGTCTACCTCCCAATAAACTCCCGGCCGGTCTCCCCTCATCCTTTTTCCAGGTTCTTTGAACAGCCGGGCAGCATTGGTCAAGGTGCAGGCCTGACATGACTCTACTACCTCTTTTACTACTGTATTTAATCTTAGAACATAATATTTAGAACCTTTGATTAATTGCTTAAGCTTTTCATTTCCAAGATGAGTTAGCTGGTGTATTCGTCTCACATAGTCTTGCCCTTCCTTAGAGGGCAGAATGATTCGTCCACCCTTGGTTTTTGCCAATCCACCGGAACTGAACATCCGAGCTTTTCCTGCACAGGCCATATCGTTGATTAAATCATAATCTTTATAGGGATAGATGAAGCTGGGATCCATGGCTTGCGGGGGTTCTGGCGGGGTTCCAGTTTCTTCCGCCAATACTACCGCTCTCTGGGCAGCTTGCTTTGCTGTTAGATCAGCCATCTGGTTCCCCTTTGTGACTGGGTCAGCCCCCTTCTGGTGTCCCAGGCAGTGGACAATGGCTAATTATTTTGGAAGATGTATGGCTTCTAGGAGGGCCAGGATTTCTTCTTTGTTTTTAATGTCTCTTCCTGCTGAGGTGAGTAGGCCCCTCTGCCTGTAGATGGCCCCATGAATGTGGGCTGTGGCGAAAGCATAACAGCTGTCGGTGTAAATGTTGATAGACTTACCTTCTGCCAGACGCAGAGCTTGAGTCAGTGCCAGAAGCTCAGCTTTTTGAGCAGAGGTTCCTTCTGGGAGATTGCTAGCCCAAATTACCTGCTTTCCGTCTACCACCGCTGCTCCTGCCCTTCTTTTACCTTCTACCACAAAACTGCTGCCGTCCGTATACCAGTTAGGCACCCCCGGCCAAGGTTGGTCAGTCAGGTCTTTCCTGGTCCCGGTTTCTTCAGCCAGGACATCAGTGCATCGGTTCACCAGGGTAGAGTCGTCTGCTTCGGGGAGCAGGGTGGCCGGGTTGAGAATAGCAGGAGGAGCAAAGGTTATTTGATCATTTAACAACAGGCTCTGGTAATGTGTCATCTGGGCATTTGTCATCCAGCGGTCGGGGGGCTGCCACACAATACTTTCTAAAGCATGGGGAGCAATTACAGTCACATACTGACCCAGAGTGAGCTTATCAGCGTCTCTGACAAGCAGGGCTACTGCAGCAATGGCTTTCTGGCAACGGGGTCTAGTTTTTTAGATAGGTAGGCCACCGGCCGCTTCCAGGGCCCCAGGGTCTGAGTCAGAACTCCACGGGCCACTCCAGCCCGTTCATCATCATATAGAGTGAAAGGCTTAGTCAGATCTGGCAGGGCGAAAGCAGGAGCTGTGAGCAGGGCAGTCTTTATATTGTCAAAGGCTCTTTGGTGCTCCTCCGTCCAGGTGAATGGGACTTTTTCTTTAGTGAGTGGGTACAGAGGGGCTGCCAACTTGGCGAACCCCGGTATTCAGAGTCTACAAAAACCTGCAGTTCCCAAAAACTCACGTACTTGTCGAGGAGTGGTGGGGGTCGGGATCTGCATCACGGTCTTTTTCCGTGCTTCAGTGAGCCACCGCTTCCCTTCTCGGAGGGTGTATCCTAGGTAGGTCACCTCCAAGTGACATAACTGGGCTTTCTTGGTGGACACCCGGTACCCCAACTCACCCAATTCCTTTAGAAGCTTTTTGGTCCCATCGAATCACAGTTCCTGGGTCGAAGCTGCGAGTAGTAAATCATCCACATACTGTAAGAGAGAAATCTGAGGGTTCTGGGCCCTGAAGGGCGCAAGGTCAAGGTGGAGGGCTTCATCGAAAAGAGTCGGTGAATTTTTGAATCCCTGTGGCAACCTAGTCCAGGTCAGTTGACCCGTATGTCCTCCCTAGTCCAGGTCAGTTGACCCGTATGTCCTCCTTCGGGATCTCGCCACTCAAAAGCGAACAGGGGTTGGCTACTCGGATGCATTCTGAGACAGAAAAAGGCATCTTTCAAATCCAGAACGGTGTACCAGGATCGTTCAGGCAGTAAGGAACTCAGCAAGTTGTAAGGGTTGGGCACAGTTGGGTGAATGTCCTGTACCCGTTTATTGACTTCTCTTAAGTCCTGGACGGGTCGATAATCATTGGTTCCAGGCTTATGTACCGGCAGGAGGGGAGTATTCCAAGGGGACCGGCAGGGAATCAGTATACCTTGTTGTAACAGTCTCTGGATATGTGGTCGAATGCCTTCTTTAGCCCCTTGAGTTATGGGGTACTGTCTGACTGAGACGGGGGTGGCAGCCGCTTTCAGCTCAACTACGACGGGTGGTACTTGTTTGGCCAGTCCCATTCCAGCCTGCTCTGCCCAAACCTCTGGAAAAGCTGTCAGCCACTCTTTAGGGGGCAAAATCCCAGTCTTGGGTTCATGGAGGCGATATTCTTCTTCTAGACTTAAAACTAAGCATGTTATAGGGGCCTCTCCCCAGGTGACTTCTGGTCCCTTCGGGGTGAACTGTACCTGAGCCTTTAGTTTGGTCAACAAGTCCCTCCCCAGAAGGGGCGCAGGGCACTCAGGAATCACAAGAAAAGAGTGCGTTACTTGGCGTTTTCCTATTTCTAAACTTCTTTCCGATGTCCAGGGGTAAAGTTTACTTCCAGTGGCTCCCATAACCAGAGTTCTTTTTGATCCTAATTGTCCTAATGGTTTAGTCAAAACTGAGTGTTCGGCTCCTGTATCTACTAAGAAATTAACAGGGTTCCCCTCCACAGAGAGAGTTACCCTAGGCTCGGGGAGGGGGACCGAGCCCCGACTCCCCTAATCTTCCTCCAGGGCCAGTATCTTGGGGCCCTTTTGTTTCTTTTGGGGGCAATCTCTGGCCCAGTGTCCTTTTTCTTTACAGTATGCACATTGGTCTTTCTCAAGTTGTAGCCTCTGTCTTCCCGGGGGTCTTCTTGCCCTGTTGCCCAGGTGTCCTGACTGTCCTTTCTCTGACCTTTCTCCACCTACTACTGCGGCCAAAATCTTAGTCAAATTCCTCTCTTGGCGGCGATCCTGCCGATTTTCCCTCTCCTCTGCCTCCTTTTTTTCTCTTTCTTGTTTTTCTTCCTCGGTTTCTCTCTTGTGATACACTTTCTCTGCCTCTTTTACTAAATCCTGCAAAGTATAATCCTGGAGCCCCTCTAATCTCTGCAACTTTTTCTTGATATCAGAGGCCGACTGCCCTATAAAAGCCATGGCTACAGCCGCCTGCTGTCCCTCCGAGGAGGGATCAAATGGGGTATATCTCCTATAAGCCTCCATCAGTCATTCCAAGAAGACAGAGGGTGGTTCCACTGGACCCTGTAGGATTTCTCTTACCTTTGCCAAATTGGTGGGTCGCCCCGTGCGGCCCCTTTGAGACCTGCCACTAGAGCCCGGCGGTAGACCGTGAGACACTCCCTACCTTCAGCAGAGTTATAATCCCAGTCAGGGCGGACCAAGGGGAAAGCGGCATCTATAAGATTAGAGAGATTGGTGGGGGTCCCAGCTGGTCCTGGAACATTCTTTCTGGCCTCCAGGAGGATCCTCTCTCTTTCTTCAGTCGTAAAGAGGACCTGCAAGAGTTGTTGACAGTCGTCCCAAGTGGGCTGATGAGAATACATCAGGGACTCGAGGAGTCCCGTCAAGCCTGAGGGGTTTTCTGAGAAAGAGGGGTGGTTAGTTTTCTAGTTGTACATATCGGCTGACGAAAACGGCCAGTATTGCAGTGGGACTAGTTGCACTGGAGCTGGGGCGGGTCCGTAAGCCCGTAATGGTAAGGCAACGGTGGAGTCAGGTCCTACGCCAGATCCCTCCAGGCTGAGACCCCTGCGGCTTCGAGTTCCGGCCGCTGGTCCTGTTTCGGAGGCTGTCCGAGAGTCCGTTGGGGCTGGCACCTGTGGGGGGGCTGCATGAGGAACGGGTTGAGGATATGGGGGAGGAGGGTGGTCAAGGAGGGAAACATCATCAATTTCAGGATAGATCCTCGGGGGAGCTGATGGAGTGGGTGCCGGCGGATCTGAAGGAGGTACTTTCGGTTTCGCGGCCATGGCCACCGTCACCGTCTCTATCCCTGATGTCCAAGGTTCCATCCAGGGTGGTGGGTTTTGGACTAGGTTCTGCCACACGAGGATGTATGGAACCTGATCAGGGTGTCCCTCTGTGTCCTGAAAGATAATTCGCTTGACAGCGGAAATGACAGATAGGTTAAAAGTTCCTCCCGAAGGCCATCCTACACCAAAATTTGGCCATTCGGAGGAACAAAAAGTTTTCCAAGGTCTTTTTCTGACTTCAAGAGAAAGATTATGAGCCCTAGTCTTAACGTCCGTCCAATGGTCCAGAGTCAGTGTTAGTGGGGTCGTCACGGTCTGTCCCATGTCTACCTCTATTAACAAAAATAAGCACAAAGACAGAAAGACAGGAACACAAAAGCAGCTGTCGACTCCGAGTCGACCAGTAATTCTGAGAGGAGTCACACAGGCTAGAAATGGCCCTTTGACACCGGTCGTCAAGGAGAAAATTTATCTCCCGACCTTCCCCGCGGAGGTCCACCAGGAGTCCCTGGTCCTCCTCCTGTCCTCCTGGGACGTCTCCCAGGGCGAACAAACGGTGGACACCTGGACACCTCTATCCCTGTCCACTCCACCCTCCTCCTGGAGAGCAGCCTCAATAGAGCGTTTGCAAAGACGAAACTGCGATCGCACCAGATTTTTGAACAGGCCACAAACACAGAGTCACAACAGAACAGAAATTCTTACCTCCAAGTGGGTCTAGGACTCCTGGGTGGTCGCGCAAATCCCGGACGAGCCCCCAAAATGAAAGCTCCCCGAAGGGAGACCCTCATTCAAATCTCGGGAATAGCGCGCACCCAGTGAGGCACCGAGACCAGACTTGCTGCAATCACATGAGGAAGTTTATTGAAAACAGAATTGGATGAGATCTCAGGCCAGCATGCTGGGGTTGAGACTCGTACACCCACAGGGGAGTGGAGGAGTTCGACCCCGACCCAAACTTGTGACAAGCTTATAAAGGCAAAAACATCAAAAGAGGGGAAGGAAATAGAGGAAGTTCAAAGTTACACGTTTACTTATCAGCTGACTAGGGAGGGGGTAGGGGAGATCCAGAGTTACATGTTTACTTATCAGTTAAGCTATGTATTGTATTAAACAAGGCGTTGGAACATTCCACAGAGGTTGTTGGGACATCCTGGAGTTATCTCAGGAACTATTTTTCTCAAGAGAGTTCCATGAGCGACCACCTGCAGGGGACGGAGGCCCTAGGGTGGCGAGTTCATGTCCCTACAGACAGCTAGTAAATTTTTTACTTTTCACTTCAAGTAATTTTATCAATTACAGATTAAGCATTCAAATATATGAACTCATGGGGGCCATTCTCACAAATGGAGATGGAAGAGGTCTACTGAAGAAAGCTGCATACATCCACAGAGTAGTTCCAAAAGAGAATCCATTTGTGTAACAGATGCGACACAGACCAGGCAGGCTTGCCAACCCACAGGCATTCACTTCACAGTACCACATGTCTCAGACTCTGAACAGGAAGATATATGTTTATTGCTTATCATGCTGGGAAGGATTTTTATTATTCTACTCTTTATTTGCTGTTCTTCTGTGTCTCTCTTTTAGAATGGGCATATTTATTTGCTGGCATTGTATATTGCAAGTATGTAACTTTGTTTTGGATTTTACAAGGACTCCCAAATAAGATAGTGTCTCCAGCCTTTAAAGATCTGGACTTAGACTTTTGAAAAATAATGTAAGCACTAAGTCTACAAGGATTTTAAAAGTAGAACTAAATTAATTTACATTCTGAGATAGACAGATTCTTTGGGCACCAAGGATGAATGTGGTTTGAGTCTAATGTGTTCTTAAAATTACTACTTTGTCTATTTTGGGATACATCTGAAAATAATAGGGACCACATGCAAATGATCCTCTAATACCTAAGCTGAAAACTATTTGGGATCCAAGAATGGAAGCCTATTCTACCTGAACCAATTCAATGGAGTGTATTTGAACAATTCTGTGTAGATGGGTTTAACATAAAGTCTAGCTGAGAGATGGACAGTGATGAGTTAATGAGCTAGACTTCTTGTACATCTCTTCCTGGTTGAGTGACTCTGTCTTATTTCCTTTTAGAAAAGGATAAAATTCCTTTTTGTAGTTACCTGGATGTATCAGGGCATAGTAATCTTAGAATCTACACACCTTTTTTCAGCCATATCACCTTTAAATCTGTGAATATAATTGAGACATATTACTTCTGGAGATTAAATACATTTCTTTACTACTTGATGAGCTAGCTATTCATCCTACAATTTGGCATTGAGTGTGTACATCTGTGCCAATTGCCTAAGTCTAAGATGTGAATTCTTGAAGCAATTTTACCCTTCTTCTGTTTTGTAAGTTTCCTACAAGAGTTGAAGCATTTTATTCCATGAGGAAGCTCATTAGGACAGAAAATAATCAACTCAAAATAGCTTCAGGGAGTCCCTGAAACTGACCAGATTCATTAGACCCCTCCCTCTCTTATACTAAAGAATACAGACTCCTGGACTCATCCTCAGACAACAAAACAACAAAGAATTTCAGACAAGCCACGCTGCAAGAAAGCAGAGAGCAGCCAGTTAGCTTAAAAGAAGCAGAAATGAGTCAAACTACCTGGAAGAGGCTCTGACCAACTGAGTCACATGGAAAATAACAATCTCATCTTGCTGAACTGCCTACAGGTATGCAGTGTGCTTCAGATGCCCAGCTTTCATGAACTGTTATCCATGCTGGGGTGAGCTTGTGTGAGGCAGCTTCTTTGGGCAGATTCTTTGGGCACCAAGGATGAATGTGGTTTGAGTCTAATGTGTTCTTAAAATAACTACTTTGTCTATTTTGGGATACATCTGAAAATAATAGGGACCACATGCAAATGATCCTCTAATACCTAAGCTGAAAAGTATTTGGGATCCAAGAATGGAAGCCTATTCTACCTGAACCAATTCAATGGAGTTGTTTTTGCTCCTCTAAGTCATAACCCACATTCCTATAGATAACTCCAATTAAATGCATTCATTCACCATATATTATTTCATTAGTATTCACACTTTGGTCTGTCGGAGGTTCCCTTTCTGGGGTGAGTAAGCTCTCTCTCTCTCTCTCTCTCTCTCTCTCTCTCTCTCTCTCTCTCTCTCTGTATTTGTGTGTGTGTGTGTGTGTGTGTGTGTGTAACAGCAGTTAAAAGAAAAAAGACCATGAGTTTGAATTTGAGAGAAAGCAAAGCTAGTATATTACAAAGTTGGAGGGAGAAAAGCAAAAGGGAAAATAATGTAATTATAATTTCAAGAATGTTATAAAAAGAAAGTAATTCTTCTGAAATCTTAAATCCACATACTATTTTGTATATTAAACAAGTTTTTGCCCCAAAGATGCATTAATAATAATAATAATAATAATAATAATAATAATAATAAACTCATCAAATTGTTTTAAGCTGATTCCTTGTACCTTTATCTGGGCTTAATTCAATTCCTGAACTCCTTCCCTTTTATTTCCACTGAAATCAATAGTCTCCAGTCCTCCTTGCTTTCCCCACCACTTCCCCATTCTTATTTGCTGTATCTCCAGTTCCTGGCTCTTAACTTGATCACATCCAAATCATGAAGGCAGCCAGATGACGGATCTCACTTCCATAGCTGCATCCAGAGTACTCTCTGGACCTAACTGTTCCTCTAGGTGCCTCATGGAGGTTGACTGTCCTTATGTTGTCCCTGCCCACCCTATGTGCAGAATCAGTTATGTGAAATTAATGTTGGCCTCCTTGTTGGGGATGCTAAGGTATTTGTTTCTCACCACAATTAACCTGGTAGCCCAAGTTAATTTTCAGAAGTATTAATAGGTCTCTTTTACTGACAGAAGTAAATTTCTTCTAACTTTATCAATGACGTTCAAAATGTAGGAGTTATCACCCCATATATCTCTCCAGACACATATGAATAAAACACTAAATCAGCAACCAGATAGGTGGAGAGAAAACAGATTATTAAAGTGAAGAATGCAGGCCAGAAAAATCTTCTAGTTGGAAGGTCCTCTAAAGTAAAATGATATCTTTCCAGGCTAATGACATTGCTTATCTGTATATATAAATTCCTCATGTCCATGGTTCTGACATTTTACCTTAGCCAGCCTTAAGACTACTATAAGGCTTTGCTTTGAAACACAGATAAAGACTAACTCAGGGAGTCCCCACCTGCCTGATCTTTGGCCCCCATTGCTGGGGCTTCTGCCAGAGATGAGTCTGGGACCAGTTAGGGTCAAATCACCCCCACACCCTTCCCTGGGAACTCCCTGGGTTGGCCCCAAATCTTGGTCCCCCCTGTGTCCTGTCCCTAGCAAGAGCTCCTGGTGCTCTGATCCACACCCCCCTCCAGAGCCTGCTCTCCCCCCACCCTGTTCCCTAACCTGCGCACTGCCCCACTGCTCTGGTTGAACACTGGACCAGAGAGTTAAAGTCAGATAGTTATGGTTATAGTTTTCCTTAGTTAGGATTAAAGACAAGTTACATGTAGGACTTTAGACTCACAAAGATAAAATAAATGATAAAATATTTTCTTAAATCTTACTAAATATTAATGTACAAAATATTGTTAACTGTGATTCTTTTTTGATAACTGTTGTGTGATATATTTTACTATGTTAAGGTTAAAACCCTTCTTTTTATTTTAGACAGAAAAGAGGAGATGATGGGAGATGTCATTCTGTAAATAAGTTTCTTGTATTGGTTAATGAATAACGCACTGTTGGCCAATAGGAAAGGAAAATAGGAGGGACTAAGAGACAAGAAGAAAAGAGGAAGTAGGAAGTAGTAAGGAGGAGTCAACATGGAGAGACTGGAGAGAGCAGAACACCAGCCCCTACCCGGTAAGATGAGACCACGTGGAAGTACTTAGATTAATAGAAATGGGTTAATCATTAAGAAAGAGCTAGCTGATAAGAAATTAGTAACTGGCCAACAGCATTATATCAAATACAGAGTCTCTGCTTGTTATTGGGGGCTGGCGTGGCAGTGGGACTGACCTGCAGGGAAAACATACTCATTATAAACATCAAATAGACTAGACCAAAGGAAAAAAAAAAGACCCCTTGACCCATAATGATTCAAACACCTAACATACAGTATAAAGAAAGAATATTAAGAGCAGTGAAGAAAAAAGGACAGGTAGCATATAAAGGCAGACCTATCAAAATTACACCCGAATTCTCCATGGAAACTCTCAAGGCCAGAAGGTCCTGGATAAATGTTTTACAAAGATGAAGAGTCCACGTATGCCAGCCCAGTCTACCATGCCCAACAAAATTCTCAATCACTACTGATGGATACAACAAGATATTTAATGACAAAGCCAGATTTTCACAATAAATATCTACAAATCCATCCCTACAGAAAGTTCTGGAAGGAGAACTCCAACACCAGGAACTTAACTATGCTCACAAAGACATATGCAAAAGATAATCCCACTTCACCAGAACCCAAGGGTAAATCAGGGCAAACATATTCACAATACCACTTCCAACAACAAACACAAAACAAACAAGAATTAACAATCAATGGTCCTTATTTTCCCTCAACATTAATGGTCTTAACTTGCCTATAAAAAGACACAGGCTAACAGAATGGATACAAGGACAGAATCCATCCTTCTGCTGCATACAAGAAACACATCTAAGCTTCAAAGACAGACATTACCTCAGGGTAAAGGGTGGGAAAAAATCTTCCAATCAAATGGACCCAAGAAGCAAGAAGGTATGGCTATCTCAATATCTAACAAGTTAGACTTCAAACCAAAATTAATCAAAAGAGATGAAGTTAGCCATTTTGTATTCATCACTGGAGAAATCCATCAGCACAAAATCTCAATTCTGAGCATCTATGCCCCAAATACAAAGGCACCCACATTCATAAAAGAAATGCTACTAAAACTCAAAGCTCACATAAAACCTCACACACTCATAGTGGGAGACTTCAACACCCCACTCTCACCACTAGACAGGACCACCACTTAACAAAGAAACAAAAGAGCTAACAGAAGTTACGTCTCAATTGGATTTAACAGACATCTATAGAACATTCCATCCAAGCACAAAAGAATATACCTTCTTCTGTGCTCCATGGGGAACCTTCTCTAAAATTGACCACATAAAAAGTGACATAACAAACCTCAACAGATACAAAAAGAAATTGGAATAGTCCCCTGTATCTTATCAGACCACCATGCTTTAAAGTTGGGATTCAACACAAATCACAGCAACCCTACAAACTCATGGAAACTGAACAATGTGCAATTTTACCATATCCGGGTCAAAGAAGAAATAAAGAAAGGAGCTAAGTACTTCCTAAATTTCAATGAGAATGAGGACACAACATACCTGAACTTATGGGACACCTTGAAAGCAGTGCTGTGAGGGAAGTTCATTGCACTAAGTGTTCATATGAAGAAAACGGAGGGTAGTCACATTAGAGAATTAACAACACAACTGAAAGCCTTAGAACAAAGAGAAGCAAACTCTCCCTGGAGGAGTAGATTCCTGGAAATTATTAATTTGAAGGCTGAAATCAACGAAAGATAAACTAAGGAAACAATACAAAGAATCAATGTAACAAAGAGTTAGTTTTTCAAGAAAATCAACAAGATAGACAAAACTTTATCCAAACTAACAAAAAAGCATAGAGACAACATGCAAATTAACAAAATCAGAAATTTAATGGGGGACCTGACAACGGACACTAAGGAAATCCAGAAAATGAAATCTTGAAATTTGCAGGCAAATGGATGGACCTTTAAGAAACCATCCCGGATGAGGTAACCCAGTCACACACATAAAAAAAGAAACATGGTATGTACTCACTCATATATGAATTTTAGACATAGAGCAAAGGATCACCAGCCTATAATTTACACTGCCAGAGGAACTAGGATACATGAGGATTCTATGAGATTTCACAGAAGTGGAAAGGGACAAGATCTCCTGAGCATATTGGGAGTGTATGTGTGTGGGCGGGTGTGAATGGAGAGGGAGCTAGGAGAAAGAGAAGGGGAGGAGAGGAAAGCACATAGAACTAGGAAGATTGAGTCAGGAGAGGAATAGATGAGTTAGGAGAGAGAAAGAGAGAGAGAGATACCATAAAAGAGGGAGCCATTATAGGATTGAAGATAAAACTGAACCTAAAGAAATGTCCAGAGACCTACAAGACTGACACCAACTAACAACTTGAGCAACAGTGGAAAGGCTACCATAAATGCCCTCCCTGATGATGACTAACTTATCCACCAACATAGAGCCCTCAAGTAGTAGTTGATGGAAACAGAAGCAGACACCTACAGCTAAACACTGAGCTGAACTTAAATTCAAATGCAGATAAGGAGGACAAGACCAGGCAATAGAAACCCACAGAGATAGCTGACCTGAACAAGAAGGAGCTAATGGGTCTCCAGACTGATAGCTGGGAATTCAGCATTGGACCTACTCAGACCCCCTGAACATGGGTCTCAGTTAGAGTGCCTGGGCAGTCTAATGACCTCTGACAGTGGAACCAGGATGTATCCCTGGTGCACAAAAAGACTTTTGGAACACATTCCCCATGGAAGGATACTCCTGGAAGGCATCACCCTACATGTGGAGTTGGAGGGGGTGGGGTGGGAGGGTGGTCAGGGGGGTATGGGAGGATGTAGAAGAGGGAGGGAGGGAGGGATGGAGAGGGAACTGGTATTGATATGTAAAATAAGAAAAATAATTAAAAAAAAAAAGAACTAGCTTCATGAAAGCTCCATAAATACATTGGTCTTCCTTTCTGAGGATAGCATGAAATAAATCTGAGTTGTTCTGTGGCTGTATCAAAGTGATATCATGTTTTAATAAGGATCAGGAAAAACAAATAGGCTGAATAGATGTTTATTCAGGGAGAAATAACTTACAACAGAGACATGAACACCAGCAGGTTCCTGGTCCCAAGGATGCCTCCTGTTGCTCTTCTGTCCCTGTGTTGCAAGCAAGAGAGTCCTCCAGGGCCCCTTCCCAAGACCTTGTTTCCCCAGGTAATAGGTGCAGACAAAGTGAATATTTTATTATAAAATGAGGATGCTTTCTTGTCACGAAGATGCATACTCTTATGAAAAGTATTGAGTGACATGAATCACAGATGCTTACGGGATACTTGGGATATGGATAGCAACACAAATGAATGACTGCCTTCAAACCAAGAGCTTTGAGCAGGACAGCTATGCTTGTGTGAACATGACTTGAACTTCATTTGGTGCACAATGTTACAGTGCAGGAGTGAGCAAGGTGAGCAGTGCAGTCCAGTGTCTTGCCCTCATTACAGCACAAAGGACATTTCCCAAAAGAGTTAGAGAGTATTATAACATTTGTTGTGACTGGCTATGTTGTGGCTCGAGATTTTAGAGTTAATGAGAAGTGAAAATGGTAACTTCAATTAAATGACAGGAGCTCAAATCTGGGATATTTAGTTATTGTATTTTCTGTATCAAATTATACTCTCTTGTGAGACAGAGCAGTGAGATATAGAGGCTAGACCTAATGGGTTAGAAAATAAATACATCCTGTCAACTTTTCTCTTGGAGTTAAGTTATGCACACTTTTACGTGAGTTACAGAAGGAATAAAATGCTGGCTTACATGTTACTCTACAGCATTGTCTAATCCACACACAGATCACACCTATTCTGTAATTAAGGAATATCGAAGACAACATAAACAGTAACATCAGCAAAAGGTTTCAGGCCCCAAGGAAAGTTAAAAGCACATGTAAAGCAATAGAGGAACATCAATCTATCATCATTGAGTACACAAAACAGCACTGAAATCCCTTCTCAGAGGTAGTGACTTCATGGTTCTACGATATATAGAGAACTCATCTTTTATTTTACCTACTCATCTATTATTTTTAAATTATATTTTCAACCTTGATGGGATGTAATTTCTATTTAAAAACACAATGTTTCAGATGCTTTCCAAAGATTAATCAGTTATCATTCAACAACAATGAATTTCCCCCCTCTCTCTGTGTGTGCATGCATGTGTGTGTGTGGTGTGTGCAGGTCTGTACAAATGTGTCTATTTATTTGCTGGTTAGGAAGCGGTTTAATAAGGGTCAGGATAAACAAATAGGCTGAATAGATGTTTATTAAGGGAGAAACAATTCCACAAAGAAAAGTGACTGACAAATTGCCAGTACAGATGGACAGTTTAAAGTTTCCTGCTCTGCTGAAGAGTCTTCCAGACACACTGTGGCCTATGGGCTGAAGATGGAACATTACAGAAGAACTTGAGGTGACTGACCAGGCAATGAGTTGTCTCTGTCATTTCTAGAGTTTATATATTATCCTTCTGTGGTCTTTGATGGAGTTGAAGACAGACAGTAATGATTATAGTTTTCCTTAGTTAGGATTAAAGATAAGTTACATATAGGACTTTAGACTCACAAAGACAGGATAGATGATATTTTCTTCAAGTCTTACAAAATGTTAATGAACTAAATATTGTTAACTGTGATTCTTATTTGATAACTGTTGTATGATATATTTTGCTATGTTAAGGTTAAACCCTGTCTTTTATTTTAAACAGAAAAGAGGAGATGATGGGAGATGTTATTCTGTAAATATGTTTCTTATTAATAATAAAGCACTGTGGCCAATAGGAAAGCAAGATAGGCAGGGCTAGGAGACCAGGAGGAAAGAGTAAGTAGTTGGGAGGGGTCAGCATGTAGAGCCTAGAGGAAGCAAGATGCTGGCCCACCGCTCGGATAAGATGACCACGTGGAAATACTTAGATAAGTAGAAATGGGTTAATAATTAAAACAGAGCTAGCCCATTAATAATGATAGTCACTGGCCCACAGGATTGTATCAAATACAGAGTTTCTGTGTATTATTGGGGGCCATTGGTCGTGGTGGGGAAAACATGCTTATAACAGATATCTACTTATCACCCTCCTTTATCAGTGACTATGAATATGCCAAGGTTTTGTGTGAGACCTGAGGACTTTGATTCATGAACTCTTACTTTCTCAGCAAATGCTCCTACGCAATGAGCCATCTTCCCAGGCCTAAGTACTAGTATATTCTTCATATGTCTTATTTTTTTCTGTCATTCTTTTGACTAAAGAAAATGTGCAATTTTTGTGTTCATTGCTTTGTACATTTCCTTATATTTTAGACAAATATTAATATATAAAATGAATAAGAACTATAGACAAATAAGGGCCAACCATTAAATGAACACATTCATGAGAGCTATTTCAAATTTTATTTAATTTAAAAAAAATTATCAAAAAGTGAATATTCAGCTCTTATATTTTCCATTATATTGAATTGAAGAAAAACATTATTTTATAACCATGCAAGTAAAATGCCAATAGTATTTCTTTCAATTGTTTTTTTAATGCAATAAAATTATAAATTGCATCTTAACCTCCCAAAAAGATCCAATTAAGATTAAAATATTGTGTACCTATTTGATTCTGAGAACATTAAGAAGTGCTTATTTTTTTCCATAAATGCACCATTATGTAATACATTTTAAGTAAAATTTAAGTCATTATTTTTGAGTAGAGGATTCTCAATAAACTAAGGGAGATTAGCCATTGTGTAGATCACATCACTGTCTCTACATGCCTCCTATAAATTGATGAAAATGGTTAGGTAATTTGTTGGAAGAGGGTGTCTAATGAATATGCCCAAAGATCTAAGTTTCCAAGCCTTGTCTTAAGAAGATTGTCAAGTGCAACTTTGGGACAGTGACTAGATCATGGAGATGATCTCACACATGGATCTTGTCCTTTCATAGATCCTTATTTGAATGGATTAGAAAGAGATGGAAGCTGTAGAAGATGGAGTATAATGGAGAGAAGGTGAACCAGAATCAATTACATCCTTGACAGATGTAATTTATATCTGATTTTTCCTTTCCTGTCTCTCACTCTGGCCCTTGTCTTCCATAGGGGAGGGGGCCTCACCATATATACAGATGAAAGGCATGAGTTCAACGGGGACCTTGTAGGCTATAGTTAGGATGACAGAATTGTTCATAAAATCTTTTGTAAATGTTATCGTATTGTATTAAAAATGTTATGCTTTTTCCTTTCCCGTCTTAAACATTCTAGCTGTAAACATTCTGTCTTGTCTTAATCTACTACCCAGAATTTCTTATCTGAATTGAATTATTAAGGAGACCATCTGACTCTGTGGAGGCTTCCACCAACAACTCATGGATCAGTGTGTCATAAGATGTGGGGTTCTGATCTCATTTTATCAGGTTAATAATTCCCTTTTCTGTTTGTATTAACTTAAGAGTTTCTTCTAGATGCTTATTGCTGAAGTCATTGTACTCAGATTTCATTTGACTAGAATATCCCTGGCCTTTTATTTTTTGTGCAAAGATTAGATAGGTTGCGGACTTTTCTGTTTGTGATGTGTTTTATCTCTGTATATTTTGTCATTAATTTCCTGAAAATATTTTAAAATCTGTCAGCTTGTTTTTCATTTCCTATAAAAGATTTTAACTTTGTGTGTTTATGACTATAAATCACTGTGTCTTTAAATTTGATATGTGCTGTGATTTATGCTTGTAAATTCTCTATTGGTGAGGGCCACAGCACACATATCCTGCTTGCTAGAGAGATCAATTCCAAGGTCAGAATTCTGAATTAGGTTTGTAATTTTCAAAATCATAATCACTGGATGAACATGAACTAATGCCTACAAATCTACAGGGCATCATTTTGCTAAAATGAGATGAGTTACAGTAAACAAAGCTGGCATTTCTTCTTTTGACAGTGGCCACAAAAGCCTGTAGGCTGCAATATCACTGAGGTAGCAAATCAACCACACTCAATGCCAGCCAAACAAATGACTTCTTTGGTCATATTTGTTGAACCTGAACAGTGTGTTTTTGCAGCTGTTCATCATTAGATGGTCTATTTATGATATTAATTTTCAAAGATTTACTGTCTTGTTAATTATGTGTATATGTGAGTGTCTCTGTGAGAGTATGTACAGGTGAGGTCATACTTTTGGGGGCCAGAAAGGGGTGTCAGTTCTCTTGCAAATACCATAGGTATTTGTAAGCCACCTAAGTTGAGTTCTGGGAACCAAACTTCAGTTTTTAGCAGGAAAATTGCACTCCTACACACTGTGCTATCTTCCCAACAAACTTTATTACACACTTTATTATCATCATCATCATCATCACCATCATCATTATCATCAGATGGCTACTAAAACTCCATGGGAAAAATACAACAAACAAAGAAGCAAAATAGCTGAGAAGGCATCAAGAAAAATTGCAAAAAGGCAAACAAGTAAAATCAGTTTATTGTAAAGGTCTTTTTTTTTGGTAGGGTGATATGTTGCCTCATTTCTGTGTGTCTGAGCTCTAGCAGGATCACATGGCTGACCAGCCCTAGTCACTGCATTAATTAGAAGCAGATTCTATCCATCTATGTGAATGGGTAGCTTGGCAATGCATTTTGGAATTCCCGAATAGCAGAAAACTATTGATCTGAAATGTCATCAAATATTCATCAGTTAACATTCTAAATTTCATGTAAAAAAGGTAATTATAGGACATTATGAAATGAAATTTTCTAAACATGACAGTAAACATTATTATCTTTTTTGGCACTGTTTGGAAAGCAGAAAAATAATTGATATTAACAACTGTGTAAGAACTGGGCAATTATGCACTTGGTTAAGAGTTAATGAATTCCCTATGGTGTCCATCCTTGGTCTGACTTAGGAATGATGCCTATTAGGGATGGATATATACTATCTCCCAAAGTTCATGACTACAGTACTTGGAGCTTATCTGATGGTACTGTTTTGGAAGACTGAGGGACATTTAGGAGATGAAGTCTAGCTATGAGAAGTGGTCAGTGAGAGGTAGGACTTGAAGCTTATTGCTTGGTACACTTATTGTGTTGTCTGTGCTTTCCAGTGCATTGAGATAGTTGAATCATCTCACAATCTCAATCCCAGAGAGCCATTTGCTATCATGCCTTTTCCCATGACAAACTGTATTTCCTCAAAGCATAAACCAAATATATCTCATTTCTTATATTGTTTATTGTCAGATATTTTGTCATAAAGATATGAAAAGTAACTATATAATGCCTATGGAATTACCACTGCCTAATGACTGACATGAATTGCCAAAAATAATGGTTTGTTTTCTGAATTATATTATTATTTCCAGCAAGGTGTAACAGATTTGAGCTCAGTTCTTGTCCCACATCTAAGACTTTGTAAAGGCCAGTTGCTTGGGTGGAACCTCATCTTAGATGTTTTCATCCAAAGACCTCTTAGACAAGAGCTGTTGGTGATTCCAGGCAGTCTAAAATGTCCCTTAACCACTATGTCTCCAAGGAGTTTGCATCATTATTCCAAATGTTGTTGCTCAGGCAATCCATTTGCCACAATTTAAAAGCTATAAGCTTCATTTAGGGATCATGAGCTATCACACACTCCTCCCATATCCTGAAGAGAAAGCAAGGTAAGCATCAAGATGAACATATTCACTATTTCCCCTTTTAATTTTTCAACCTGGTTGAATACTAACTAATCTTATATTTTTGGTTGTGAGCCTATCCTTTAACTTCTGAGCCATCTTTCCAGCCTGAATACTAACTAATCTATAATCAGTAGTCATATGGTTAGACATTATTGTGGTGTAATGATCTGTTTTTGACTTAAAGATCCACAGAGGCTAAGAATTTCTTCATGTTTATTGTTATAACTTATTTCCAGTAAATAGATAGTATTCATTAAATCTATTTATATATCAAGTAAGCTGTTCATTTGATTGTGGTATAATTGTTCCTTTGTTTGAGGTTGCATAAAAAATAAGTTTTAGAAGTTATTCTAAGGTTAATGTAATTAACATAATTCAGTTCTTATCAAAAAATTTGAGCTCATATGCACTGAATATTGTGGCATATGTCTACAATCCCAGGATGGAAGCAGGTGAAACAGAAGTTTAAGGTCATCCTTGACTACTTATTGAGTTCTGGGCCAGCCAGGAATGCAAAAGACCCTGTCTCAAAAGAGTTGAGATGAAAAAACACATTATCAGAGCATTTATGGGCATTTAAAAAATATGTTTGTTTGTTTGTTTGTTTGTTTTTCTGCTTGGTAAAATTTACCCATGACCAAGCCCATGCCATATTCATTTTTGTCTCCTGGACACTTAGTATAATGTAGTAAGCAAGTAATGGCCATTCGTTTAAATTTCACTGAACTTACTAACTAAAAAAATCATGAAATATCAAAAGTAATTTTCTACACAAGAAAATCTTATGAGAAAAAAAAATACAAAATGTGGTTGCATCATTCAGAGGCTGGCAAGAAAGGAAGAGCTCATTCTATATTAGTGATTTGAAGAACCATTTTTTAATGAACTCCACAAAGAATTGGAAGTCATGTGGTAAAAGAATAAGGACTTTGGAAGGAAAAGGGGAAGAATTGTGATATTCAATGGAGGTGGGGGGATATGGTCAACTCTTCATAACAGGAAGCTACATGGAAATTCGTGCAATCTGGTAGTCATGGTGGAGAATTAGAAACAATCCATGTTCATGCTTATATCAAAGAAAACATGGTTGTGGTCTCTCCCCCCGCCCCCATGACCAACTTTTACTGTTCCCTCTTCCCTCACTCCATTGTTAGATTATTTCCAGTTGACTATACTCAGCTAGAAGCCAGAGAAGAAGCCTGATGATACATTCATGTCAGCCTCTTAGAAAATGTGGGATGGAGAAGAGTGAAAAGAATCTCCTGGAGACGTTTGAAAAGAAATATTGGGTATTGTGCAGAGGAATAGAAATACTGCTGAGATTTGCCATGGGGCTGAAGAATGTAAATTATCTCTAATGTTAAATGTTATGACAATGCCTTGGACTACAGTGTACAAGTTTTGGGGACTATGAAATCTTTATCCAAACAGAGGACTTGTCATTCCTGATTGGTCCTATGGGACCTGAACTGTTTTAACAGCAGAGTCTCCTTCTATCTACTATATCTCTGAGGACAGTAAGTTGCTATTAACTAGTTGATGACAAAATAAGTGGAGAAGTTTAAGGGAAGTAAGCCTTTTGTGATAGGCCAGGGAACATGTGACCACCACAAAATCAATTGAATGCCTTCAAAAGATTGGATTTTTCTGTGCTTTGGAAAGTGGAGTTTTTGATTGTTGTTTGTCTATAGAAAAGAAGGACTTAGTCCTGTTAACCTACGGTTTACAAAAGAGATATAACCAGTTGTAAGGAAATAAAATTCACCTCACATAGTATTGTATGAATGTGCTCTTCGGATAATAATCTTCAAGCAACATTGTGGTTACAAATTCCACTTCCATATAGCATTAGCACTTGGAAACAGTAGGGTGGATAAGTAAGGGAACATTCTAGCAAGCAGAAAGTATCTCCCAGCAAGTACTAGAAAGGGATCTACACATCAATACTTTACTGTTTTGATTTTTATATATTTATGCATAATATGCAATTGCCTTTTTGTTACAGACAGGTTTTTCCCGCCAGCCCGCCAGCCCACCCCCACCCTGCCCGCCACTGGTCTGGTGAGCAGGCCCCAAATAACACTCTGAGACTCTGTATTTGATACAATCCTGTTAGCCAGTTACCATTATTGTTTATGGGCTAGCTCTGTCTTAATTATTAACCCATTTCTACTTATCTAAGTATTTCCACGTGGTCATCTTATCTGGGAGCCGTGGCTGGCACCTTCCTTCCTCCCAGGTCTACATCTTGACTCCTCCTTACCACTTCCTCTTTTCTCCTTGTCTCCTAGCCCCACCTATCTTGCTATCTCATTGGCCCAATGGTGCTTTATTAATTAACCAGTATGAGAAACATATTTACAGAATAACATCTCCTATCATCTCTTGGCCTTAGCCAAAACTGGCTGTACCAACATTGCTCTGAGACCTTGGGTGACTGTCCAGGTAGCTTGCTGTTTCTGTCTTCGAGGCATCTTTTGGAAGTTGCCCATCTGCACTTCCTGTCTACCCTAGTATCGCTATTTTCCTTCTCAGGTCTTGATAAGGTTGTAGATTAAACTATCACAACTGTTATTCTCTCTTCCTAGTTAGATAGATTAGGTACTAGGTTTAAGCTTTCTAGCTTAGAATAACTCTATTGTAAACTCCGTTATGTCTTCACCCTAGGACTAGATATGTAGGTCGTTTTGTTCTCGATTTTCCTTTTCTTAGAGCACACTTGTTATTCACTGTTTTGTATATAGTTTTGTATCAAGCCCAAATCTTTTCTTTAGACTAAAAGGGGAATTGTAGCAAGATATTCACCTTGTCTGCTCCTGTGGCTTAGGCCATGCCCATTGGGGCGGAGACAGGGCCAGGCTGTGAGCTGGGGGAAAAGGCTGGGAAAGGGTCGGGCCGCCCCTTTTGGTGTAAATGCTGGAAGGCTTAGGATCCAGTGGAACTCGCCGCGTTCATCTGCCTATGTTGTGAGTTATTTCTCCCTTAATAAACATCTATTGGGCCTAATTGTTTATCCTGATCCTTATTAAATCGCAATACCTTTTTGTTGTTTTTGGTGTATGCTCTGATGTCCTACAAGCCTGGTTTAATGGGCCATTTTTAAAATTTTCCCTTAGAAGAGTAGTTTTGTAAAATGATACATACATAGATGAAAGTGAATTCACAAGTTTGAAGCCCCAGGTCCAAACTGTGTGAAGGAATCTGGGTATCAGTGTCCTCATCATACAGTCTTGAATTCTAGAAAATGAATACTTATTGAATTTGATTTTATTTTTATATGACTTTAGAAATATTCATTAAAAATATGGTCATCCTTGGTAAGCCATTAACATACATCATGGCCATATTACTTTTTGAGAGATGTGGATACATGAGCACTTTTAATAGCAAATGCTGAAGGTCATTAATATCACTATATAGACCATTAAAAGATTTATGGACATCTCTCCTGACTGTACCATCAGAGCCTCTGATTTCTGTTACAGTGAAGAAACTAGGGCATTGGAATTCTGTCCAGAAGGAAAGACATATTTGCAGCATTCTGTATTACAAATTAAAGGAAAAAGCACACTCAATCTCTCAATTAAAACTCACTTATAATCTGAGGTTGGGATGCTCCCAGAGATTAAGGGAAGCAGACTACTATCAGTAAGTGATGATAAGTAGACAACAATTATTAATCTATGAATTACAGTACCACATTGGTGATTGTCTCTATACATCATTTAACCATTTTGTTGTTTTAAAGCTGTGGGCAATAAAGTGTTGGTATGATTACACTGCTGTTGTAACTTTGCCAAATGAAATACCACTACTTAGTGACTGGGATCAGTGAATAGCTTTGTTTTAAATTAACATTAATTAAATGCTGGAGCCATCAGAGTTGGAAAGTATTTAGTTCACATTTTGGACCCCTTCCCAATATCCAAATCAGTATTTGAAGAATCGTTCCTCAACAGAAATCTTTCATGGATTTTCAGAGCGCTGAAGGCATTTTTAAAAGTGGGTATAACTTAGTGTAGTCTCAGTAACCATTTATGATAGGAGAGAATTCTTGCTTTATTTCCTGGCTTTATCCCACTGTCTCTGGGATAGCAGGCCAAGGCTGGATAACCCTGCATGGAAGATGATCAACCTCTACAACTGGCTTCTAGTAAGACATCACGAGACAGCACCTACTACCCCTGTCACCACAGGCTGGAGGGACATTACTTCTCATTTTCTTAATTCTTTGAGAAGAGACCAAAATAAAGGTCTAGTCTTTCCATATTTATGAGTTAAGTGCTTTTCCCTGGGGCAACCTTTGAGAGTCTACAGAAAGATAATTGTGAGTTTAGAACTGAAATGTGTTTACTTTTCAAAATGGAAATATGCTATTTCTCTGACTGGAAAGCAGATGCATTTTTAAAGAATGCTAGAGAAATGAGAAGAATTGGTTTTACACATACATGGATATAGTTGCATGAAAGAGCTTGCTTGGTTTTCCACTGCATAATTGGGTGACTATATAACAATAATATACAGCAAACTTTAGAATATCTGAAAGAGATTTTGAATCTTATCTCCACAAAGGAATGATAAATACTTCAATCTCTGAATATTTTAAATTACCAGTCAGTACACAACATTGACACCCACAGGAACATCACACTGTTGCCCATAAATATGTATAATTGTTATTCTACAACAAAAGTTTAAAAAGAGTTTAAAAAGATGTCATAAAAATTTTAGAAAGTTGAAAAATAAACAACTATAGTTTCACTCTTCATCCTTCCTTATTCCTTCTTTTCTTTCTTTCTTTCTTTCTTTCTTTCTTTCTTTCTTTCTTTCCTTTCTCTCTCACCATCTCTCTCTCTCTCTCTTTCTTTCTTTCTAGCTAGGAAACCAGAATTGGATGGACTCAGACCCCCTGAGCATGGGTCTCAGTTAGAAGGCCTGGGAAGTCTAAGGGACCTCTGACAGTGGAACCCTCTACATGAATGTATCCCTGGTACATGAAAGGACTTCAGGAGCACAGTCCCCATGGAGGGATACTCCCTTAGCCTAGAGGCAGAAGGGAGGACCTAGTCTCTACTCCTAATGACTTGACAGATTTAGATGAACCCTCCTGGAAGGCAGCACCCTCCCTGTGGTGGTAGGAGAGAGGGAGAAGAAACCGGGATCTGTATGTAAAATAAGAAAAAATATTTAAAAAATAAAAACAAAACAAAACAACAACAACAACAAAACAAAATAAAAACCCAATTCTATCCCCCACCAAAAACAAAACAACAAAACACACTTTCTTATTTATAAGCTATATGCATATATATATATATATATACATATATATATGTATGTGTGTGTGTTTGTGTGTGTGTGTGTGTGTGTGTGTGTGTGGGTGTGTGTGTGTGGTGTGTGTAATACAATATCACTTAATATGTTGTTTTTAAAATGAAATTTTCTATACAATATTTGCCAAATTATACTAAAAAAAATCAGTTAAGACTTGAGGTTTTTATGGCAGCTATTAACAGACCTGTGATTTAAATAGAGACATAGGTGACTTCAAGGTATTACCCACTCCCTAAATTGTTGGGCACTAGATTTTTCAGTCTGACATATTATTCATCAATGGATGAGATGCCAGGATGTCCTTGAAACCTTGTTTTCCAAGGACCTTGTTTGTTAATAGTGGGACTAGATACTGTGATACTGTGATTAGCCATTGGTCCAGTGGACCAAGCCCATGAAAACACCTTAGTGCTTTGGGAAGAAGTCTTCTTGAAAAGTTTCAGAATTCTTGGAATTCGTGTGCTTAGTAGAAACTTTGTCACACTGTTTGGTGTCAGTGGGATCTAGTTCCAACAATAAGTTCTTTCACAACTTTGTGTCTCTTACAGTGATCAGTTATAACCTTGCAGTACACAAACAAGCCCCTTCAAGTTTCATCTAAAAAGAAAAACCTCATATGACAAGTGATCTCAAAGATACTCACCCACACATCCTCTAGACAGTACCTTTATCTCCCTTAACTTGAAAATAAACACATTTTTGTTTTAGAATTCCATGTATGCATATAATACATTTCAAGCAAATCCTCCCCCATTTTCCCCCTCTCTCTCTCTCTCTCACCTCTCTTCCCTCCCAAGTTGATGGGCTGTCGTTTTTAAAACCCACTAAATCTATATATGGCAACCTGCATGTGCATAGATCTAGAGCCATGTAGTGGAGCTTGAATAACCTCTCAGGGATCACCCCCTGAAGAAAACGCTCTACCACCCCCCCAGAAGCTATCAACCTCAAGTAGCTCTTCAACTAGGGATTTTGGAATTTTGGCGAAGATTGATATTGTGCAGGTCTTGGGTATGTAGTCACAGCTGCTATGAATCCATGTATATAACTGCACTCTAGAACTTGAGAGCTAAAACACACACACAAGCACACACACACACACACACACACACACACACACACACACGTGGACCATAGAGGCTTCCTGCAGCTTGTACCTGAACCATGTACCCTGACAGCTATAAATGAAGGGTAAACCCAGCCATATACCGCTGAGTAATTTGTCAAGATAGAGTTTGGCAGAGTTGCATCATCAAGGCCTTTGCTTTGAAGTTCACTTTTGACCTTGCGATTTTAGTGGTTGTAAATGTAAATGTTGTCTTCTCTAAAGTGAGTTTCATGCGAAGACATTTTGATGAAAAAATGCCAATTCAACTCTGCTTCTTCCAAGATCAGTTCTTTTTAAACTGTCCTGTTACTTACCCAGCATCGTTAAGAAGCATCACTGGTCTCCAAAATTGGCTTTTCTCTCTCAGCCATGCAGTTGGTGCAGTCCTGTATCACAGCCCTAGTGCGGTCTCCTGATGCTGGTACCCTCCTGATGCTGGTACCCTCCATGGTATACAGTTCTCCACAGCTGCAGCTGAACTCATCATTCAGTGACTGGCTGAGCTTACCCTCTTTGTTCAATAATTCATTGTGCAGGTGCAGCATAGGCAGATCATTAAGAAATCTCTGACTTTGAAAGAATTAGAAAATGAGTTATTGATTGTTTGCTTCTGGGTGCTGCATTTAATTTGGATATTGGGGTGTTTTCATGAGTTGCAAAGTGTCTCTACTCTACAGAGACTTTTATTATTTAACATTGCTTCATCTTCTTTTGGAAAAAATAAAGGTTTCATTCCCACGGTCTGTTGAGTATCTTGGATATAACAAATTGGATGCAGCCAGTTGCTGAAGCATGGTACAAAGAAGTCACCAGCACAGAGACAGGCTTTGGGCATTTTTTCAAACAGAAACATTTTCTCCGTAGCTGCAGCTTGCAGAACTTAGTGTTATCATAGAGCAGTGCTTCCTAATTGCCTTTAAAGAAACATAACTTCATTATTTTCTATGTGAAAAATGGAAATCTTCTTTTCTTTTTGTCTAGCTGAAGCACATTTTATCAAATAGGTATTTATAATGGCTCACTCCCAGTGGTACCTTGACACAAATTTGATTCTCCCAGGGTGTGAGAGTGTCTCAATGAGAAATTTTCTATATTGATCTGCTTGTGGTCATATATGCAGGGGTTGTCTGAATTAAGTTCATTGTTGTGGGTTAACTCAGCTCACTGTGAGTGGCTCCATTCCCTAAGTTAAGCAGAAGCAAGCAAGCAAACAAGGATGCATGCATGAACTCATTTCTTTCTGTCCTTGACTGTGGATATGAGGCCGTCTAGCTTTTTAAAGTCCCTGCCTTTATTCCTAATGATGGACTATAACTTGCAATTGAGAGAAAAAGTGTCTGATGTTAAGAAGGTATTTGTTAAGAGTATTAGAAAAAGACCCAAAGCAGGAATAGTGTAAGCTGTGGAAGATGCTACCTTTCAGAGAGACTGTGAGTGGAGGAGACAAGGAAAACAAATGTATAGCATGTGTGATGCAGATACATGGAATACAGCTCTTGGGAAGGCAGTGAGGCAGGGGGATGCCAGCTCCTGACTATGCTTGTCTATAGAGCAGACATCATTGAACAAAATGGACAAAAACAAAAAAAAAATGAGAAATTACCAAGATTACCAAATCATTATGATTCAAACCAGTATCTCCCACTGGGTTACCGTAGTAACAAATATTAGTTTATAGTTGTTCAGACATCAGCAAGGCAGAGCCAAGCTTCCTCTATAGTAGTGGTTCACAACAAATCCTTTCACAGGGGTCAGCTAGGACTATCACAAAGCACAGATACTTACATTACACTTCATAACACTAGCAAAATTACAGTGTAGAAGGAGCAATGAAAATAATTTTGTGGTCGGGGGTCACCACAACAAGAGGAACTGTATTAACGGATCAAGGTGTTAGAAAGGGTGAGAATCACTGCACTATAGGAATCCAGGTAAGTGATGGCTGTTTAAGGTTTTATTACTATGTAATCAAAGCCAGGCGTGGTTACCTGACTTTATCCTTTGTTCTTCCTCAGTGCACGGTTATTACTCCTGCCTTTTAAATTTTTTCTTTATCTCTGGAAGTAAATGGTTCTCCTAGTTATTTTTTTAAAGATATTTACACATTCATTGACACTTGATTGAGGGCATACTTTGTAATATTAGAAGCAGGCAGAATGGCTAGGTCTGCCAAGCTGTGTGGCAGAGCCTACCTCACCTGAGAATAGCAAGTTATAATGAGGATGAGAGATTTGGTGTGTTTTTGAAATTTACTTTTACTACTGGGTATAAAACATGAATGTAGAACGACTTCTTTGATTTACACAGTTATGTCCTGCTTATGTGGTTTGCAAATGGTTCTTCTGATTTTTCTGCACTATGTTCCTGACAAGCCAGCCATTTACACTGGGTCCTTCCAAGCACTTCGCACTTATGTCATACAAGTCATACACCAAGGTCATACAAGGAGGCTAGAGATTTGAAATGATGGCCTTCAGAGAGTCTCATTTTTTACTCTGCACTGGTACTGCTCAGATTGCTGGTTATCTAAATTTCCTTATTTCTTATTTCTATTTAGAGTTTGCCTGAGAAGTGACCATTGGTCATACTAACAAATGATTTCCATGTCAGTTCCAGTCTCAAGTCCTCTCTGCCTACTCCACAATTAAAAGAATACTTTATAGCTAAGAGAGTTGGTACAAATCCATCTGTTTGTCTTCAGTCCCCAGACTGTGAATTATCAAGAGAAAACTACAGGCTTCGATTAGAAGCAATATTCTTGAAGCACTGAAAGTCTAGTCTCAGGGCAATAAATAATATCCTCTTGGGTGTATCAATCCCTGGAGGCTTCAAAATATTAGTGACAAGCTCTGCTGGGTATGTCTCAGGAAATCCACTCTTGCCATTGAGAAAGGACCAGGTGACTTTTCACCATGGAAAAGCTGAACTCTTCTCAGAGGCCACTAGAGATAGCTGATTTTGACCTGCAATGGTGCAGGTCAAAATGCACCAGTTGAGTTTTATGAGCCAACCTACCAGTGGGAATTTACTTCTGGCATCTCTAACTTGCCATTTCAGTTTTTTTCCCACTTACAAGTAGTATGTCTAAGGTGTCATCCTTCGTAGTTGGACAAAATGCCTTCCAAACAAGAATGTTAAAAAAAGTGGCAGAAGTATTGGCTGGCCTTTTAGCTTCCTGTTTACCTTATGCCTACCAAACACAAAAGAGAGATGAGAGATGCCTCTGGTGTCCTTTATCTCTTCTGTGAGCACAAAAGTAGAGAATGGAAGAAGGAGGAGGAGGAGGAGAATGAGGGAAGACAGCCATAGCACATAGTAGGTCTGCTTCTATCAGCAGCTTGACACTCAGATAGCATGGGCATTCGTGGCATAGCCACCTAGCCAGCCTCAGCACTATAGCCTCTGTGGGAAATTCAGTACCGGCCTTACCAGCATCAGCAATACACACAGCATGGACTTCTGCAGTGACTGAGAAAAGAGACAGCATTGAAAAGATGGTCTTCCAGGCTACCGTAGGATGGTGATGCTGAATAATACCTCAAAGATAAAGGAGCTTCATTCAGGCTTAATACAGTCAGGTCAAATGGGGGAGGTGTTTTCAAATCATAGAGGAATAGAAGTTGAGTTTTCATGTACAACACAAGAGAATGGCATTCTTTGACAGAATATACAAAGGTTGGGCATTGTGAAAAATAAAGCCAAGAGCTTCTTCAAGAGTTGTTGTATCCCTGGGTCCATGTAGATTCAACATTGTGGGAATATTTTTTTTCATGCCTAGAGTATTCTAGAATAATGGATATTATAATTGGAGATGTTACTTTATCTAGGAAGAGGTTATAAAAACATACTTCTCTATATCACTGCTGTATACCACTTTTCACCAAGCTGAACTTAATTATAATCTACAAGCCTGTTATTTCAGCATGTGAAGATATCACTAGGCTCAGGGAACTTAACACACTGTCACTCTTAACTTCCCTTCAGGCCACAATGCACTTCTTTTCCAGCCATTTTTAGTAGATTTTCAGTGACAGATCATTTTTATGCATAAACTTGCTGGTCTGGAAGGACAGGCATCTATGTGTTAATCATCCCTGACTTTTTGATCTAGACCATGCAGTCTGCAGTGGTTACTGTCTTCATCTTCTTGCACACTGACTCTAGGCCAATTGCTCAAAGCTCGAAGACTATAAAAACATAACAATATCAAAATGAGATTTTTTTTTAGAGAATAATGTGATATTCTCTCAGAGATAAGATAAACTATGAGTGCCAGTGATGACGGCTCACTTCATCTACCAGTATTGGCATACACCCACTGAGTAAGCAGGACTTTGGGAGTCACAAAAGACAGAGGATATAATTGTGCTATCAGATCACATGGACTAAAACCATACATTAATAGCAGTAAGAACTTGGAAATAGGCAAAGTTGTAGAGTTTCTAAGTGGGACATTTAGAAAGATCTTGAATATATGGGTTTGTGTGTATGTTGTGCATCTGTGTGGAGGCCCATGAATGTGGAGGTCAATGGCTGAAGTCTGGGACCCTCCTTCATCTCTCCTGCATATCATTCACTGGGGTAGTGCCTCTCAATAAAACCCAGAGCTCCTGGCAGTGAGCTGACTTCTAGGATGTGCTGTCCCTTTCTGATGATGTAATTGCAGGAGGACAACCAGGTCCATCAGGTGTGTAGGTGAGGGCTTCTCTTGCTTTCAACAAGCAGTTTAGCTACTGAGCCCTCTCTGATACCCTAAGTAAAACAATTTTCAACAGGACTCATATTAGAGTAATGTTTAAAAGCTATTTTAAGCCAAGTCAAAATAGGAATATTTGTCAAACTTTGTGGTGGTATTTTGATCTGCAGGGTACTGTAATTTCTCAGCATCAACCCCTTCTCTCTCCCTGTCCTTCAATATTTTCTTCTATACCAAGAAATTTGAATTCATTTGTCATGATAAAAGTGGGTACAAATGATTGAGACTTGGGTGTATGGGCTACAGACAGGGAGGGGGTGAGGGTAGGGTCCTTCCCAGTGTGGTGTTATCTGAACAATTTAGAGATGCATGGAATCCTAAATGTACTCAGTATCACTGGTACAGAAATAGTCATACAGAGAGCTAAGGAGGTTATTAGTAAGCATTTAAACAGTCATAGGACACTACTACAATCTCTCTATCCACTGCCCTCTTTGGACATAGGTGGCCCAGAACTCTAGCTCATTTCTTTATTTCCTAGGGAAGCATCTAGACCAGAAGTCACTGTCAGCTCCCCATGATCATTGCTGATGACAGGATCAGGATTCTCAGCAGGGCAGTTTGATGGTCCTTCTTCAGAAGAAAGAAAGTAGAGGCTACAGTATGAGTTCTGAATTTTTCTTTAGGAGAATGTGTGTGTGCTTGTATATGTACATGTATCTGTACATATGAGCCCATGTGTATGTGTTCATATATATGCATATGTTTGTGTGTGTGGTAGTATACACAAGCACATATTTTTGTACATATGTGCAAGTACGTGGTGGGGCTAGAGGTCAAACTCAGGTGCTGCTTTGCGAGAGTCATTCATGTTATTTTGGAGACAGGTCCTCACCCTGAGCTGCAGACCACCAAGTACAATATTCAGGCTGGGCAGTGACCCTCAGGGATCCTCCCAGCAACCCTCCCTGGTGCAGGGATTACAAGCAGATGCTACCAGGTCTGGAAACTTTCTGTGGATTTGGATTGTGGCGGGGGGGGGGGGGACTCAGAGCCTCATGCTTGAGCATCAGACACTTTACCAACAGCCATCTTGTAAGTCCTGATAGTATAGGTTTATTTTATATAATATTGGGTTCATAATTGTATATTCACAAAACTACTAGAGAGAGAGAAAGAGGGAAAGATGATGGATGGATGGATGATAGATAGATAGATAGATAGATAGATAGATAGAGTGAGGTTCTATTATAATTATTATAGAATGACAAGAGAAAAAGTAAGTGCCTGAACACAGGCAGCTGGATTTCAGACTGGACAAGAAGAAATGATCATCAAGGAAAAGGAACTGACAAGTCTTGTGCACACCAAAGAAGGATTACATTTAAATATAACCTTTTCCACTAAGCTCTGAAGAAAATGTGTGCTATTTTTCAAACCAAAAACCCCGTACTGTTTTCTCCTCAGGCATTTTCTCTGCAAAGTTGAAAAAAACCTACCTTTAAATGGATATTAGTGTAATCTGTCATAAACATTTTGAAACATACCTTAAGTGTGTGCCAGCTGACTTTGCCTTCAAGGGATATCGACGGCTCCTAAGCACACAGTTTGTGTTCTGGACTACTTAATATTCCTCAGATGCTCCCATTCTATTAAAGAATTAAGATTAAGAAATGCACTTGTTAGAGTTGGCTTTTATAGTTTGGAAATATTAAAAGGTTTTATTAAAAATAGATGTGATCTGCTATCCAATAAGGGAGAAAAATCTAGTTATTCCTCTGTGGAAAACAGGGAGTTCCAAAGTGCTAAATATCAAATCTACAGTGTGTAATGATGGCTGGCCTCTGAGGCAGACCAATTTCCTAGTCAAAAATAAAACAACACAAGCAACAAACAAATACACTAAACATCTGGCTTTTTGATAATGAATTGAGTTAACCCAAGATAAATGATACATGGGTGTTTTATTAGGGAGCAACTCACATAGCTAATAAAGAACCGCTTCTGTCCTTTGGGTTGGCAACCAGAGAGAGGGGGAGGAGGGAAGAGGGAGAGAGGGAGAGAGGGAGAGAGGGAGAGAGGGAGAGAGGGAGAGAGGGAGAGAGGGAAAGAGGGAGAGAGGGAGAGAGGGAGGGGGGAGGAAAAGAGGGAGAGAGGGAGAGAGGAGGAAGGAAAAAAGAGGGAGAGGGAGAGAGAGAGGGAGAGAGGGGGGAGGAAAAGAGAGGGAGAGGGAGAGAGAGAGGGAAAGAGAGAGGAAGAGAGTGAGAAAGTGAGAGTAAGAGAGGGGGAGAGAGGGTGAGAGAAGGAGAGAGGGAGAGAGGGAGAGAGGCAAAGAGAAAGGGAGAGAGAGAGAGAGACAGAGAGAGGGAGAGAGAGAGAGAGCGCGCACAACAGAGCAGAGAGCACCACAGAGCAGCGAGCAGGGTCTCAGTGCTGCCTCATGCTTCCCTCTTTCTGGGTCCATCTGACCCAAAGGGGTTGGCCAGTAATGCAAATACACTGGCATGGCTAGAGATAGCTACAGCTTTTCAAAGTGTTCTTTTTGTTACAGTCATGCTCTAATAAACCAGCATGACTTTGTTATTTCAGCAATACCAGCGGGGAGGTGGGGGTGTTGGAGGGAGGGAGAAGTTTACTTCCACCCACACAGTTTCATGTAGCTGTCATTAATATGCAGAGTGCAGATTTGGGGTTTAATGTCACCCTGTTTTATAAATAAAGAGAGCATAGATTGATTGTACTCCCCTGTATGAGGGAGACATGCTTGTTGCTTAGTAGCGAGTATAACCTGAGAAAGAAATTCACTCTCCCCACGTGAAATACCCCAGCAATGGTCATCAGTTAGTCAGAACAGTAGAGAGATCAGGGCATCCTGTTAAAAGAGAAATGAAGGGTGAAAGGTGAAGTTTTACCCTTTCCCTTTTTCTCCTGTTGGAAGTAAATGTAACCTTTCTGTATTTGCACAGGATGTGGGTTGTGGCCCACACATCAGTGCAGGCGAGTCAGAAACTTAGGGGTTGTAACACAACAAAATTAGAAATCAGGAAAAGAGATGTTTGTTCCTGCTCAAGCATTTGCTGATTTTTTTTATTTATTTTTGTGTGTTTCTGAAATCCTTCGCTGCTTTGTTTAACAACCTGTTTTATGTTTTCATCTCTTTATGTCATGTTTCTTTATCTCCAGAGGGCCTTAGAATTCTATTTCATTTTCTGAAGTATAGAGGGGCAAAGTTTCTGGATTGATACAACCGTAGGGCAGTTTTGTCTGGGACAAGGACATAGATGCCTTTGCCTCTCATTTTCTAGGATGTTTGTTGTTAGAGGTGAAGAGGTGTTATGAAAATAACAAAAAGTCTCTTCTTTCCTCTTTACAAATATGTAGCTTGTTTCAGCAATGAGAAGCTGGCATAATTTATACCCTGTATAAGATTGACAGATTAATTATGAGTTTGGAGTCCTATTGGAAGGCAAAAATCATTGGGGAATGTCTAAACCATTATGGTCATTTAACTATTAGAAATCAATCCTTCTGGTCATGTTTAGTCAGCTGTGTTGTTGGGATCTCGCAGGTGTAGCTTCCATGATATTTCTAGGGGACATACTCTCATAGCAGACTTCTTGTTCCTCAGACTCACAGTATTTCTGTGCTCTGTCCTGTGATTTTCCCTCAAGCTTTAGGTGCAGGGGTTGAGTTGTAGATACATCAGTGAGAGCGGGAGAAACAGTCTTCCTCAGGGAAAAGCCCAACCCTTTGTCATCCTCAATACCAAGTAGTGGTCAACCCTGAAATCACATACATGCAAGTGGTAATATATGGACTGAGCAGATTGTATTTATATATCTGGGATTAAAGAAAAAGAGGCCATGAATTCAAGAGAGAGTAGGGGAGTTGAGGGGAGGGTTTTAAGGAGGAAAGGAGCATGGGGAAATGATGAAATTATATCTTAAATTTCAATCAATAAAAAATTAATTAAAAACTTAAGCATGAGGATATTAAAATGATCATTACAAAGTATAAATTCAGACCCTGTACCCTGGTGTTTGAGGTACAAATGCTTCCTGGGAGTTTATGGCTCCATATCCCAATTCCTTTCAGACCATTTCCAGTTATATTATAATATGTAATTTTATAAGTAATTATACATATCATAGTAGATTTAAAAATAGATGGTGTATGTGTGTATACCTGCTTGTTGTTTGTTCAACACATGCACGTGGGTACACACAGAAGACAGTCTTTGGTGTTATGGATCTGGGTTTACAGGCAGTTTTGAGATGCCTGATGTGGATGGATTCTGGGAATTGAACCCAGGTTCTCTGCAAGAGATGGAAGAAGTCTTAATTGCTAAAATATCACTCCAGCATAGTAATAGTGTCTTAAGTGGATTCGTGTAAATAAAATTTTTGTGTGAAGCTAGAACTTCCCATGCACTCCTTTGGCATGTTTGAAAACCTAAATGACAAGGGGATGTGTGGCTGGATATATGACAGGGTTTTGTGTAATGGAATTAAGTTTGTGATACTATGTGCAGAACATGACAGGCAGCTTTAATTAAGGGCAGGAGTCTGTGCAGGGAACAGAATACTGTCATTTCTGATTTTTATGTCTAGGTCACTAGACCATCATTTTTAACATTCAGAGGAGTGATTTTCTGAGAACGACCTCTGGCATAACAGTATAATTTTGAAGCATGCCCCCCACTAGCAGAGAAGTTATTGTGTCTTACAGATCTTGACCTTTGAACAGCCTGTTCTGTTTGAGTTTTAAATGGATATAAAATGAAATTCCCAAGAAAATGAATCCTACATTACTGGATGCTGGCTGTATTCAGTATCATGAATTTTGCAGAACTTATTTGTCTGTCTGACTAAGGTAATTTAGAATGTGAACCACTGCTCTGCACAAGTCCTAGAACTGCAAACACCTTGTGGACACTACATGGAATTTCTGTGCCCCAGAACTGGGATGGGTGAGTTTGTTAGCAATCTCTCATCAGAACTGGTTCCCATTACTTTCACTTCTCTATTGTGTACGGAGAAGACCTACAGAAGTTAGAGCCCATAGTATCATATTATGGAACAATTGAAGATTTCTGAAGAAGGATGTAAGTATTGTTTCTGGTGGTAGGCAAGTTGTATAGTCCAGACAAAAAAACATATGCCCTGAGGAAAATAAGGCCACAGCTGTGTAGTGACAATGATGTCCCTTACTATTTCTAAATGTAAGCTATGTAACATGTTCTGGGTATGTGATGCTGGAGACTTTATCATCAGTTACAAAACAGAGAAGAAAACTGTGTTTATCTCTTACAGCTCCTGTGGAGACATGAAGGAAGAACAAAGGGAGGCTACTGACTGTTGACCCATGCTACAGTCCTGGGAAAATAGCTGTAAATCACACCCCAGTGAAGAAAGAACACAAGCAACATAGCAGGTTCTTTCTCCCACAGTAATGGGAATGTATGCATAAACTGCAGGATAGATTCCCTACACTAAAAAAAAACAACCAAAAAACAATGGCCAATATCAACCTCTGAATTGTTTATGCTGTTAACTGGACACAACTCAAGAGTCAAACCTCAGGTGAAGAATTGCTTCCATCAGATTTGTCTGTGACCATGGCCCTGAGAAACTGTCTTGATTGGTGATTGATGGAGAGCACCCAACCCACTGAAGATGACAGCAGGTGAGCTTCAAATGTGTAAGAAATCTAGCAGACCGCAAACAAGGAACACACACACACACACACACACACACACACACACACACAGAGACACACACAGAGAGAGAGAGAGAGAGAGAGAGACAGAGACAGAGACAGAGACAGAGAGACAGAGAGAGACAGACACTGACATAGACACAGAGAGAGACACAGGGAGACACACTTACAGAGACAGAGAGACATAGATGTAAAGACAGAGAAACAGAGACACACATATACACATACAGGGAGAGAGAGAGAGAGAGAGAGAGAGAGAGAGAGAGAGAGAGAGAGAGAGAGAGAGAGAGAGAGAGAGAGAGAGAGAACTTATCCATGGTTTCTTCTTGAGTTCCTGCCCAAAATTCCCTCAGGGATGGTATATGAACTGAAAATGTATGTCAGATATATTTCTTAGCCCTAAAATATATTCTTATCTCCATCCTTGTGTTAAAGTCAAATTGCCTTTAGATCATGGAGGCTCAGAGATGAGCTGCATGCTCTCCCCGGCCCTATCTGTACTCCATTTACTACAGGTTTTCTATCAGTGATCCCAAATTCTGTCTTCCCTGAACTATCTCTATCTGACATTACTGGAGTCAATTGTTGCACTGTGTAGATGAAGGTTGTGTCCCCATGCAGTCGTCACATATTCATAATGGACCACTCACAAACACATTCACTGTTGAGAATCTATCCTGTTCATGAAGGGGACACCTGCTGTACAGAACCAGCCAGCACTTACATTCTCTCCTTTTCCTTTGATGCCTGGGACCACATTTTACACATTTTTTATGTCAGCAGATATATTTTTAAGTTTGAAAAACTGTGTATTCAAATGAGACTTAGAGAAGAAGAAAAGGAAAAAACAGTAGACAGAGAAATGCAAAGGACACAAACACAAGCAATGTCCTCCAAAATTTATTCTAGGGGTATAGCTTACATGTCACAACTGCCAAGACCTTCAGTGTCATGCATATCTTGAGGGGTTTTGACAAATGCATATTCTTCTATAACTCTCAACTCTATTGTAATGCAGTCCATCCCATCACACAGAAGATGCACCTGCTAGTTATGCAGTCCTTACCAATGCCCCATTCTGCACAAGAAACCATATTTTGTTTCTTCTCCTGATTATTTCTCCTTATTATTTGATTCTCCTACTGACTATTTCTAGAGACTGAGTCATCATGGACTTAGGGCTACCAGAGCCTCTGCAGTCTGGCTCCTGGCTTCTTTCATGAATATTGTATTTTGAGATTCACCCATCCTATGCTGTGTACTGGCATTTAGTCTCCTTTTCACTGTGCAGGAAAATACCTTTGCAAAGTATATTGCAAACTGCCTGTGGTTTTGTAAGCTTTGGAACTTAACAAATTATATGGTTGTAAGAATGCCACTTTGGATTGGTTTATTATGAACATATGCTCTTACTTTCTTTGTGAAAATGTGTGGAAGTGAGCTCTCTGTATTTGAAAGAGCTCATGTTGTGTGTCCTAGGAAAATGCCACAGTGTCTTCAAAAATTGCATTATGCTCATAAACAATATCAAACATTGCTAACTGCTCAGCTACACAGTAAGCATATGGTGTTAGGCTTGCAAGTACCATCCACCCTAATTTAGATGTTGCAATACTGCTTGATGCCTTGGTATTTCCCCCTCATGATTAAGATTGTAAGTTTTATATGATTTTAGTGTTGTTTTAATATTCCCATGGATAAACTTATTGAGCACTTCCATACATTTTCTTTTTAACAATATTTTTTTTATTTTCTAGGTTTTACATTTAAAAATAATTTTCAATATAATCTTCATTATTATTGTTATTATTATTTACATCTTGATGGCATCTCCCCCTCCATCCTCTATTCCCAGTCCTTCCCCCCAATTCCCCTTTCTCTCCCAGGCCATCTGCTCCCCCTCCATCCACTTCTCCTCTATTTCTTTTCAGAAAAGGACAGGCTACCCATAATTTTCAACCAAGCATGACATGTCAAGTTGCAGTGAGACTAGGCGCATCCCCTCATATTCAGGCTAGACAAGGCAGCCCAGTATGATTAATAGGGTTGCAAAAGCAACAGATAGCATTTGAGATAGCCTCTGCTCCCTGTTAGGAGTCCCGCAAAGAAGACAAAGCTACACAACTATAACATACATGCAGAGGGCCTAGTTTAGTCCAATGCAGGCTCCCCGGTTATTGGTTCAGTCTCTTAGCGCCGCTATGAGCTCAAGTTAGTTGATTCATGCTTTGTGGTATGTGTGTCTTGTGTGTGTGTGTGTGTGTGTGTGTGTGTGTGTGTGTGTGTGTGTGTGTGTCATTGACCTCTCTGGCTCCTACAGTCCTTTCTTGCCCTCTTCCACAGGACTCCCTGAGGTCCACCCAATGATTAGCTATGATTGCCTGCACCCGTTTCCCTTGAGTGCTGGGATGAAGCTTTTCTGATGACAATGAAGACCATCAATCTATGGGCATAGAAGAATAGGCACCATTACATTGACTTTTTTGGGGGTACCAATATATTTTAGTTTTTATTTTCTCAGTCTATCTGTCTGTCTGTGTGTATGTGCATGTGTTCATGCACATGTGCATGCATGTTTCTGTGTGTGAGGATGTGCGTGTGGACTTCATAGAATAACTTGCTGGAGTTTGTTCACTCCTAACTGTGGATTCTAGTGTTTGAACTCAGGATCCCAGGCTTGAATGGTGAGTACTTCTTCCAGCTGAGACAATCCATTGCTCTTTAAAAAAAATAAACAATATTATTAATTATAACCCTTTATGACTGTCTCTTGATCCTTAGGTTCTTAAAAATCATTTATGTTCACAAAGGACACATTACCTTGTCACCTGTTTGGAGCCTAGGGTATTCAATTCTATGACTATACAATGATTATTTAGCAATTTCCAGCCAGTGGCCATGTTTTACACTTTCTGTTTAATCTGAAATTTTCCATAGTAAACATTTATTTTTCATTTATCTATGGGAACATGAAGATAAGTGTCTCTCTGGAGTATATAGTTTGGAGTCGAACTGCTGACTCTAGTAGGGTATAAACAACTTTAATCCTGCAGGGTAATTATTTACTACAGCAGTTGAACTCATTTATCCTCTCCAGCAGTTTGTGCAGTCCCTGGAACTCCACATCTTCATTTGCCCTTGTTATGGGCTGCCTTGCATTTTCCTATTTGCCTCTTGCAGTAACATTGTAAAAAGCATGCTGCATTTCAGAAGTCCTTTGTCTACTTTTGGAAACTAAGGCTGGATTTCATGATAAACAAGGGGCTAATGGAAATATCCCTACATGAAGTATAAAGTGGAAGGTTAGATATGTCTAAACTTTAGAAGTGATGAATAGTAGCAGTTCTCTTTCTCTGTGACAGACAACTAGACACCCTTCTAGATAAACTGTTAGTGTGTTGACAGTGTGTCATTCCTCATAGAGACTCTAGTACAGATCCTAGCTCCTCAGTTTTTCAGTTTCCTTGGCCACCTGTTGTTCTTGATCATGGTTTGCTTTTTCTGTCTTCAAAGTCAACATTGATGAACTAAGTCCTCCTCATGTTTCCTTCTTATGACTTTGTCTTCTAATGATGCAATTAATGTAAAGATGTAAGACAAATGTGAGAGCAAGTTAGAAGATAATCACATTGATGCTGTTCTTTAGACCAGTCCATGTCAACATGCCAAGGTTTGTCTCTAGGCATTTGCCATATGAATGATTCATTCATCGTGAAAGTTTTGAAAATTAAGAAAGGATATGAAAACTAAAATAAGATGTAAACATTATCATTTTAATCCACTTTCTTCTAAATTTATAAAGAAAAAATTGCAGCTTATAGACTTTTGTTATTATTTTTCAGGCTGGGGATACAACTCACTTGTAGAGTCCTTTCCTAGAATGTCCAAAGCCCTAAATTCAATTAGGTTTTTTTGTATTAAGAAAATTAAGAGTCTATATTCATTGTAATATCATATTACTACTGCCAAAATTTTACTGTTTCTTTTCATGTACTGTGGGCTAACCGATAGCCACATTGTAAAACAGACTTAGAAAATAGCATGTATATACACACATATGGGCCAAACACATAATGTGAAAACTAATTATTGAAAACAGAAACATGTTACACATGAATTCAATGTTTATGCTTTAGAAATCATATCATCTTATAAAGTTTCCTTTAAAATTCGCAGAACATAAAGAAAATTAGGACTGGCCCCGAAGTTTTTGCCTCATCACTTAATGCTGTCTCATTGGAACAGGAGTAGCTCATAGGAAGTTCAGTAGATTCTCTAGTGTTAAATTATAAGTAGAAACAGCTCTTACTTCATCATATTTCTGTTATAATTTTGGAATATTTGGTTACATTTAAAATTGTTGTTTTTCTCTTGAAACACATTTAAAATATTTCTTTACGATGCTAAGGAATGCCTGCCCCCAGAGATAAAAGTTCTCAGTTATAATGATGCCAGTGAGAAGACAGCATTGTCCACTGGGGACATGTCCATGCAGGAAGCACTGCTTCTGCAGCATATGGTTGACATATAAAACATGACTGGAATCCAAATAATTCATTTTTAATTCTTTCTAAGTTGTTTAAATTCTAAGCAATGTCAGATTATTGTAACCCAGCTAAACCTCCCAATGCAAGCATTCTTGTTTCCCTTTTTACAGGTAAGATAACTGACTGTGTTTAAACTATATGTCCTGGGCCATGGAGATTCTGAATTTGATCCCAGATGTCACCCCATGAATACGAACACAGTCCCTCTACCTTACCTCTCTTTCTGAGAAGGTCGCTCTTGGTTAGAAAGGAGCTATCCTAATTTGTGCAGATACTGAGGCAGGAACAAAACCTCACAGAGAAGATATGCTCTGTAGTTTTCTCATTTACTCTATGAGATCATTTAGTCTTTTAAAATGCAAATTAAATGAATTTATTAAAATAATTTAATAACCCTTTTAAACAAAACATGATAATACAGAAAGACTTTCACAGACCAGTTTACAGTCAGCATCCTCACGTTAACTGTGAAATTTGCATAAAGAAAAGTATATTGAAAACAGAACTTTTAGACCATAAAATTAATACTTCCTATAAGGAAGGGATGCTGGTGGGAGAAATAAGAAAACAGTCAAATTCAAGAGGCATGGATTATACCCTTAACCATAATTGCAGCCTTTTACAAGGAGTCAGCCAGAAGCATCAGCTGGCAATCTAGAATGAAGAAAAAGGGGAACACATATATGATTCCCAAGTTAACAATTTTGTTCAAAACATAGCTGACAGGGTAAGGGTAAACACCACCATTTGAGTGCAAATATATCCCAGAAGGAATGCATTGCACTTTCAACTAACAAAGGTCCTAACTGACATCAGGTGCTTTGTCAGTCTTTGGAGAGAATGAGGAAAAAGGGGAAGGTGTGTTCCTCCCATCTACTAGACACAGTTTTAGCTCAGGAAGCCACTGCGAAAGGGCAGGTTGCATATTTGTGGGTGTCAGTAACTGGCATGGGAGGGTGTGTTGGGTGCTAAGAGAGAACATGAAAGGTCACCAAGATGATATGGGAGAGATTATGGAAGGCCCAGAGGGAATGGTATCTAAGGTTGGGAATGAAAGGCTGGATAGACTCAGTAACATGAAAAAGCAGAGACTGCAATGTCTGTAGAGAAAACGTCCAGTCACAGGGGAGCTTCCAAGTAAAAGTGATGCTTGTGGATAAGGCAGGCGCGGTTGCAATAACAATTCCACAATAGCTTGTTGTAGGACAAGCAAGTGGCTCAGGGGGTAAAAGATCTTGCTGCACCTGCCTGATAACTGAATTCTGTCCCTAGAGTACACAATGAAGGGATAACTGCCTGCCACATTCATGAAATCCGCACAAGCACACGTGTGCATACACACACACACACACACACAATAGTCATAAATAGCAAAACAAAACAAAACAAAAAGCTTGTTATATTGAAAAGACAAAAGAAGAGTGAACCCTGTGGAGTCCCAGGCAGCAGGCCCTGTGTGTCCCTATTTGGAAGACAACACTAAATTTACAGGCCTCCTGTCAATGGTCCTTTTTTTCAATTTCCTTTCTTGAGCAAGTTATCATGACAAAAGCTGATTCCCCCTTGAGGATGTGATGTGCCCCCCACATCAAAGCCTGTTCTTGGTAAAAACACTGCAAGACTCACTCATGTCCCCTGAGTAAGTGCTGGCCCTGTGTTTATGTGACCAATAAACAGTTTATCCATTTTGCTGGTAGTTACAATGCACCTCGTTTTCCTTCAAATCCATGTGGAGTGTAAGTGCCAAGTGATTGATTTCATGCCTCTAGGCTTTCCCTGACATCTTAGATTAGTGAAGCAGCAACTGCATGAGAATAAACAATTCTTGGCAAGGAAAGTTTTCAAATATTGACATAAACCAAAGCTGTAACCACCAAAATGCATTGATCCTCCAACAGATCCTTGGGGCTAGTGTGTGTGTGTGTGTGTGTGTGTGTGTGTGTGTGTGTGTGTGTGTGTGTGTGTGGTATGTACTGGCTTTTACTTTTGTTGCATTGTTCTTCAAGCATTGATGTGTGTGTTCTCAGGACACTGTAACTGTAATTTTCAGTTGCTTCATTATTTCTTGCTTTCTTTACTGAGTCTTCTTTTTGACATGTGGTGGGTTCTGTCACTATCAAATGCATTCTAGAAAACTAAAGGGAAATTTGTGAAACATAAATGTTAGCTGAAGTGTGGGATGCTGGTGGAAAGCTGGTGACTGGAAAGTCTGGTTGCCATCTGGTCTGAGGGTGTCTAATGTATGCTTATTCATGGGAAACTAAGGTGCATTGGCTTCAGGTCTTCTGCACGGCTTTTCATATTAATAAATAAGTGTAAATATAAATATATACAAATAAATAAAATGCAAAAGTTGTTGCATTTTATCACTGCTGCTGAAGAATTTGTTTCATGTTCGCAAAGGATGCATCTTCTTTATTATTACAGCATGGTGTCTGACACTGAGTGAACTTGCCTTGTCCACTTTTGGAATGAAGAGTCACGTCAAGGTGTGTGAAAGATACATATTGATCCCAAAACCTAGAATAGCATTCTGATATGTGTGTGATGGCTGTTGCTTAAATGATCTGATCCTCTATTTAAATAAAATGTATAAAAAGAAAAGAAGATGGAGCTCAGTATTAGATTTCCTACCTGCCATGGACATTACAGTTGACCTATTCCCTAAGAATGCTCTCATACTGAGATACCCCCCATGTGTACACACATGCACAATCACAAACACACACACACACACACACACACACACACACACAAGAAGCTCTTCAAAAGCTGAAGCAAGAAAATGAGATGGAGACAAGTCTCAGCTACACAGTAAGTTTGGGGTAGTATGGGCAATTTAATAAAATCTTATGTCAAGTACACATGTATGTAAGAGCAACACTAAATTGACTAAATAGATTATATATGTGTGTATGTATGCAGTATATGTACATATATATGCCCCACATAAATGTGTGTATAACAATAATTAAGAAGACAATGGGAGCAGAAAGGCATGGGAGGAATGTGAGGTGAGCAGAGAGTTAGAGAAGGATGTAGATATATTGTACTCATGTATAGAGTTCTCAAAATATTTTTTAAAAGCATGATTTTTCATCCTTTAGCAAAAAACAACTACTGCACCAAAAATAATACTTTTACCTTCTTTGTTTGCTGGGGGGGGCGTTCATGTTATGGCATATGTGTGTGGAGCTTACAGAGCAATTGGCAGGAGTTGGCGCTCTCCATCTACTATGGGGTTCCTGGAGATTTAACTCTGGTCCTCAGAGTTGGCTGCAAGCACCTTCACTCACTGAGTCTTTCTGCTACCCAGTTTACAGCAGCACATTTTACAAACATGGCCTAAGTAAACATATAAGCAATCATTTTATGCCATATGTAGATGGCAGTCCAAACCTTTTCCCTCTGGCTTCTACCTTGCTTCCCAATGTTTCCCAGATGTGCTGCCAACATACTTTCTTTTTATTTATTTGTTTTTTAAGATTAATTCACACTTTACATTGGAATTCTCTCACTTCCAAATCCTTATTTTCTAGTCAATGGATACCTTCTATCATCTTGTCTCTATTTAAAATTCCCCTTTCATCACTGGTCTATTGGGCACTCTTGTCTGTCTCTTATGATTGCTTTTGCATAGGCAGTATTAACCCATAACCTCCCTGGAACATAGTAACAGTATATATTATTTACATTTATAGCATGTTTTCATATGTAACTTTGGAACCAAATTCTTGTCTGGCTTTCCAATGTAATCTACAACTCCTGCAAGGGCATCCTGAACATCAAGTGATTAAATAAATGGAGAGTACCACTGGAGATTAGCTCTGGCACCGGATAAAGAGGTTTGGGTTAAATCCCCACCTCTCCAATTTACTATCTATGTGACTTTTGCTATTTGCTCGGTCTCCATGAACCTCAGTGATATCCCAAGAACAGTGGTAAGAATGATAGCTCCATGACTTTATTTTCCAGCAATGTGATTAAATGCTCAATACAGTAAACTTACAAAATGGATACATCTATTTTGGTTCATGGGCTTAGGAGGTCCTCGGTTCATTAGCCCTTGGTGGCTCTTCGTGGCTGCTGGTCTTCTGTAGTAGAACTATTCACTTCACAGCCGGTATGTGGAAGAGAAAGAGTAGCTTTTCTAACACTAAATTCCAATGTACAGCTTTATCAGATGTTTACACATATTATATACACAGAGAGTCAATTTTATGCAACTCCATATTCATATAAAGGACCTTTTAGAAATGTATGGCACAATTTGAATATGCATATGAAACAAACACATTGTTACTAGTTTATTACCAAATCTGTGATGTAATCATTTTATCTGTTTTGTATTTTAATATTTCATACACTAGAACAGATGTTCATATCATTTAACATCTTTGGAAGATCATGATGCTGGTGCCTGCTAGTTCTCTTCCTGTGTCATCAAGAGCATCCTTGGTTTAAGTTCACATAGTGAGAAGATTATAAATGACCTGGAGATATGGGCTTATTCATTCTCTCTCTGTTTTCAGTTTAGACAGATAATTTAATGCCCCATCTATATTCAAAGAACTAATAAAAGTACTTTCAAAAGTGCATTCCTTCATGCCTGAAAAAACTTATAGATCTAAATGTTGTACAACTCAATTTCATAGAAAGTGACAATGCTTTGAAAACATAAATATAAACTTGTTTAACCTGAAGTTTCCCCGCTAATTTTGAATGAGGTTAATAAAAATCTTAGCTTCCTGTGTTTCTGTAAGCACCATCTCCTACTTAGAATAATAATGTGAATAAATGGAAAGAAACAGAAATAGTAAGTAAGCAATTGACCAGGAGAGTTCAGGGATGACTCAGGAAGGTCATAGTGATCATAATCTTTCTTACCATCCTTCTTACTTTGCTGGCTCTTTCTCTGATTGTTAAGGTTTAGTATAAATGTCACTTACACTTGGAAGTTGCACCCGTATGATCAGTAATTATATGATAGAGAATATTCTGATTGTCATGACTCAGTCATATATGGCCATTAGCTTTCTGTCATTGTGACAGCACATCTGAGCTAAACCTGGATGCAGTCTGGCACCTAGGCTTCAAATTGCTAGGTTCATGGTTACCTGACTCTGTTGTGCTTGAGCTTGTGGTGATGTAGATTAGAGTAGAAAGCATGAAGACAGTTAAGCTTCTCATTTCATAGTTGCCGGGCACAAAGAAAAAACAAAGGTGATGATTCCAGTATCTCTGTTAAGGTCACAGCCTCAGCATCCTTACTTCCTTGTTCTGATCTCCACTTATTAGGGCTATACTACCTTCTGGTTGTGCTGCAACCTGGCAGTCAATTGTTCAACATAGGGCCTCCAGGACTTATTGAAATTATTGAGCCATGACACTGACCCATTGTGCTGACACAATTCAGTTCTCTATCCACAGAAAGTGTCCTTATCAAAGCATTTGCATTATGTTGGTTGGAGTGCACAGATTACATGCTGGGCAGTTCACAATCATCAGAAACACCAATACCAGGGAATCAGAAATCCAGAAATTCTTTTCTGCCCTCTGTGGGTACCTCTACACAGTTGAGGCTACCCCTCAAACAAATTAACATAAGAAACCCAGTCTATTTAGGTTTATAATTGGAAGGGGTCTTACGCAAGAAGACACCCACCCTACTGTTAGATGCTACACTGAGGTATTTTCTGATACATTCATTATACAGAATTCACTGATAATACAAGATATCTAGTGAAGGCATGAGTTATATGGGAGCCCTGATATGGTTCATTCATGTTTTCAGGTAGCAGAGAAAGATAGCATGGTGTGTCACATGACTCCCACTCTCAGTCTCTGTTGTCATTAGTTTTCACTCAAAGGGAGACTACAAAATGTACTAGAAACTTTGACATCTCATCATATATTTACACCAGATGTTAAGAATTCAATAAAAATTTATTCATGTCTTCTGAGGCAGAAAATACCAGGACAAATATTCTGAAAGACACAACGGTAGCCATACAACAAGCAGGGCTTCTGTGTAGAGGTCAGTTTTGTTTCAAGTGTTTACTGAAGTGAAGCCAACAGAATGTTCCAGCCTGTAGATGTTTTTCTCATCATACCTTTATTATGTTGGTAATATGGTAAGACAGGAAGGGAAGAAGGGAGGAGAGGAGGAGAGGAAGGAAGGGAGAGAGGGAGGGGAGGAGGGAAGGAGGGAGGGAGGAAAGGAAAAAGGGAGGGAGAAAAAGAGGGAAGGAGGGAGGGTGGGAGGAAGAAAGAGAGAAAGAAAGAAAGGATCCAGGCAAAGAAATGAGATACTTCATAGTCATATATTTTTCATTCTAAAGGTTAAATTTAATTTTAAAAACTTGTATACCAACCAGTCACATGAAATTGTGAGAACATGGAGGTGCAGAAGATGTGGGGGAGTGGTGACAATGATTTCCTCTCTGAAGTCGCTCATAATATCTTCACAGTGTGACACAGCTGCAGAGTGTCTGCCTGTGTAAAACAGCAGATCAGGCTGAGTGAAGCTGATGATGACAGAGGAGATCACACTCCATACGTAAGATCTCTTCACTCTGCTGATTGCTTCCTTTGCTATGCAAGAATTGTGTGTGTGTGTGTGTGTGTGTGTGTGTGTGTGTGTGTGTGTGTGTGTGTGTGTGTGTGTGTGTGTGTGTGAGGGGGGGTACAAGTAGAGGTTTGAAAATCAATACCAGGATACTGCTTCAATTTCTCACCATTGTAGTTGGACTGCCTGCCTGAAAGCCCAGTGATCCACTTGCCTCTGTTCTCAACCCTCAACCCTGGGTTTACAGACACACATCTTCTGTGGTTAGCTTTGTAAATGATTGTTGCATATCTGAACTTCATTTGCATGCACCAGTCACCATTCTAAAATAAACTTTTAATGTTTATCAGTTCTTAGAATTGACTCAAGCTATCTTAGTCATTTTTAGGAATTCCTTGCTTATGCCTACATTTGAAGCGCTGTGCCTATATGTTCATCTATCAATGAACTTTGTACCAGGTGTGTGTGTGTGTGTGTGTGTGTGTGTGTGTGTGTGTGTGTGTGCGCGCGCACACGTGTGCGCGTGCATGCGCTCTGTCTTCATTATTCTACATATGGACATTCAATTTTCCCAGTATCTACTCTTCCTTCCTTCTTACTTTCCTTCCTTCCTTCCTCCATTTTTCTGTCTTTTTTACTTTGGAGGTTGTTTTTCTATCTTAACTATTAGAAATTATCATATTTTACAAAGTTTAAAATGTTAGTCTGCTATCTGCTTTCACCCTCTGTGTATACTATTATTATTATTATTATTATTATTATTATGATTATGATGATGATGATGATGATGATGATGATGATGATGATAATGATGACGATGATGATGTCATTCCCCTTACTCATCAGTTCTCATTGTGGATGACTCTATCTATTCCCAACCTGAAGCAAACACAGGCAAAGTTATTTGATGTGACTGAATCCATCATATTCTAAACAAAAGGCTCTTTGAAGAAGATTTCAAAAGGAGACGTTGAAATACATTTCTTATATCTATTCTTCATCTAATTGATTTATTCAACATTTGGCTAAGTTTTGATAACTCTTTTTATAGCTGAATTCTGAACAGATTTCTTACGGAGGAGAATGTCCTGAAAACACTGAGCACTTAGTGACCTGAACTCTAAACATGTCCATTGCCATGTCCACCATCTCACACACAATAAGTATAAATAAAGTTAAAAGTAACAAAAGTTAAACAGCAGTGCTGGAGGTGTTGTAATAATAATAAAAAAATAAAATTGGCTCAAGTGAGAAAGACACCATGCCATAGAGTGTCTTTTTAAAAAATTATTATTAGTAGGAGAAAATGATCATTAAAGGGAAAAAGAGGAGAAAGGAGACCAGCCTCCAGGAACAGAAGCAGTGGGAATGAGGAAAGAGGTAGGGGCGAGGGTGCTGGTATGGTGGCGATACAAAGTGGGCAGGGCCCTTTTAAAATGAAACATACTGAATAGGTACAGGTGGTGCTCTTAGTGGCTGCAGCTGAGGGGCGTATCTTGTCAGAACTCCAAAGGCAGACCAGTGAGATGCCTAAATTCTAACAGTAGGTATTAAAGTGCAGAGAAAGTTAGCAATGAGGAGAGTACTAACAGTTGTTTCTTCCCAATTCCTCCCAGGGAGAACATGTGAGATACTGAGGACATGAGGCATCAGGAAGGACCAGGAGCATTGTAGGTACCAACTCATGGTCTAGGATGGGAGGAAGTAACACTTTTCATTACTCATTATGATAGCCTTTTACAGAGAGGCTCATGTCTGAAAAATAAGATCCAGGGCTTCTGAATTTTTTTTAGATGTCCCCACATCACTTCAACCAGTACTACTTTATTTCAGAAGCTGCTATTTTTTATTAAGATTTTTAAATCACAAATTGTTGATTTGAAGATACAGTTTTTAGAGCCATTATTTTATTATTATTATTTTGACTTAAGGGGCTGGAGATGCGAATCAGTAGTTATAAAAACTGGCTTTTCTTCCAGAGGACCAGGATTTGATTCCCAGAACCCACATGGTAGCTCACAACTGTCTGTAACTACAATCCCAGAGTATATGATGCCCTGTTCTGGCTTCTGTGAAAATCTAGTATACACGTGGTATATAGACATCTGTGCATACAAAACATCCATATATGCACAAAATAATGATCAAATAAATTTAAGAAATTAAATTTTGAATTTATTGCATATTTTATTTATTTATTTATTTATTATAATGATGGTTACATATCCTCATAGTTAGTAATGAAATATCCTTGGGAAGTTTACAGGAATTGAGTAAGAGAGAAACTATCATCTCGTAAATCCTTTGCTTTTTCAGCAGTTTAGTAAAATCCAAAAGGGAGTGAAAAGCATTTCAAAAGGGCTGAAGATGTGCTGTGGGACACATCACTGTGTGTACAAATAAGAGGGGGTATGTTTGTGGGTCTAAGTTGATACCGGCAATTAACCAGCTAGGTTCCCTTCGTGTGAAATGGCACAGGTAATATGGTGCTTTGTTTTTTTTTTTAATCGTCTACTTGGCATGATCAAGTTTTTCTGAAGAGACTCTCCCCAGGGAGCCCTCCAGAGTAAGCCACTCCGTGTTCAGGCTTGTGAAGAATTTTCCTAATCAAGTTAGCTGAGGTGAAAAGATGCGCCCACTCGGGGTGACACCATTCTTTCGGCAGTGGATTCTGGACTGCGTACGAGTGGAGGATGTGGACTGCATGCATTCCTTGCACTCTGCTCTGACTATGAATGTGGTATGACCAACTTCCTCGGGTTCCTGTTGTCTTGACTTTTCTGATGTGGAGGACTGTAATCTGAAACTGTGGTCTGAAATAAATCTGGCTTTTCTCCTTTAAGTGGTTCAGTGGCCAGCACAGCTCTGGGTGACAAAGGGACCTGAAAGGAGGGGAATGGTAGACAGAGACAGTGAACTTCAGGAATTAATGGTTTTGTTTTTCCACAGCTGCTTACACAGTGTTTGGCTACTAACATTGAACTGAAAGCCAGGCTGGGGCAAATAGTCTTCACAGAACTTTGTCTTTCTTGGTTCTCTGAGTTCCTCCTTCCTGTTCTTCCCTGTTTCTGTGGGGTCACCCCTCCCCCCACCGCCCTGCACAAGAATTCCTGCTTAGACATTATCTCATGGCTGCTGCTTTCCACAGTTATGCACTTCAGTCTGTGTGCCTGAGAAAGGAACTTCATACCACCCGGATCCTGTCTCTGTCTACCATTCCCCTCCTTCCAGGTCCCTTTGTCACCCAGGGCTGTGTCACCCAGTGATAGGATGTGCTGTATTCTATCATTGAAAGTTTTAGAGACACAGGAGAGTTTAATATTGTACCTCCCTCATTAAGAAATATCCATGTATGTTTGTTTGGATTGGTCCAAATAAATTCTTTTTTAAAAGAGTAAAGGTTACTTTATTTTTTAAATACTTAAGCAGGGCAGGAGGCATTGTGCACATGAATACAGTGCCTGAGGAGACCAGAAGAAAGCATCAGATTCTCTGGTGATGAAATCGCAGCTATCTCACATGGGTGCCGAGAACCAAACACTGAGCATTCCAGGAAAGGTTCCTAATTGTATCCTAAGCACTGCAGCAGAGATAATCTAATCTTAGAAGACATTAAAGTAAGAACATTTTACTGATTAATGTATAAATAGCTAATTGGTTTTTATTTTATTTCACCTTAATAAGAAAATAAGGAGTCCCCGAAGATGTGACTTTTATACTTTGGATAATAGATTTTTAAAGCACTAGATATATCAGAAGACCAAAGAAAGACATGAATGCATTTTACTCAAGGCAGTTATTTTACACACAATTGAGCAATGCATGCTATATCTCTGCATGTACTGTGTGGTGGAGACAGCAAGGCCAGGACCTTGCATGTTTCCTGTACAAAGCACAGAGACTCCATTCCATCTTCCCAATCTCACCACCTTTCCCAGGGCTTCAGCTTCAGTGCTCTGCATTTCTTTATTTCTTTCAACACCAAATAAGGTGCAAACAAGCATTTCTCACTCACCCAAGGCAGTCCTTCAGCATCTTTCCATACTCTGACAGCTGTGCTTGCTGAGTGCTTACCAAGTGCCGGGAGCACCTGTTATTAAACTTCACACAAGAACTATATGGTCAGAAATGAAAGCCACAAAGAAGCAAGTTGCATTTCTCAGAACTCGTCCACTCCCCCTCCCCACTTTAGTCCTCTGAATTTAATCTGACTCATTGACACAGCAAATGCTTCTTACCTGAGTCATGAGCATGACCTGAGCTGCAACACACTGATGTTTTCTTCCCATCTCTAAAGCTCTGTTCCCTGCTCAATAAGCTAGCGAGAATCCTAAGGCACTTGATGTACTTCTGATAAGGTGAAAATGAGGTGTTTATTTGAAAACTCAAATTTACGTGTGACTTGAACAGATTCTGTTTTAACAAGTCAAACCACAAGTACAAAGAAGACACACATAGGTGTGAAACAGGGTTACCCAACTCAGAAATAGTAAAGCAAGAGCTAATCAGCACAGCTTTAACAGGTTGTACAGGTGTTCTTGCAGAGGACCTGAGCTTAGTTTACATCATCCACATTGGACAGCTGACATCTACTTATAACTCTAGCTCCAGGGGATCTGACAGCCTCTTCTTGTTCTGTAGGCGCATGAATGCCTGTATACACATATGAATATACACACAGGCATGCATGTACACACACACACACACACACACACACACACACACACACACACACACACACACACATACACTAAATACATCAAAGCTACAGAGAAATCCTGTCTCAAAAAACCAAGAGAGACGAGAGAGAGAGAGAGAGAGAGAGAGAGAGAGAAAGTGAGAGAGAGAACTGAGAGAATTTACTCTCCAGTTCTCATTTCATCAATAATTCCTTCAATCAATATTTGTACAACTATCTTATATGCTTCCAGTAAAATTTCCTCACCTTTTAAAAAGTGGTGTTCTTTAAAATGTAAAGGGAAAGTTGGGTGCATGCCTTTAATCCCAGCACTCAGGGGGCAGAGGCAGGTGGATCTCTGTGAGTTTGAAGCCAGCCTGGTCTACAGAGCTAGTTCCAGGACAGCTACAGCTACATGGAGAAATCCTGTCTGAACTCCCTCATAGAAAAAAAGTAAAGGGAAAAGAAAATGATCATGGACCCACAAATAGTGTTGATCTGTGTGCCCGATCTCCAGAGGATCTGAATTCAGTTCCCAGCACTCACATAAGGTCACAACTGCATATAACTCCATCTCATATTCTCTATAGGAGGCACTTGCAGCCTGCAGTTTTGTGCACAATACACTAACTTTCTTACCCCCTCTCTCTCTGAACCTAATTTGAATATTTACAAAATAAACTTGTGATAGTGTGCAACTAACTTTTCATTTAGATAAGTAGAATTAGATTAAGAATCCTTATGGATCTTTATATATACTGATAACGTGTATGTGTGTATTCATGTGTGCTAATGAATATATGTGTGTGCATGCATATAGAGACCAGAGGTTGGCATAAGATGTCTTCTTCAATCACTCCACAACTTACATGTTTACAGAGGGTCTCTCACTTAATCTGATGCTGGCTGATTTAATGGCTGCCTGCCCAGTTGTTTCTGGAAGACATAGGATTGGAGAGTGGGGAGGGAGCACACAGAACACATTAAGAAATGTTGTATTTATACCATCAACAAATTCCAAAAGAAGAAACTTCACAGTATACCTTCTGTACTATTTTAGAATACAAATGAAAAATTAAAATTCTCTGGTTGGAAGGAAGACCCACAGAGGAGTTGCAGTGTACACATATTCTTACAGTTTATTCACGTCCCAGAACAGAAACAAATAGCAGGCAGAAATAATGGCAGCTCTTGTGTTCATCCTCACTGAATCAACCTAGTTTTGGTTATAGTATTTTCTCCCCAGAGATATATTTATAATCAAGTCTTCACCGAGCCTTCTAACTCACTTTCAGGAAGCCAAGAAACACTAAGTACTTATCATAATGTAATTTGAGAAGGATTTTCTCCTGTGGAATTTAAACAGTAGACAACATCCCACTGTCAGACGTGCAGAACCACAGTTTTCTTTTCTCTACAATACCTTCATGCAAGGACAAAGTATTGGGTTCATAGTATTTATTGATGACTTATTGATTAACTTCTCAAATTGGTGTAAGTGAGATTTCTTATCTTCTGTAAGCATATAATAACCCTCTAATTTTACTCATTGGGTCACTCTTACATAATTGGGTAAGTCAGTGGTAACTTTACAGATACCAAGACATTCTAGACGACTGGTTAAATATAAATTTGCAACAAATCAATTTGTCTCAATGCCTTAAAATGATGATAGTTCACTGCTCATTAACTCCCAGTTCCCCAGGGCTGGCTGGATTGCTCAGTCCCATTGTTACATTTAATGTCAACAGTGTTTCAATTTTGTCCCTGGACTTAGTAACATTCCCCACATTATGTATTCTCCTCCAGTTTGTGACATCTTTTTAATATGGAAAGGTTCAGGACTTGCTCATCTTGTATGATATTGATACTCTTGAAAAATTTACCATGCTTAGTTTGTGTACTGTTTCCTTGTAGTTTTTTTTTTTTGCTCTGTTGTTATGTCTGGAGATTCTCAATGTTCATTTATGATTCACCCATGAAATTATCATTATTGACCATCTTTTGATTTCTCTACTTTAAAGTTACTATTGTCTCACTTTGTAATTGTATGTATGAAAACGTTTTAAAACCATGTAAACCTTATAGTGCCTGATACTTTTATTTCTTCTGTCCATTGTTCATTTTATTATATAATATCACTTATTATTGCTTCTGATATGTTGCCTGAAGCCCTGTTTCTAATCATATGTTTGATAGACAGTTGAATGCTCAAGTATACACATATTCCTTATTTTGAATTCTGTATTTATATGCCTACATCTTTTAAGCAACATCTAGACAAGTTTTATCAGCATTCATTATGAGAACATTTTCTTAAATAACTGGTTGTTATTATTTTTAACATCTTTAGTGTTTCCCTTTATATCTATCTTGTTTTTGCTGTTAGCAATGCTAGCCCTGTTTATCTATTTCTTATATCTAACTTTTCTTGCTGTGAGCCACCCAGGCTAGGTTTGTCCCTTCCTGATGGGAAATGTCACTCTGTAAATATGTTTCTTGTATTGGTTAATAAATAAAGCACTGTTGGCCAATAGAAAAGCAAGATAGGAGGGACTAGGAGACAAGGAGGAGTCAGGGAGAGGTAGCAGAGATTCAAAATGTAGCATCAAGCGAACAGAGGTCCCAATCCTCTCTCCGGTAAGATAAGACCACATGGAAATACTTAGATTGATAGAAATGGGTTAATATTTAAGACAGAGCTAGCCAATAGGAAACGCTAGTAACATGTTAACAGCTTTATATCTAATACAGTGTCTCTGTGTGTTATTTGGGCCTGGTGCGGCTTTGGGACCAGGCCAGCAGGAAAACCTACTTCCTGGATTTCAGTGCCTCTGTTCTGTCCTCAAAGTGGATCCCCAGCTGTAGTTAGCTGAAAGCAGACATTTGCTTTTTTGGCACTTAGAGGAAGAAAAATGCCTTCCCCAGCTCAGGAGCTGATTGCTTGAGACAGGTTGTTTGTGAAAAGGCCCCCAAGCCAAGGCTGTATTCAACTGCAACTGAGCATCCATGCAGATAAACACCCAGCTTTATGCATGTTGCCAGGTCAGAGTTAACCTTCCCTCTGCCATTGTCCAGCTTCAGACTCTGAACAGTGGCTTTAGTTCTAATTGTTTCATAGTTACTCAATTCCTACCTGTGTTTGGTCCTACCCATACCATTTTCATGCTGTATAAACTTGTTACTTACTAGCTGTGTTGTTATCATCATAACCTGTTGTACCACTCAATCCTGTAAGCCTCAATGGGTCTTGAAGGTAGCTGTGGGTCCTGCGTGTTTCTTTATGGGTCTTGCTTATGTAGCTACTTGGATTGTGGCATCATCAGAACTTGATATATACCTCAGATTTACTCTAACTTTTAAGACTAACAATATTCTTGTTTTTGGTAAACAAAAAAGGATTTGTAGACTCCATAAATCTTGCTTCAGAAAATATCAACCCTCTGATTGGCAGCTCCAAAGAAAGCAGGAATATCAAAGCTCCTACACTTTAGCTGAGATTTCTTTAATTGGCAATCATGCCTATTATTGCTATGAATAACATATTGCATAAAGTCTTTGAAATGAGAAGTATGGGTCTTTTACATGTAAAAAAGTTATCAGCATACTCATTTTTTTTTCTTCCAGAATAATTGAACTAAAGTTTTCTGGCACTGAGTTTTTAATGGCTAATGATTCTGAGCAATTATCCTTTATTTTTCCCCCTCTTTAAATTCTGCATCATGGTACAGCAGGTTTCTTTGCTTTTGTTTACACTATTCATTTCTCTTTTGTGATGCAGGGGCTCTGTTTGCTCAGTCTGGGTCCCCTGATGCCGCAGATTAATCATTTGTCTTTTTACAAGGATTGCTTTTTTTTTTTTGTTTGTTTTGGTTTGTTTTATGTAATGATACTGTTTGTCTATTGTTAAACTACCTGCTGATTGTGTGGGAAAGCAAATGAAAGAATGTATTGGCACTCAGGGGCCATGCACACAGAGAGCCTGGTTAAACTAATAAATAAGAGCTGTGTGATAATAGAACCTGAAGGAATTGAACACAGGGTAAAGGAGTTTGGTTACAGGCAACAGGGAGAGTACTGCTGTGCTGAGTACATATTTGAGAGTCAAGACAATTCGGATTTGTTGGAAAGTTAGTAAGTCTGAGAAAGAAGATGAAAAGGGAAAAGTGCATTCAGGTCCATGTGGGTACAGTAGAGAGGTAAATACACCCTTAGGAATCTCCAAATTTTCTAGATAAGGTCCTGACTTCATATGGAAAAGGTTCTTTTTAAAAAAGGATTTAATTTTATTTTTAATTATTCATATTATATATGAATATATGAGTCTGTATGAGTATGTGCATGTGAGTGCAGGTGCTCAGGGCGGCCAGAGGCAAAAGATCCTTTGAAGTTGGAGTCACTGGAAGTTGTGACTCTCATGATATGAGTGTTATGAGCAGGGTTTTCCCTGCCTGTCTTGTCCCACCACCATGCCATGCCCCAATAGCACACAGAGACTCTGTATTTGATATAATGCTATTGGCCAGTTACTAGTTTCTTATTGGCTAGCTCTGTCTTAATGATTAACTCATCACTATTAATCTAAGTATTTCCATGTGCTCTCATCTTACCAGAGAGAGGGCCAGCGTTCTGCTTTCTCCAGTCTCTCCATGTTCACCCTCCTTACTCCCACCTCTTTCCTCCTTGTCTCCTAGTCCCGCCTATCTTGCTTTCCAATTGACCCACTGTGCTTTATTCATTAACCAATAAGAGAAACATATTTACAGAATGACATCTCCCATTAATATGTGTGCTTGGAATCAAATCATGTCCTCTGTAAGGATCAGTATGCACTCTTAACCACTGAGCCATTCTCCACCCATGAACTGTGGTCTTAAAAGTGCAACTATATGTGGAAATTTAAAAAAGATGAACACTGTGTAAGTCCATAATTTGTAATATGATCTGAATGAGAAATGTCCCTTCTTGGCTTGTGGATTTGTACTCATGGTCCCCTACTTGGTGGTTGTGTCTGCGGGGCTATGGAGCCTTTAGGAGGTGGGACTTTGCTGACAGAAGTATGTCACTGGGGGATAGCATTTGAGGTTTTATAGCCTGGTCCCACTTCCTCCCCTCTTTGTGCTTCCTGTCATGATTAAGAAGTCACCTTACAGCATACAGGTCTGACTGCCTGCTGCCATGCCTTTCCTATCATGCTGGTCTTTCCCTCTATAACTTTAAACTGAAAGCATACTCTTCCTTTTTTTATAAGTTACTTTTAACCATGGTTTTTTATCAGAGCAACAGAATAGTAACCAATGTGCATGTAGTTTGAAAGTCCCACCTCAGGTCTAACAATAATATACAGGCTTTCAGTCATCATGTGTATTGTATGGAGGGTGTAAGCCTTTGCCGTGGCTTACACAGAACTAAATTGCCTTTGCTTTTTAATACGTATTTGTTTAGTCCACATAAGAGATGGTGGGCTTTTAGGCAAAAGTTTAACCTAACAAATTTTTATGATTTTTATGTATTGACAGATAATTGATATTGCCACATTATTGTTGGATTTTTTCATAGTTCAAAAATTATGAAGCAGGTCACCATCCTCGGCTACAGGACCTCTGCTAAAGAGGCCCTACTAGGTTGGAGAGTGCCAGCTAGACCCACCTATCAGTGAGCAAACATCCAAGTATCAGCCCAGCCTTTGTTCCTGTCACCAGGCCTTAGCTACAGGTGAGTTTGGGTCTAATCCCATTGGGGCAGCAGATTCTGCCCTACATCCTCCCGGGAAATCCCTGGATGGGTCCTGGATCTCCCTGCACCTGGATTCTGTCCCCACCGAGAGTGCTCTTGGAGCTCCGATATACCCCCACCCACCCCCACTGAGAGCCTGCTCAACCCCCTATGCTCTTCCCTACCCTGCCCACTGTCCCACAGCTCTGGTTGAGCACTGAGCCAGAGGGTGGAGCCAACAATCCAGCCACCTTCTGGGAAATTCCTGGAGCCTACCTGAGCAAAATAGACAAGCCTATCCACGTGGGACCACCAGTAATATCCAGCTGCTTGGTCTGACCCCCACCACCCGTCTTCTACTGGAGTTCTGGGCACCTCCCAGAGATCCGCCTATCTCTGCTGGTCCACCCTGAGTTTCTGCGGGCTGGATCCTTGACCTCCATCGCAGGACCTCTGCTATAGAGGCACTACTCAGTTAGAGAGTGACAGCTAGACCCACCTATTGGTCCTGAAACATCCTGAGTATCAGCCCAGCCTTTGTCCGCCAACACCAGACCTTGGCTAGAGGCCTTAGTTAGAGCTAGACCCGACTATCCCTGTGGAAACATCCTGCAGGCTAGCTTCTGCCAAAGAGACCTCAGCTCTCCTCTGCTGGAGCCTGAATTTCGACCCCCATCATTGGGCCCCTGCCTATGGAGAGACCTCCTAGAGAGCTTGGACCACCCAGAACTACAGATGTCGAACCTGTGACCCACCTAAATCCATTAGAGAGGGAGAAACCCCACCAGCACCTACTGGAAGAAGCTGTGGGAAGACAGCAATACAAGAAAACACCTAACATCAGAAAGACAAGCATAACATCACCAGAATCTAGGGAATCTACACCAACTAGACCAGAACACAACGAAGCAAATGAATCAGAAGAGAACGACCTAAACTTATCATCATAAAAATGAAAGAGGCCCTTATAAAAAGATATGAGAAAATCCCTTAAAGGAGTGGAAGATAAAACAAACAAAAAATTGGAAGAAATGAATAAATTTCTTAAAGAAAGTACAAAAAAGCAAGAAAAACAAACAGGCGAAGGAAATGGTTCAAGAATTGAAAACGGAAATGGAGACATTAAAGAAAACACAAACCGAAGGAATGTTGGAAATAGAAAAACTGGGCAAATGATTAGGAACTGCAGATGCAAGCATAACCAACAGAATTCAAGAGGTGGAAGAGAGAATCTCAGGTGCTGAAGATAAAACTAGAGGAAATAGATTCATCGACCAAAGAAAATCGTAAATCTAACAAATCCTTAACACAAAACATCCAGGAAATACAGGACACTGTGAAAAGGCAAACCTAAGAATAATAGGCATAGAGGAAGGGGTCGAAAAGATATTCAATAATATCATTGAGGAAAACTTTTCCAATCTGAAGAAGGACATGCCCATGAAAGTACAAGAAGCATACCGAACATCAAATAGACCGTACCAAAGAAAAAAGACCCCTGGACATATAATAATCAAAACACCTAACATACAGAATAAAGAAAGACTATTAAGAGCAGCGAAGGAAAAAGGAAAGGTAACATATAAAGGCAGACCTACCAAAATTACGCCTGACATCTCCATGGCCAGAAGGTCCTAGAAGATGTTCTACAAGTACTAAGAGTACACAAATGCCAGCCCAGGCTACTATACCCAGCAAAACTCTCAATCACTACAGATGAAGAAAACAAGATATTTAATGATACAGCCAGATTTTCACAATACATATCTACAAATCCAGCCCTAGAGAAAGCTTTGTAAGGAAAACTCCAACCCAAGGAAGTTTACTATGCTCACAAAGACTTAGGCATCAGATAATCCCACTTCACCAGAAACCAAAAGTAAAGAAGGCCAAATAAATTCACAATACCTCTCCCAAAAGCAAACCTAAAGCAAACAAACATTGACAAACAATGGTCCTTACTTTCCCTCAACATTAATGGTCTAAACTCGCCTATAAAAAGGCACAGGCTAACAGAATGGATACGAAGACAGAATTCATCCTTCTGCTGCATACAAGAAACACACCTAAGCTTCAAAGATAGACATTACCTCAGGGTAAAGGGCTGGGAAAAGATCTTCCAATCAAATGGACCCAAGAAGCAAGCAGATGTGGCTATCCTAATATCTAACAAGTTAGATTTCAAACCAAAATGAATCAAAAGAGATGAAGATGGTCATTTCATTTTCATCACAGGAGAAATCCATCAACAAAAAGTCTCTATTCTGAACATCTATGCCCCATATACAAAGGCACCCACATTCGTAAAAGGAACACTACTAAAACTCAAAGCTCACATAAAAGCTCACACATTTATAGTGGGAGACTTCAACACACCACTCTCACCACTAGACAGGACCACCAATCAGAAACTCAACAAAGAAACAAAAGAACTAACAGAAGTTATGTCTCAACTGGGTATAACAGACATCTATAGACCATTCTATCCAAACACAAAAGAATATAACTTTTTCTCTGCTCCACATGGAACCTTCTCTAAAATCGACCACATATTAGGTGGCATAACAAACCTCAACAGATACAGAAGAACACCATGCTTAAAACTGGAATTCAACAACAACACAAATCGCAGAAACCCTACAAACTGATGGAAACTGAATAATGGGCAATTTTACCACACCTGGGTCAAAGAAAATATAAAGAAAGAAATTAAGGACTTCCTAAAATGAGAATGAGGACACGACATATCCGAACTTATGGAACACCTTGAAAGCAGTGTTATGAGGGAAGTTCATTGCTCTGAGTGCCCATATGAAAAAAAAACAAAACAGAGGATAGTCACATTAGAGAATTAACAGCACAACTGAAAACCTTAGAACATAAAGAAGCAAACTCACCCTGGAGGAGTAGACACCAGGAAGTAATCAATTTGAGGGCTGAAATCAATAAAATAGAAACCAGGAAAACACTACAAAAAATCAATGCAACAAAGAGTTGGTTTTTCGAGAAAATCAACAAGATAGACAAACCCTTATCCAAACTAATGAAAAAGCAGAGAGAGATCATGCAATTTAACAATATCAGAAATGAAAAGGAGGACATAACAACAGACAAAGAGGAAATCTAGACAACTTTCAGGTCATACTTTGAAAACCTGTACTCTATAAAACTTGAAAATTCAAAGGAAATGGAATAGTACTCTGCAGAAAAAAAAATAACTTGATCTTGAAATTCGCAGGCAAGTAGATGGAACTTGAAGAAATCATCCTGAATGAGTTAACCCAGTCACAAAAGAGGAACAGGGTATGTACTCGCTCATATGTGGATTTTAGACCTAAAGCAAATGATCACCAGCCTATAATATACACCGCTAGACTAACTGGGATACAAGGTATATTCTAAGAGATTCATATTTGGTCCCTCACAAAAGGGGGAAGGGACAAGTCCCCCAGAGCACATGGGAAATGGGGAGCAGTGAATGCAGAGAGAACTAGGAGAAAGAGAAGGGGAGGAGAGGAAAACACGTGTGACTACATAGATTGAGTCAAGGTGAGAGAGGGGGTGCAGAAACGAGGGAGCCATTATTGGTTTGAAGAGAAAACTGAACCTAAAGAAAGGTCTAGAGAACTACCAGACTGACTCCAACTAATAATTCGTGCAACCATGGAAAGGCTACCGTAAGTGCCTTTACTTGGTAGTGAGATCATCAACTAGATTATCCACCATCATGGAGTCCTCATCTAGTACCTGTTGGAACCAGAAGCAAATACCCATAACCAAACACTGAGTCAAACTAGAATCAAGATGCAGAGTGAGGGGACAAGACCAGGTTACAGAAACTCACAAAGACAGTTGACCTGAACAAGGAGGAGCTTGGGCCTCCCATACTGTTGGCTAGGAACCCAGCAAGGAACTGATTCAGACCCCCTGAATATGGGTCTCAGCTAGAAGGACTGAGCAATCTTGGGGACCTCAGACAGTAGAAACAGGATCTATTTCTGGTGCACAAACGGACCTTGAGGACACATCCCCCATGGAGGGATACCCCCTTAACCTAGAGACAGGAGAGAAGTCCTAGTCCCTACTTCAAATGACTTGACAGATTTACATGACCCAACCTGGATATCATAGCCCTACAAGTGGAATGGGGGTGAGGGGATGGGAGGGGAGGGTGGCCAGGATGCATGACACAGGGGAAAGTGGGTAAGAGGGAGGGAGGGTTAGAGGGAGGAAGGGAGAGGAATATGGGATCCACATGTAAAATTTTTAAATTATATTATTAATAAAAAAAGAAGAAGAAATGCTGCTGGATTAATTCAATATATATATTTCATATATATATATATATATATGCAATATATATATATATATATATATATATATATATATATATATATATATATAATGTTTTCACTTCAAAATTTAAGCCTAAGGACAAGTTACTGGGGAAAAGGATTTGTAATTTTGTTTCCACAGAAAATGAAAAGCTTGGATCCCTTCCTGACTAATGTGGTTTGATTGAACAAGATCCCCTGAAGCAACGTTAATGGGCCAATGCAGCCTTGCACACCACTCCAGCCAGGTTTTCTGCGTCTTCTTAGGATTCCCCCATGACAGCGCCCCCTACCAGCAGGAAGCAGTTTGGAAAGAATGACACCCAAATTCCCAAATATTGTTTATAAATGTTTGTTTCAATTAAAAAAGGCATGTATAATTAAGTCCACCATAAAATAAATAAATGTTAAAAAAAAGAAAAATTATGAAGCAAAGACCAAAGCTGAGTGTTTCAAATGACATACAAGGGTGAAATCAACAGCGAAATCTTTCCACGTGCATCTCTAAGTCAACAGCCTAACATTTCCACTGAGGAAACATTAAGGCAGAGGACTGAGATGCAGACTTCATCCCCAGCATTGACAGATAATGCTGTCAACTTTATAAATTTATGAGGGAATACTTTAAAACCCTCACTCCATGAAGTTGAAAAATCTAGAAAGAATAGCATCATATTAAAGTGGGTTTTTTTTTCTTAATCTGGAACAAAATTTAGGACATTTTACAATTATTGCTTCAAACAAATGCCTTAGATGTTCATCTTCTGTCTTGGAGTTAGTATGTGAATAGTCATCATAAAGTTCTTCTGTGGCCAGGGCTGCTTAGAAATTGAGAGGCACCTAGGCCTTTCCGGTCACATGATTTCATTCCACTTAGACAATTGTTGTCCTGCGGGTAAATGAGAACATCTCAGGGCTGCCTTTTCTGACTGTACAGCTCAGCATAGTGCTCTAGGTGATGTCATACACTCACTTCTTGTTGACAGTGATGGTTTTATATTTGGCTTGAAATAGCCAAATTAAATGTAATGGAGTAGCATAATTGCAAGTCAAGTTTCAACTCACTTTATTGGCTCTGGAATCATTAAAGATAATTAAGATGGGAACTGGCATAATACAGGTGCATGTGTGGAGAAAATTGCCTTTTTATATTGAGTTTGTGTAAAAATTTACCATCTGATGTATAAATATATTCAGAATGAAATGTAAGGTTCAGAAAGAAGGTTCATGCCTTCTTTTTTATTTTACTTTACATTTTATTTTTTAGCTTTATTTTATATTCCAACCACAGTTCTCCCTCCCACTCTTCCTGCTGCCCCCCTCATTCTCCCCCTTCCACCCCACCCCCCATCAACTCCTCCCATAGGATAAGGTCTCCTGTGGGGAGTCAACAAAGTCTGGCACATTAAGTTAAGGTAGGACCAAGCCCCCCCCCCCACCCCCGCATTAAGGCTGAACTTGGCATCCCACCAAAGGAAATGGGCTCCAAAAAGCTAGCTCATGCACCGGGGAAGATTCTGGTCCTACTGCCAGGGGCCCCTCAGATAGACCAATCTTCACAAATGTCTCCTTCATAGGGAGGTCCTAGTTCAGTCACCTGGAGGCTCCATGGCTAATGGTCTAGAGTTTATGAGTTTCCACGTGCTTGGTTCAGCTGCCTTCTTAAAGAATATTTCTGAATCTAGGGTGATCAATTTTCCTTTATAGATAATTATAATAGTGCTTTAATAGCATCTTCTAAAGTATTTTGCTTAAGTCTCTCCTATTACCCTGGTCTGGTCTGGGACACATTAAACACGGGACAGAGTTAAAGAGTAATCACTCAATTTTTCTAAATGTAATTTAAATGTCTTCCTGTTTTCTTATTATTATGTTAGTATTTAAGCATTTATTTATTCAAATACTGGCATTCCTGTTGTTAAGGTCAAAATTACAGCAAAGACTTTAACTATTGAAACAGTAGCCAGGAATATAATTATAGCAAAGTCTTTGACTAATGAAGCAGAATCCATATAAGGGGAAACTAAACTAAAATTCTACTTGAAAACAGCTAACTACAAAGAATGAAGGCATTGCTAAGCCGATTAAACTCTATTCTTGCCCAAGATCTGCCAGGGTAGTTAATAGGAACTTATAACCAATAAAGAGAGTAAATTACCAGGGTATGCAGAATAGAGCAACTATCTGAGTATGACGTAACTATAGACTCAGAAGGTATAACTTCCTGTGTGTTGTTGTTGTTGTTGTCTCATTGGCTGTTACAGGTGCCAGAGTTCAGTTTGTAATTTCTTTATAACAGGACCAGCGACCAAGACATGAGCATGTTCCATTTATTACACAGAATATAGTAAGTAGTCATTTTTATATTATAATATCTATGACAAAATTGAGGCAGTAGTATAGTTTTAACCATGGGCTCTAGTGAATAATGAGTGAATGAGATCTGGATCCGAGGCTAAATGAGACTATGCAGTCTGCCTTGTCTGGTTGTATGTAAACTACCCTGGCAATTATCTAGCTGTTTAGATTAAGCATGTGATGCTGTGGTGGATGGTATAGTCATTTGAAGTAAAAGTACAGTTTACTCGGAGGTGATCAGGATACGTCATTAACAGAATCTGCCATAGTACCATGTCTGGAATGAAGCTTTTGGGAACAGGGTCTTGGGATGGATTGATTATATTGCTTATTTTTAATAATTTTTCTTTGTGATGCCCATCTTATGAGAGGAAGTTGCCCTTTCAGAATGTGTACATACCAGCTGAGGGGTTATATTGGGTGGAGGGCTGTACCTATAGTTTGTAAGAAGCTGCTTCCATGTACAAAAATAACTTAGCGTTCACAGGTGGTTTGGCAGTAACAGCTTAATAAATACCACAAAGTGAAGTAAACCAGGTTTTGTTACTAAGCACATAAAACATGGAGGCTGACAGGTTGTGTCCTGCATGGTTTTATATTTGGAGTAAGTTATAGAGAGGGATGCAGAATAGATCACCCCTGAAACACAGTTCACGATCCTTATGACAACTGGCTTCTGCTTGCTTTTGTAGAGCTGATATATTCTGACAATATGAGTATGTTACCATATGCCATAAACATTTACAATGTGTGCCAAAAGTTACAGTCCTGCCATTACTTCACAAAGAGAGTCATGCGTGACTTCCTTACTAACACTGAGTGTGTTTTGTTTTGAGACAGGAGGGGAGTGTTCTTCGTGGCTGCTAGGTTTGGTATTTTATTTACAATGGCTCTCCCATGTTGCTTGACAGGTGGAAATTACACAGCAAGTACTTTGCTCCAGATTAGACACAGAGTTATCACAAAGCTCACCATGCAGACACATCCTGAAACCATGAAAGATTCTAGCCCGGAGAGCCTTGGCGAGAGCTCCCCTGGCTTATGCCACTGAACACCCTTCTCATAGTGTCTGTGATGCTGCTACACTGTAGGAAGACTGGACAATTATCAATATTAGTGCTCTTACAATTCTGGCAGCCAGAAAGTAAAGGGCCAAGTCTCTCTCTCTCTCTCTCTCTCTCTCTCTCTCTCTCTCTCTCTCTCTCTCTCTCTCTCTCTCTCTCTCTCTCTCTCTCCTCTCTCTCCCTGTGCATGAGTGTGTGTGTGTGTCTTTCTCCCTTCCTCTTTCCCTTCCTCTCTTTCTATCTCCTTTCCTCCTCTCCCTCTCCCCCTTCCTCCTTCCCTTCCTCTCTTCCTCCATTCCTCTTTCCCTCCCTCTATTTCTACTCTTTTTCTCCTTGTGTGTGTCTCCCTCCCCCCTGTGTCGTCTCTCTTCTTTCCTTCTCCCTCTCTCCCCTCTCTCTCTCTCTCTCTCTCTCTCTCTCTCTCTCTCTCTCTCTCTCTCTCTCTCTCTCTCACACACACACACACACACACTTATCCACAAATCTATTGATTTTTGTTTCTCCAGAGAATCCTGCCCAGCAGGAGAATTTAATAAATCTTTTTTAAAAGTAGGTGAGAGTGGTTTCTGTAGAATGCAATCATTTACTTAAAGAATGGTGGAGAGGAAACATAGATGAGGGCCTGTGGCTACCACAGCCTGCAGCTTGCAAAGGCAGCCCACCTGTGGTGCATAATGAGCTGTTGCCAACAAAAAGAGCTGTCTGTATTTTATAATGAAACCACCTAAGAGTTTCCCTCTTGCTACCCTAGCACAGGCAGCCTGGGTCCCACGCCTTCCTCCCTCAAGCCTTACATCCATTGCTTATTGCCATCAGTGGAAGAAGTTGTACCCTGTGACTCATGTGACAAAATATGAGACAACCCATGTGTGATGGAAATACATACTTCAAGCAGATAATAGCAATCCACAACTTTAGCATCCAAGGCTGCACTGCAGTAAACAGGGAATGCCAAGTCTAAGGGGTCTTTTTTTTTTTTTAAGTTAATTTTATGTTTGTATATTATCTAGGTTTGCTGAGCGTCTTGGCTAAGTTCCTTGTTTAAGGAGGAGATCAGAGGCAACAATAAGAACCTGGAATGCTGGTCTATCATTAGCTAGAGAAATACCACAACTTCCTTAAAATTGAGCTGGGAGAACACTTACTTGCAAGCATTTTTCATGGCAGCTTGAGTGGCCACGCACACACATGAAACACGCTAGAATAAGTTTTACAATTTATATCTCCCCTGAGGGGTAGTAACTTTAGTTGGTAATTTATATGCCTTCATTTTAGTGGAAGGGTCAGTTGGTGCTTATCCAAGATAGTGTATGAGTACGAGTACATACTGTAGCAAGCCTTATTGAACAGGATATGGAAGTTATACTGATTGCTCAGTGTCCATTTGGATTAAAAAAGTCTTCCTTACAGCTTTCTTGCTTTGAATTTTTCTAGTTTTGACAGTTTTTAAAATAATGTTTTCATTTTTCTTTGGAAATTGTATAGAATATATTTTATTCATATTCACTTTCCCCAACTCCTCCCAGATCCTCCTCCATCTCCCTACTCACACAACTTCATGTTGTCTCTTTCTCTCTTAAAAATAGAGAAACAAATGAGATCCAATTTGTGTTTTATTATGTGACAACTCTGACGTTTCCTTATCCCATAGCAGTAGAATCCCTAAGCTACTCAGATAGGGCTGAGGCTTGGTGCTCACCCTTCCTTCCTCCATGTTGGAATTTTGTCTATCTTGATCTCGTGCAGGCTTTGTGCCTACTGTCGCAGTCTCTGTGAGTTTATCTGTGCATTTGTCCTGCTGTGTCTGGAGAGCATTGTTTCCTTGAAGTCTTTCTCTATCTCTAGATTTACAATTATGTTGTTCCTTTTTCTACAAAGGGCCTTTAACACTGAAGAGAGGGAGTGATATAGACATTGCATTTAGGGCTCAGCAATTTTAAGTCTCTCTCTGTACATTGACAAGTTGTGACTCTCTGTGTTAATTGTCATCTATTGCAGGAAACATCTCCAAAGAGGGTTGAGAAACACATTTTCCCATAAGTATAGGAATAATGCCACTGGGGGTCATTTTAATGCTATGTCCATTTAGCAGAATAATAACAATAGGTTTTCCTTTAGGGCCCATGTCCTCGGGTGCTTGAGTGAATTGACACCTTTGGGTATGGGTTTCATCTTATAAAATAGGCCTTAAATCCAATCAGAAAATGGCTGGTTACTTCTATTACATTAGTGCTACTATTGTACCTCACTGGGCATATCTTCCCAGGCAGGTAGTTATTGTAGCTTTCAGAGTTTATAGCTGAATGAGATTGATCCTTACTTCTATCCTCTGGTAACATGTACAACCCCTTCTAACAGTATGGGTGCTAGCCAGTAGAAATGAAACTTCCAATTGAGTCTCAGATTTTTCCATGTTTTATGACTTAAGTATGTGGTATCTGCAGCTCCAGATTCTTACAGTAAATTTTCATGAGTGGCTAAGATTATTGGCAATATCTTGTAATATGTGAGGGGTCTGTAGATCCCCCTTGGCCAACAACTCAAAAAGAGGTAACCCATCATGATTGTCTGTGTTCATTGCCATATAGCAAGAAGATGGAGATGGCAGAGCTGGTACCATACTCTTGGTTCTTGTATAGAAGTCAAGCCAGAGTATGGAAGCTGCCGGGACTCTGAGCTCACCATTTTTACCCTCTGAGCAGCCCAAGCTGTGGGAAAGCTCCCAAAGCAGGTAGGAGATAGCATCTAGAGAGGAATGGTCTCTGTGTGTCTGTGTGGATGGTGGTAGGGTAGCAAGATCCTGCAGGTCAGGGTGCCATTGGGAAGGGCTCTGCAGGATGTGGGTCAGCTGGCTTCACTGTCTCTTTCCTGGGGGCATAAGGCATCGGGGATTTTATTTGATAGCATATAGCATCTAGTTGTGGTATTGCCATCCTGCATTATATGGCAACTCTATTTAAATTTTTATATGTTTATAGTTTAGGACAATTCTAGGGTAGTAGGTTTACTTTTAAAGGTTTGAAGCCTTTTTTATTTTAATTGTAGAAGTGTTCACTTTAATTTCTCATATAGAATCCATATAGAACCTTTGAGGGTTCCCCAAGACAGTGAGACTTGGTGAATACATCGCCCAGCTAAAGTGAACAGACTCCTTTTGTTTTAGTGTCACTCTAGTGACAAGTTGAACTTAAAGTGGCTGCCATCACTCAGCTTCTGCGTATGTTTCTCTTTCTGCGTGTGTGTGTGTGTGTGTGTGTGTGCGCGCGTGCACGTGCGTGTAACCCTTCACATTATGTCATGTGTCAATCTTCACATTATTCTCTGCATTATGTCAGAACTTCTGTTTCTGTGAGAAGTACTCGTGCATCTACACCAGATGGAGCCCCCAGGGTAAATGATGGATTTCTGGGAACTGCATGCCTTTGCTCTCAGAAAGGAACTTAATGTTTCATGCTGTCTGATGCACTCTGAGGAGAGTGTCCCTGCCACCTTTCTACTAGTTCATTGTTCATTGTTCTGAATGCAATGCCTCCTCTACATTACTTGACACATTTTAAAAACTATGTTGGAAGGAAGACGGTTTCACATTGTGAACATGACCCCCAGAAACACTCAACTCCTTTTGCGAAAAAATCCCAAATGCTTGAACAATGTTATCAAGCAACCTAGAAAGCCTTTTCAGCCTGGAGCAGTGACCTCAGGGCAAAATAAGTTTCCAATCTGGGGAAAGGAATTAAAGAAAAATTTAGAGCCAGGTATGGTGGCACACATCTTTAATCCCAGCACTCCAGAAGCAAACACAGGCAGAGCCAAGTCTTAGGCTAATCTACAGATCCGATCCGGTTCCAGGGCAGCCAAGCTTAGGTAGTGAAGGAAACCATGGAAAAGAGAAAACTGGTGAAGATGTAATTCAACAAAAGGGTTAAGTTCCAGCCCCAGCAAGCAGTAGAACTTAGCAGCTTTGACCATGCGGTTTTGGCTTTAAGGATAGAAGGAAGGGGTTATGGAATCTTCCTCCACAATTAAGAAAAGCTGCTGAGGCCAGGCATGTGTGACGGGTATCTCTAAATGGAGGCTTAGAGAAGCTATTTCATAAAGCTGTGAAGGTGAATCCTAGATTGCTGTGGAGATCTAAAGATGTTGGAGATGCCTACTTACTGTATTTCCTCTTTGCACTTTTCCTACCACCCCCTTGAAATAATTGTCTTGGCCAATATTCTTAACCTCTCCTTATGAGAAATCTGTTCAGATGAGTTTAGAGACAGCTGAATAGTAGCAAATCCTCTAGTCATACTCTGGCAGAATTACATAAATAATGAACAAATAAGTGAACCTCAAGACGCCCCCAGTTCTTACTGTACAAAGATGGCTCAGCAACAACAACAAAAGGCTCATTCAAAGCAAAGGTTTCTAGTGCCAGCAGGTACTGCAAATCCTTAGGTATAACAAACCTGGAGTATAAAATCTCTTCGATTTGAGTGTTCTTCTACAATTGTCCCTTTTATGTTACATGAACTTGATTAAAATGAGTGTTTGTTAGAGAGCAGTCTTTCTTGTCTTTTAGAATTCAAACACTGCATAGGATAGTGGAGGAGATTTCACTGTGTAACAGGCTGTGTGACTTCCTTCCGTTCATTTATTCTATAGGTCCCTTCTGTCCATTTATTCTATAAGTCCTTTCTGTCCATTTATTCTATAAGCTCCTTCTGTCCCCTTACTCCACCTTCATCCATTTATTCTACAAGTCCTTTCTGTCCATTTATTCTGTAAGTTCCTTCTGTCCCCTTATTCGACCTCCATGTTTTGACAATCAGATCTGAGTGCCAGGCGATGACTGACACCTTAGGTTTCATTACCAGAATATACCCTGTGCTTCTGCCCTGACTCTTTGCATCAGTCTCACAGTTTAAATAATGACCATGTTGCTAGTGTGTGGTTAATGCATACCAGTTTTATTTTCCCATAGCTTAACTGGAAACTTTTAACTACGGTTAAAAGGTAGAATATACAAGTTGTTATTTAAGAAGAGTGCCAGCTCTCACAGAAAACAATTAAGGAGAACCTGGCAAATGGTGACAGTTGTTGTTATATCTTGTTGTTCCACTAGATAACCAGTGTATCAATGAAGCAAAGTATAGCACAAAATAGAAACTGTGTCACATGAGCCACTGGCAGTCTCACCTGTACCACTGAGGAAAATCTGACAAAGTCTGTAGCATGTGACATTAACTTGAAACATCCAGTGACTTTATATAGCCCATACCTTTTTATAATAGTAGGAAATAGGCTGTCATTTCTCTCTTGCACAGCATGGTGCTTATGCTATGCTGTGGTGAGGTGATTTATTGGGACATCATGCACTTTTCAGTATTTCCAGAAAGAACCATTTAACTTCTGGGATAACATTAATTAAAGTCAGGAGGCATTAAAATTTCATTTCCCATCAGTTTGCATATAATGTACTGAATTTGTACCTAATGTACAATTTATAGAAAACATGATTTATAGAAAATATATTCTGGCACTACAATTCTCATGTTCATTCCTAAGTAGCATCTGTAATTATGCATTTTTGGTTGAGTGAAGTATGCATACTTACCCTGAGGGTGGGATGGTGTGTTTAAGGAAGACATAATTCTCATGTGGCTGAGACATTTCATCCATTGTTTCTGAGATTTGGGTTAGTTTATAAGCTACATCTTTTAGGTGGTTGAGAAAGGCCCACTTCCTGCAGTGAAGTAATCCAGACTTTGGATTCTTAGTGTGTTTACTTTGGCATGTATAGTTGAAGGAATTGAGACTAGGAGGATTTGAGTGAGTAACCTAAGCAAGGGGAGTGGGGGAATTGGGGAATGTGATATGTAAGTCACAATTTCTTTTAATAGCAGATCAAGAACTTTCAGAGAGATCTTAGGAACTTAGAACACATTCAAATAGCTACTGGGAGACAAAGTGCAGAGTTTCTTGGCTTCCAGCAAAATCCTTATCATTAAATTCAGATTAAAGTACACTAATTAGCTAGGAATGAGAAAGTATTAAATTACAGAATGGAAACCGAAAAGCGACAAGACTAATATTTGCCAGTGTTAGCAGATAAGTATGAATTGGCAGGGTGATGTGAGGGCTAACATTGATACCCTGAAGAAGTCTGTGAGAGTTTAACATTTTACGATGCCCAGCTGGTGAGCCTGGGTCCCTTGAACCTCACTTCACTCAATAGCTCTACTGAGACTAAATAAGCCACACCCCTGTATCTACTATTAGCAACTGTGATTAGAGTCACACATATGGAAGTCCCTGAAAAAAAATGAGAAATTGTGGATATCACGATGGGTAGAAGGAAAGAATGAAGAGATAGGGACATTATTTTTAACTTTTGAAATTAGATATGAATATGTAACAAAGGATGATAATTTCCTAGATGCATATCCATCTGGGAAAATTTGGAGGCAGATGGACCAGTGATGAAGGAAGAAGAAAGTGTCTATATAATCCCTGTTAGGGGCAACCATCAACAGTGCCAGCTGTTGGCATCTGCAAGAGGCAACAGCCTGGGCAGAGACCTGCCCAGGACTGTAGCAAAAACAGGAAGGGCTCACTTAGAAGCCGAGTTTTGGCTATAATTTCATAATTCAATCGATTGATTCTCCCCTTCTCCTTTGGGAAGGCTTCAGCAAGTGAGTGCAGGGCTTGAGGCACTTCTGAAATAAAGAGAAGTTACATGTGAGCAGTTTCTTTGCAGCCCACAGCTCCACACTCTGAGTGTGTAGCACTGCTCTCTGGCCATTTCACAGATATAAAGAACGTCCTGGTTTAGAGCTGAGTTGATTTCTAGTTCTTTCCTGATACTGGCCAGAGATCTTTCCTCATTCGCCTTCAATGAACCTAATTTTGTTTTATTTGAACTGCTACATTTTTTGAAAAATTAATGGCTTTATAGATTCTAATTATAAAATAAACCATTAGAAAATAATTCTACACTCCCAAGTCTGTGAGTCATGCTTTTCACTCACTTGAAGGAAAATGCAAATATTACTGCATTTTTTGGAAGCCCTTTAACTTAGCTAACAGGATCTAAGCAGCAAGGCCTCAATATTATTACACACTGCCTTGTGCAGTTTAGAAAACATAGAGAAACATTTTGTCTTTTTTTCCCAAGGACTCTGGGGGAGGGGATTTAATGTCTGTATAATTGATATCTTGACTTAAGAAAAATTTGATTTTTATCTCGGTCCTAAAACCTTCTTTTCAGTGTTTGCCCCCTGTTGTCAGAAAGGTTGGAAGAAAGATAAAGTTTCATCCTCCTGGCTTGCCTGTCCTGGTTGGCAATACTTCATTTATGTTCTGCTGAAAACAATTGAACAGCTGGTTCATTCTATATATACCTCATTATACACAGCTGAAAAAGAAAACCAGCCACCATTTCAGCATTCTGCCTATGTACACCCTCCCTACTTCTGCCATCATACAATTAAATCTGTATACCTCTGGGGACTGCAGAATTGGTCACATAGATTCACCTAATGATTTGAAAATATATTATAACTTCTTACCAAGTTTAATGTGACCTCTGATCAAATGCCCAGTGCACAATAATTTCCTCTATTCAAACATCACCCAGCACTCGATAATTCAACTTATAGTGTTTGCTACATTTTCTCTTCTCACACATCTAAACACATATCAATGAATAAATTGCTTATCTGCTATGTAGATATTTGAATGCACAGATGTGAAAATTGATGTTTTATTTTGACATTTTTTGTAGACTTGTATGTAACTATTCTGTTAATGTAATTTATTTATTCTCCATTAGATCATGGATACTTCATCTAGTAAGCAGAGTGTAGACACATATAAAACAAGGAAGAATCTGCAGTTGAGGCTGTGGGAAATTTGTAAGCTCCTCCTGAAGAAACAGATCTTATTTTCTGGCTTACAGACTTTATGCATAGTAAGAACATTTATCCACATACTTCTTGCACTTTTTCTAAACCATTCCAGCCATCATTCTGCCTGAGCAAATCCTAGTCTTCAAGTAGCAGCATAGATGTTACTTTCTTGAACAAAGCTTTCAAAATGAAATATCTCATTACAATGGGCAAAGTATATTCTTAAATTGCTTCCCTGCTTCTTAAGAATAGGAAAGATATCAGTGTCTCATATGATGGCTTTGAGGGAGCTGTAGACTTCAAGAGGAGAGAGAGAGAAAGGGAGAGAGAGAAATATGTGTGTGTATGTACATGTCTGAGTATATGTGCGTATAGTTCTTTGTGATGTCAGTGTCTCATATGATAGCTTTGAGGGAGTTTCAGACTTCAGGAGGAGAAAAAGAGGCGGGTGTATTTATGTTTGTGTGCATGTATATGTGTCCATATCTAAGTGTATGTGCATATGCATTTTTGTGTCTGGGTGTGTACATGAGATGTATGTATGTGTTTATTTGTATGTTTGTATGTAATTCTGTTTATGTATGTTTGTGTATTTGTATGTACATGAGTTTATGTCTGTGAACATGTGTGCATATATATGTATGTTTGTGTGGATATATGTATGTGTGTATGTAACGCTATTTCATCCTTATATTACAAAGCTATATTAGCTCTTTTATGAAGAAATGTTGCTTCCAAGGACCATCTGTTCTCTTTTGAGCTTCAATTTAGCTGTCAAATTGAAGCTGCCTGTACCAAACTGTACTACCTGAATTTTACATGACTTTTCCAAACATGTTCTAGCTATTTTATCCTCTTGACAGGCTCAGACAATGTTCTCGCATGTTGAAGTTTACTGTGGGTGTTGCAAAAAGATGAAAATCACAAGAGTTCCATGCATTGATTCACATAGCATTTGTCATGTGGTTGATTTAGAGAAACAGTGACTGCTATCATGCTTCATCTGTAATTGTTTTCAACAGCATGATGTATGAGGTTTTAGGTTGTCTTCTAGGAATGGACTTCTAGATATATTTTTGAAATTTTCTTCCTCTAGCCAAGTGACACTTGAAAGTGAGATGATAATTAACATAATTATCTCTAAAATGGATAGTTTCATTAACATCAAGGAGAAAGCACCTACTTTTTCTCCACACAATTACAATGTTAGAATGTAGAAGCCATATTTCATTACCTTGCCTAAGTTTATTTATGCGATTCTAAGAGAATGTAAATTAAAATATAATTCTTTCATGTAGGACAAGACAGGTACACATTCCAACTCTTTTTTCAAGGTAATGTGAAGCATCATCACAAAAGATCTTGTGGCATTCAAAAAGTAATTAGTAAAATCTAATATACAATACTCAAGTTGTGAGTGTAATGTCTTTGTCTAGGGGGAAATAAGTTTTACAAGCTGATGTTCACTGGAAACATTCTTTGGAGATTAGACTGTCAATCATGGAAAAATCAGGTGTTTGTGTGGTGACCTTAACAACTTCTGTTCTTTATGGGAAAAAAGAGGATTGTTGAAAACATCAGCTTGAACATAATGTGACCTTAGAAGGAAAAGTTTAATTCCTGTCTAATCTTCCATCAAATTGTTCTCTTCTCTATAATTTTCCAAAACTATAAAAGATAGCCTGCCAGAATGGCAAAAAAATATAAAAAACACCAAAGTCAGTTTATGCTGGAGAGGATGGGGAGAAAGGGGTACACTCCTCCATTGCTGGTGGGACTGCAAACTTGTACAGCCACTTTGAAAATCAGTATGGCAGTTCCTCAGGAAAATGGTAATCAGTCTACATCAAGATTCAGTAATTCCATTCTTAGGCACATACCCAAATGATGCACATTCATACAACAACAACATCTGTTCAGCTATGTTCATAGCAGCATTATTTGTAATAGCCAGAACCTGGAAGCAATTTAAATGTCCCTCAACTGAAAAATGGATGGAGAAAATATGGTACATTTACACAATGGAGTACTACTCAGCGATAAACAAAACAAAACAAACAAAACAAAACAAAAACCCAATGGAATCTTGAAATTCTCAGGCAAATGGATGGAACTAGAAGAAACCATCCTGAGTGAGGTAACCCAGTCACAAAAAGGCAAAGATGGTATGTACTCACTCATATATGGTTTTTAGACATAGAGCAAAGAATTACCAGCCTACAAACCACATCACCAGAAAAGCTAGAAAACAAGAAGGACCCTAAGATAAATATAGGTGGTCCCCTGGGGAAGTGGAAAGGGACAAGATCTCCCAAGCAAATTGGGAGAATAAGGGGAGGGAAGAGGTAGTTAGGAGAAAGAGGAGGGGAGAGGTGGGAATAAGAAAGCAGGAAGATTGAGTCAAGGAAAGAATAGAAGAGAGCAAGAAAAGAGATACCATAATAAAGGGAGCCATTATAGGTTTAAAGAGAAATCTAGCACTAGGGAAATGTCCAGAAATCTACAAGGATGACCCAACTAACAATCTAAGAAATAGTGGAGAGGCTGCCTTAAATGTTCTTCCTGAATAATGAGATTGAAGACTATCTTAGATGGCCTTATCTAGAAGGCCATTCTAGAGCCTTCATCCAGTAGCTGATTGAAGCAGAAGCAGATACCCACAGCTAAACATTGAGCCAAACTCCTGGAATCCAGTTGCAGAGAGGGAGGAGTGATGAGCAAAGGGATCAAGACCAAGCTGGAGAAACCACAGAAACTGATGACCTGAACAAGGGGGAGCTCATGGATCCTACCCAGTCTGATAGCTGGGAAACAAGCATTGGACCGACCCTGAGTGTGGGTATTAGTTAGGAGGATTGGGAACTCTATGGGCCCTCTGGTAATGGATCAGTACTTATCCCTAGTATGCAAATAGACTTTGGGAGCCCATTCCACATAGAGGTATATTCTCTCAGCCTAGACACATGGGGAAGAGCTTGGCCCTGCTCCAAATGATATGACAGACTTTGAAGAGTCCCTATGGATGTCTGATTCCTGGGGAGCAGAAAGGGAATGGGATAGGGGTTTGTGGGGGGAACAAGGGAGGATGGGAGGGTGCGGGAACTGGGTTTGATATGTAAAACAAGCTTGTTTAGATTTTTTCACTATTCTTATATTTTATGTATTTTATTATTTTTATTATTTTACATATCAATCCCAGGTCCCTCTCCCTCCCATGTCCCCCAACCCTCTCCCATCCCATCCCTGCCCCCACTCCACAAGGAAGGTGATGCTTTCCAGGAGGGATCAACAAAATCTGTCAAGTTATTTGGAATAGGAACTAGGCCCTCCCTCCCGCCTCTAGGTTAAGGGAGTATCCCTTCATGGGGAATGTGCTCCCAAGGTCCTTTTGTGCACCAGGGATACATCCTGGTTCCACTGTCAGAGGTCCCTCTGTCCAGGCCTTCTAACTGAGGCCTATCTTCAGGGGGTCTGAGCTGGTCCAATGCTAATTTTCCAGCTATCAGTTTGGGGGGCCATTAGACATAGAACAAAGGATCACCAGCCTATATTTCACAGCGCCAGAGAAACTAGGATACAAGGAGCAACCTAAGAGATTCATACAAGGTCCCACAAGATTTCCTGAGCATATTGGGAGCAGGGACAGTGATTGGAGGTGGAGCTAGGAGAAAGAGAAAGGAGAAAAGGATAGCAGGTGGGACTAGGAAGATTGAGTCTGGTGAGGAATAGATGAGACAGAGAGAGAGAGAGAGAGAGAGAGAGAGAGAGAGAGAGAGAGAGAGAGAAACCATAAAATAGGGAGCCATTAATGGTTTGAAGAGAAACTGACTCTAGAGAAATGTTCAGAGACCTATAAAGATGATTCTTACTAACAGTCTGAGCAACAGTGGAGAGGCTACCTTAAATAATGAGATTGATGACTAACTTTTCTGGCATCATAGAGCCCTCATATAGGAGCTGATTGGAAACAGAAGCAGACACCCACAGCTAAACACTGAGCTGAACTTCTGGAATCCAGATGCAGAGAGGGAGGAGTGATAAGAAAATGGGGGCTTGTTTTTAAATTTAAATAAAAAATTATCACCAAAAAATAGCCTGCCAGAATTCTCTTACTTTGCTGTTAATTTTCTTAAAATTAATATAAAAACAACACATTGAAAGCATTTGTTCTATCCAAATTGGTCTAAAACTGCTTACAGGACAACCAAACATGGTTAAGCATGTTCTCTCAGAGTATGCATCTCTCTAATGCACTTTGTCACAGCCTTGTTTGTAGATCTGCACTGGTAGGGTTGTCATCTGCACTGTGACATGTCAAAGGAAGCATGGCTGGTCAATACCTCCTTTGTCTACAGAGGAACCAGTGAGAAGTGAACATAAAATCTCCACTGGAATGGCCATATGACTTTATCACAAAAATAGATAAGATCAACACCAAACATACAAACGCTCCTAAGAGTTTGTAGATGTTTGCCTGCATTTTTGATACAGAAATATTAAGAGAGGAGGGACAATGGTCCAGTGGTTAAGAGCACATACCGCTCTTGCAATACATGTGTGTTTAACACCTAACACCCACTTTGGGTGGCTCATAGCTTCCTGTGACTTCAGTGCCTCGTGACCCAATGCCACCTTCTGGCCTCCAGGGCACCTGCATTCATTTATGCATAACCACATGCAGACTCACAATTAAAGGTTAAATAAATCTATGAAAAAATACAAAATATACATATTTTATTGATGCTAGAAAATTACTATAAATGATATAAATTCAAGTATGAAGGTTTTCAAAAACTGGTTCAGCCAGCTCTGGGTCTCAGTGTAGGGAATAATAGAGATGGATGGGAATTGAGGATCTTCAACATTCAACATTCAGCCTTGGTGTGAACATTCAGCATACGGTATAAGGATTGTTGAGTGTTTGGAGAAGTTGGCATGTTTGAGCCTTGTTGAATATATATCACAGGCAACAGGAGAAACAAATCAAAATCATTTTTAAAAGGGTTAAAAATGTAAGTACCAAAATGATACAGCAACCACATATGTATATTTGCATGTAAAGGAGGGACTACCTGCCCTTCAGGCAGATTCTAGTATGATACACAAAAACAAGACACAGAAGCAACCTGAAGTATTCAATAAGAAGATGTGATAAAGGAAATTTGATTGGTCCATACAATAGAGTATTAACGTATCTTACAGGAAAAAAAATACCACATATGAGGTCCAAGGAGTCCACAGATTAAGACAGAAATAAGCTAATCAGAGCTGTGCAAATAACATTGGGTTCCATTTTCATGAAGATTTGATTTCTGCCATTTCCCCTTAATTACACATAAGGGGATTAAATGTATCTAGCAGTGACCTAAAATAAACTAAAAGGCATTTTCAGAGCATTGTAGGTGAACACTCCATAGGTCACAAAACATGGACTCTTAATCATTTTATATTTGCTAATGTGATCAGCAATTTCTTGGGTAATTGTTTCCTCTAGGATTTAGTGGCTGACAATGGGTGTGTATAAGATTTTCATGGTGCACCCTTAAAGCCCCTTGTTTGACTTGATCTTATGTGGGCAATTGTCAGGCATGGGCTGAGACTCAGGTTATTGTATAAAAGGAGAGGCATTCATTTTAGCCATTCTTAAGACTTTGTGATTTCTGGGTTGACTCTTTTGTAACATTGCTAGATTAAACATAGCTTTGTTTTTTTTCATTTCCCAGTGTGACTGCCTCCCTGGTTTTAGTTTTTACCTAAAGGATATGCTATTTGCCCTCAAAGTAATTCTTAACCTAGCTGCAATCCTAGCCTTAACCCTACTTCTAACACTGTCCCCATTCTTAATACTAACATAAACCCCAAAATAACACTAAGCATAGAGATAACTTTGCCAGCCATCACTAAACCAAGCTCAAAAGTTAATCTTAACAGTACACTTAAACCTAACACAAACCATAACTTTAACCCTGAAAGTAAAGCAAAATCAAAACCACAAAAATCCAAACCAAGAGCCATGAACACTAGCCTACACATGACCACAGTCCTAGCCACTGTGGACCTTGAAGAACATTAAACCTAACAGTAGCCTTACACCCATGAGAAACATTGATAATGAAAATTGAAACCTAGCTGTAAGCCTTGCCTAAACCTGATCACATACTAACACTAATCAAAACATTAGCTGTAAATGGAACTCTGTGCCAAATCTAGGCCTACCCCCCAAGCAAAATCCAACCTAGTTTATACCTTTACCCTTAATGTAAACATAAATCTAACACCAAAATTTACCTCTAAATCTAAATTGAAATTTAACCCTTTTCCTAACTCTAACGGTAGCAATAACTCTAAACTTACCTCTATCCATAACTCTTACTAGTTCTAATCCTGACTGAAACCCTCTATCTAGTTATGTAAATAACACTAGACCTAATCCTAACCGTAAGTATAACACTGACCAAAACCTAATCCCAAAACTAAAAAGACCAAAACTCTACCGATAGTGATAACATTAAGACCTCTAAACAAACATTAACCTAAGGAATAATCATAGCACTATGTCCACCCTCATGCTAATCCAAGCCTTAAACATTACTCTAACTCTAACCATAACTGCCTACATGTAACTGTAACCTTGACCGTATCTACCAAACTTCTTTAAACCAAACTCGAGCTGCTTACCTATACCCTGACTCTAAATGCTTAGCTATAACTCTAACACAAACCTTACTAAGTACCTATAAAACTTAAACCCTAAAACAAGTACATAGCTATAACCATAAATCTAGCCCTAGCTATATAGCTTTAACTCTAAACTTAATTCTATCTCTAATCCTAGCCTTATCCTTAAACCAAGTTCTAAATTTAATTCTAACCACAGCCATAACCCTAATGTTAACTGTAGTCGTGAACATAACCCTAAGCCTAGTGATAATCCTACTCTTAACCAAAATCCTTACCCTTACTCTACCCTAAACTTTAACCCTAACACAAAACCTACTGTAACCTACTTGTGTGAACACAACTCTTAACCAGAGCCACCATCTTACCATAAACAAATGTTAGCTCTGACACTGACTAGAACACTAACTGAATCCCAACCCTAGTGCTAAATCCAAATTCTTCTAACAATTCCATAACCCTAAATGAAACTATAGAACAAACATATCTAACCTGAACTATAATCTCAACCCTAAACACTAACCGCAACCCAAGTAACCTTAAACATAAATCTAGACCTAATCTTTACCCTAATCCTGAAACTAATTATGCCTCTGACCATAATACTAAGCCTGTACTAATCCTAGCTTTTTTCAAACACTAGCTCTGATCCTAGCCTTAATCTTAATACTAGCTTTAATCTTAACAGCACATGCATGCAATTTCTGAGCATGGTCACAAGTCAGCTTGTATGCATAGTCACACACATGTCTTTTCTGGGCATAGCCACATGTTGGGGTGTGCCTGCCTGTTCATGCACAGACAATTTTTGAGCATGACAGCATGTTGGTCTATATGTGCATGTTCACAAATATCTAGTCTCAGAACATGGTCACATAATCAATATGTACATGTATGTTCACACACACATCTTCTCAAGAGTTCAGTCACATGTCAGCATGGACAAGAAGGTTCATAGACAAGCAGTGTCCAAGTGTTATCACATGTTGACATTACACACATATAGTTTCTAAGCATGATTACATATTAGTTTGTACATATGCATGCAGTTTTCAAGCATGGTAACATATTGGGTTATATGGACATATTCACTCAGAAGTAATATCCAAGTCTTGTCATATGTTGGTGTGTAAACATGTGTTTACTTGCATGTACTTTCTGAGAAGGGTCACAGGTCAGCATGTACATACCTGTTCAAATACCTGCCAATTGCTAGCCTTGTCATGTTTGAGTGTACACATGCAGATTCACAATCATGCAGTCTCTGAGACTGTTCATATGTCAGAGTTATACTGGTATTCAAATATATGGAGTTGCCCAGTGAGGTTATATGTAAGCATGTGCACCTATCATCACATATATGAAGTTTCTGATCAAGGTCACAAGTCATGTGTATAGATGATATTTCTAAGTATAATAATAAGTCAGCATGTGTGTACATGTTTACATTCATTCCATTTTTAAGCCTTGTCATGTTGGCATGCATAAGAGTTTCTATACAATGCAATTTCCAAATGCTCTCATATGTCAGCATGTATGTATGTTTTCACATACACGCAATTTCCAAGTGCTCTCATAGGTCAGTGTGCATTCATGTTTTCACACATATGCAATTTTAATACTCTTATATGTCAGCATATATGCATGGTTTCACATGCATGCAATTTTATTATGTTTTGTTGTTGTTGTTTTGGTCCAACATTAGGTGACTTCCTATCTGCATATTTTATTTAAATGTTTCCCAGTTGTCTTTTTAAATGATTTTTAATCTATGAAAATGCCAAAAAGTATACAAAAATATGTATCAAATAGAGCAATCAGTAGTAAAGATGGAGTATTGATTCCTCTATTATTTACCAATATTATTAACTTAGTGTCAAATCTATAGAATAATTGAGATAAATAGCTCTAAATATATTATTGTGGGTATGAGTTGGATACAATAATCTCTTCACCTTTTTACGAATAAATATCTCTAGCCATACACTCATGGATTTTATAACATTGGACCCTTTCTGTTGCTAGTGAATACTGGGCTGTAACAGGAAAATGACCATTCTATGGTCTATGGTGATGATGTGACAATGGTCTTATTGTTTAGTGTGATGGTAGCTTTAATAAGAAGAGATCCTCAAAGAGTATTTTGAGATTACTGTACTTTTAGACTAGAATAAACCCAACCACACCCCATAGCAATGACAATATCTTTGAACTTGTGCTTCTTCACTTTGCTGTATTAGGCAAGGCTGTGTAGACATGGAAACTGACGGGGGATGTTATTCTGTAAATATGTTTCTCATACTGGTTAATGAATAAAGCACTGTTGGCCAATAGGAAGGCAAGATAGGCGGGGCTAGGAGACTAGGAGGAAAGAGGAAGGAGTAAGGAGGAGTGAACATGGAGAGACCGGAGAGGTAGAACACCAGCCACTCTGGCCGGTAAGATGAGACCACGTGGAAATACTTAGATTAGTAGAAATGGGTCAATAATTAAGACAGGGCTAGCTAATAAGGAATTAGTAACTGGCCAACAGAATTGTATGAAATACAGAGTCCCTGCGTGTTATTTGGTACTGGTGCGGCGGTGGGACCAGGCAGGCTGGCGGAAAACAGCTAACTACAGGAAACTATCCAAGCCAATATGCTCCTCACCTGGGAATTAAGAACAGAGGCAGGTAAAGCCAGACAGGACTGCAGAAAGATCAGTGGGGCATCATTACATTACAAGCAGGTACAGTGGGAAATGGTAGTCAGATTAGGGAAGGGTAAGTGTAGTATGCTATGGCTGAAACTAGAGTCATTGGAGCTACAGGTGGACTTGAACATAGGGATTGAGAAGGACAAACACCCATATTAATCTCACTAGAGTCAAGCTCTATTAACTTTGTTTTTTTTTTTTTCAGCATTGTAAGATTGCCACCTGGGAGCGGGTAGCACTGACTTGGGATGGTTAGGGCAAAAGAACGTTGTGTTCATCAGTCTTTATCTTCAAGTTGCTTTCATGCAATAACTGATTGATTTTCCTAATTCACAGTTTGACTCATCATGGTTTTAGTCTCACATTGCTTTTCTCTGAAAAGGTGTCCCTGGCTATGTTATTATTTAAAAGAAAAACAACCCCTTCTTTTTCCTGTTGCAATCCCCCAGCCTCACACAGCCCCACACAAGCCTCTTGCATTGCTCATCCCAGAGCAAGGTCTCCGATAGCCTCTGGAAGGAAGCACACATCAGCAGTCCATCTCTCTCCATCTCCTAGGAAGGTGTCATTCAGCTGAGTGACTGACCTGACGCTCAGAACAGCACAAGAGTTATTTTTCATAGCTTCCCTTTTCCTTTTCATAACTCTGCAGTTGTAAAAGCCACACTAAACTTGACAGAGGTGCTGAGGTGAGCAGTCTGTTGAGGAAGGAATAAAAGAGGTGAGGAAAGAGCCTGTACAAATAACACCAGATATTACATTTTTACTGGCCATGGCTTTTGTCAGGAGAACGACCTATCATAAATCTTAATAAAAGTGAAAAACTAGTTCTAGGTTAAGTAAGTTAAGATGTAGGATGTGAAGTTCAAATGAAACTCCTCTTTCTCTCATTATTCCCCCTGTGTATGTTACATGTGCTTCTATGTGGGTATGCATGTATGCACACCTGTGTGTAAAAAGTAGGCTAGTATGGACATGTATCCCAAATAATTTTGCTTTAGTTACTAATACATTATTGTTGGTAAGAGTTACCTTGTATACATTTCTAAGCAGTTACTTTACTTCTTGAACCTTTTTAAAAAGTTACTATAGATTTAAAGAAGATAAGAAGAATAAAGCAGCAACTTAACTCGATTCTAAGAGAATGTGTGAGAAACCACAGAGTAAATGACCCACATCACTTGGTTCTTTCCAGTGTTCTCTCAGAACTACTGTAAGTCAGTGTCTATACTTTTGAACCCCACTGGAGCAAAACAGAAGTCATTTTCAAGCCTTCTCATCCATATTGACCAGAGTTAATGCCCATAGATAGGTTTCTGTGTTGACCATCTATAGCAGGAATGATTTCTAAACCCTACAAGCCCAGGTTAAAGCTTACTGTTACAGGCTGGGTATTTATTTTACCTTCTCCACAATTCAAATGTTGAAGTCTCAACCTCCCTTGAGACATTTGGTGCGTTTGGAAGTGGGAGTTTTAGAGGCCACTAGAAAGAAATCTTGGCCATGTAGTGGGGATGTATAGCATTGGTATCCATATAAAAGAAGACCTATTTACACCCATGTAGGAGGCCAAAATAAGACACCCTTGGACAAACCACGAAGAAAGCCCTCATCAAGAGCTTAGTTTGCATCTTAATATTAAAATTCTGAGCCATGATAAGTTTCTGTTGTGTAAGAAACACCCTCCATGATATTCTGTTTTAGTACACCAAGCTGACTAAGATGCCCAATAAATCATTTTACTTTCAAAAAGTCCATGGTATTTCTTGTACAACAGTGTTCATAGAATTGAAATGTGCCCTCCAGGACATGGAATTAGAGGTGGATTTGTGAGACTCAGGATATAAACATACTTCAGATGTCTGAGGAATCTGAAACTTAAAAGATTTATGCAACATCCTTCAACAGGGTTATAGAAACAAAACATCTGTTAGAAGAAGTTACTGTGACCAGTCCTGATGCAGACAGATTCCCAGCCTGTTGGGATGCCTGCAGGCCATGCAGAGGGCTCCAGGGTGACAGCTTTTTGAGTTGTCATGTGGATGGTTGGGCTCTTCAGTGATTCAGCGGCTTTCGGGTCATCCTTGTTCCTGTAAATGACACTAATGAAGGCTCACTGGTTTGCCAAGTTGTACTCTGCTGCAATCATTACTTTGATCTGTTGTGGGTTTCCTATCTGGGGTATTGTGTTTCCTCAGGGAAAGTCTCTTGCATAACTCTTGACTCTTAATGAAGGGTATAGATCCTTAACCCAGGGTGCTTACTAAGGAGTGACCTACTGTGTTTTAGCAGCAAGTCTTCTATTAATATATTTATAATAATTTTGCCTCTCTGAATATGGGGCAAAGCTGAGTTTCTCACATCTATGTGAAATCTAACTCTGATCTGTCTGAACTACACCTCCACCTCTCCCCATTGTTCTGGGTTCTATAGTGCTTTTCAAGCTGTATTGACAGTTTTGATTCTCAACTAAATCCATTTTTTTTAATCCACACTTGCACTAAATAAACCATATCATTTTGCACTCCAGGGTGATCCCAGTTATTTTACCTCACTACTGCCCTCCACCCCAGGCCATTTCCTGTGCAGAATTACTTAAAGCTGGCCTGGAAAGAGAATGAATCCACATTTGGCATTCTTGTATTTCTATACCTATATAGTCTCTCTCTTCCTTTACATTTCTACTCTTTGATTTTCCCATATTTTAATTTACAGCACCCTGAAAAAATTCAATGTCCAGGTACAGTGGGATCCTGCATATGTTCAATTGTTTTGTGTCATTAGGAAATTCATGTTTGAGCAGAACACAGACAACCTTAATAATGGCACCTTGGTACCAACAGTAAAACTGTTCCTGAATGTGCTTTAAATATACTTATGTTTTTCTGTATGCTGATGGACTTGAGTGTATTAGAGGTCCACAGTGCACCCAACATACCTGCCTTACCACCACGTATCACAGCTGGGTCGCACCATCCACTATTCTCTATGAAGAGAATCCACTCTTCATCCCTTCCATCTGGCATATGGCCCCTATCCAATACTGTGTGGTCCTTGCTTATCTCTTTACATAGTTATAGATTAGAAGGAGATGGACCTGACTTCATAAACTTCACAGATTCACCAGCTTAACTGCAATTGCCACTCCCCTACACTTCATAACTTTCTTCTAAAGTGTTTTTAAAAATTTATTCCCTGTAACATTTTACTATTTATGTGTCCTTTTATTTTTTTTCTAGAGAAACGGGAGGCTCCCAGGTGCTAGGCATCTGTGTGTTCTTCCTTGGCTGAGTTACTTTGGCTAGTCCTTGTAGCTAAAATACCACTTGTTATTAAAGGCCAGCCATAGACCCCTTGGGAATCCCTCCTTTCCAAAGTGTTCATGCCTGGATATATGATCTCTGTCCTGTGAACCCAAACATGGCAAATCCATACATTTCCATATGGCAAGGACTTGTTTCCAATTTGCTTTATTACTGTTCTCATCCTAAGAGCAGGAAGGTGGCCTTATTTATCTTCACACCCCATCACTCCTAGCATGATGGTGTTTAAACACCACTAGAATTATATCGGCAAAGATTCCCCAGTCTCCATCTCTATACTACCTTGGGATCAACCTGACTCATTAGTTCACAAATTTCCATAGTTATAAACTTTCCCATTCCTTTTTCTCCCATTAAACCCTCTCACTTTGCTCTCTTTCATATTCATGTCCTCTTTTTAATTGTTGGTGTGTGTGTGTGTGTGTGTGTGTGTGTGTGTGTATTCCTAAATACACAAATACAAAATGCTCATTTTATATGTTACTTGTATGTATGTTCTCAGGAAAATCAATTGGTATGCTCTTCCCCAGGGAAACGTGTGGTGATAATTTATTTATGATTTAATAAAGATTGCCTGAAGTATCAGAATGCAAAGGCAGCCACACTAGTTAGCTATAGAAGCTAGGCAATGGTGGTGCACACCTTTAATCTTAGGACTCAGGAGACAAGAAGATAGATCTCTGTTAGTACAAGGCCATGCTGAGCTACACAAAAAAAGAGAAACAGCTCACACAAAAGTGATCCTAGCACTTGGGATCACTTTAATCCCAGCACTAAGGGAGTATAAAAGGAAGAACCAAAGGGTCTCAAGAGAGATTTACTCTCTAGCCATACTGGACAGGATCTGCCCTTTCTGTTTGAGGCAGAAGTAAGAGCTGGTGGCTGGCTGACTTGCTTTTCTGATCTTTAGCTTGAACTCTAATATCTATCTCTGGGTTTTTATTTTTCATGTTGCAGAAAACTATTTGTCTGGCTCTCAGTATTCCATATCCTATGGTTCTTTGTTTAGGTTTGGTCCTTGTGAGAACTCTCCATTCCATGTTAGTATTTGATGTCTTCCTTGATGTTTAGACAGCAATATTAATGAGACTTCATGGATGTGACTTCTCTGACATTCTAGGCGGCACAATCTCACAGCACGCTTTCTATTCTTCTGGGTCTTACAATTTTTTCATCCCCTTTTCCAAAACGATCCCTGAGCCTTATGTGCAGCAGTGTGTTCCAGATGAATCCACTGACACTGGCATCCATTACTGTACTTTGACTGGTTGTGTTTTTCTGTAATTGTCTCCATCTATTGCAAAGAGAAGTTTCCTTGAAGAAGAATAAGAATTACACTTATCTATGAATATAAGGATGAATATTAAGAATGTTGTTGAGGTTTATGCTCATTCAGTAAAATAATGGATGTAGACTCTCCTCCATGATTTCATGCCATTATGTACAGTGGTTAAAATAAATTATTTTACACCCCTTTGCATTTAAATTTTTGTCTCCAGAAGCAGGGTCTCACAGTCCATTACGTCTAAGGCACAGAGAGGTCAGCTGAATTCACTAGTCTCATGGCCATGGTTCAATTGACAAATGCCCCTTTAATATTCTTAAGACCAAACAAAGAAACAAAACAACAACAACAACAACAACAACAACAACAACACACACACACACACACACACACACACACACACACACTACAGAATTGTTGCAAGACATATCTTCACAGAAGTATAAAGCTATGGCTGCATCTTAATAGTGTCTCACACTAAAGGAAATCAATATATGTATTCAAGTTTATACTTACCTCAAGCTCCAGGTGTATGACAAGAATGATATGGTGACTATGAGACAGTACTTAAGGGCTCTAATGCATCTTTGTTGTTCTATGGCTACTATAGTCTCTGGGGAGATCTCTATATGTAGTGTTGTGTGTAGGACCAGAGATCTACTCTGTTAGAGTAAGGACTAGGCTGGCATTTATAGGGCTTCACCTTCTGTGTTTCTGTCCTGTACACTCACTACGTGATCTCGGTTAAGGTTTCTTAGATGTTTCTGCACTTACCCTCCAGGTCTGTTTATGCTTTCTTCTGTTGTTCCAAGTTTCTCTTTTGCATTCTGAGCCTGCTTCCAGTGATCCGGTGCCAGCCTCTACCCACCAGCTGACAAGAGCCTTTGGAGCTTCCTACACAATGTCTTTATTCTCCATGGCACAGAAAGAATTTTTCTTGAAATTATTTTATATTTTTGGTGATACACCTTTCTCTCGGAGTTTTATCTTGTTGAATGTCGAGTTTTCAAACATCAAATATTTTTACCTATTTTCAGGATGTCACAAAACTTTTAATAAAAGGTCAACTAGTACTGCCCCAAAAAATTATAAAAAAAAGTTTATTGTTAAAAATGAAATAGAGGCTCTTAGTGAAATATAATCAAGAGTTAAATGTGAAGATGACAGAAATTTCTAGTGACTTTCAGATCTCCTGAATATTTAATGGGGAGGCTGAGAGGCAAGTGAAGGAAAAGATTCCTGCTGCTTCTATGAAATGCTTAGTTTCCTGTTCTTCACTTACTGGCTAATGAAAATAAAGCTTGGGTAGCTACCACAGTGAGCAAAAGGGACAAACACCATGCTTAAGAAACTGGTTATGCAGATCACACATACAAATGATGTGTACCTTACCTTATTAATCCAAGCCCTAGTGTGTTGGGCACCATTCTATTTCTCTCCTCACTTTTTCATTGGTATAAAAATTATAGTCAAAGGACAGTCTGTGAACTGCTATGAAGAGAAACTGACAAGCACCAGAAATGAGGTGGAGGAAAACAGGGAAGGATGGAGATAAGCTGAAAGCCGAGGCCATGGAGGGCCTTCTTTGCTTCTTACACATTTATGCAAGTCACTTTGCAACAGGAAAAAGCATCCAAGAGAAAGATTTTAGCAGAAGAAGGGTGCCAAAGGTCCCACTCAAGGGTGCTGACGATACTATGATGGGGTGGATGGAAGTCCTGGCAGAGATCAAAGCTGCTCACATTGTGCCAGTGGGGAAGCACAGTGAGACTGAGAGAGGGTCTAGCAACAAGATGCACCTTTTGGAGCCATGCCACCCAGGGATGTACTTCCTTCATCCCACCTCCATCTTCTAATGGACCATCCAGTATGCCCTCATCAGAGGATTAGCCCAGAGATGAAATCATCTCATGAGCCAGTTTCCCAGGGACAAAGCCTTAACTGGTGACATTTTGGAGTATGCATCATAGCCAAATGATGCTCCATGGTTTATTTGGAGATTTTTGAAATGCCAAATACATCTAGGCAGGCACTCCTTCTTTGTGACTAGTTAGTGTGTGATGTTTAGTGTGAGTTCTGCCTTCACCTGACAAGTCTGAGTGTTAAATTTCTTTCCCCCTGTGATTGGCAGCTAGGAGCACAAAGTCACTTCCTTTACCATTTGACAGGAACAAGTGCTGGCTATCTTTAAATGAAGTCATTTAAGGACTCAATGTCCTGAAGACCACATGCCTCTGGTTTTTCATATATCAACTCTCTACAACATCAAAAAGGATATGTGGATTCATTGCAAACATGATACACTGCCAAAACTGACTGCAGTGCTATGCTTCAGTCCCCTACTACATGAGATCCAATGTAGTGTCAGAATGTTGTGCATTTAACTTCCTAAATATAGATCAAAGTTCAGACACTACAGTTTCATTTGTTACTTCTTTCTCTCATCACAGATCAGACAACACACATTAACACTTGACCCTATCACTTCCACTCAACATCCACAGATTTTAACTGATCTACTTATCTCTCTTAGTCTGTCTTGTTTGACTATCTCATACTGCTTATTTAGGAGCAATTTCTTTACCAAAACTAAACTACACTTATCTATACTTTTCATTATTCCCATTCTCTTAAAAAAAGTTGTCCTTTGTTTGGTTAGTTGGTTTTTGCTTATTTGGATTTGGTTTTTTGTTTGTTTTGTTTTGTAGTTTCTCCTAGATAGATTTTTTTCTGAATAAAAACTTTGAAATTGGAAAAATTTTGAATCTGGAAAAATTTTCCAGAAATTTCAGAGATTAAGGCAGCAAGTAAGAATGTTGTAACTTTTTGCTATTTTTAGGATACTATTTGACAATGGCACATCTATGTAGGATAGTGAGATCACAGATATGCATGCATTTGCCTCTGCTCATCAGTTTTAATCACCACTTTATTAGCTATTCTTCGCTTAGTGGACATTTGTTTTCTAGTTATGGTCAACATTTAGAATATCACAGTATAGCTTATTATTTTTATATTCTGCACATGTGTTACATGATTGTTTTTAGGAAAAATAATTACAATAGGTAAAATGTGTCAGTAACTATTCTTGTATGTATGAATTAATTCATTATAAATGAGTCAAATAGAGAACAATCATATCTAATATTGATTCTAGTTATAATGACAACATTAAAATTTCTCATAGTAAAATCAGTTGTAGAGTTTGGTCATTGCAGATGGTAGTTTCTTTCCACCTGGTTCTGCTGCCTTTCAGTCCCAAATAAATACACAGAGGTTTATATTAATTATAAACTGTTCAACAGATGGCTTAGAGTTCTTACTGGCTAGCTTTTTATTAATTATTAACCCATAACTACTAATCTTTTTATTTTTACATGGCCTTATCTTACTGGAGATTTCCCACAGTCCTATCTTCCCAGCAGCTAAATAGCATCTCTCTGGCAGATCCTCTTCCCAAAATAATCCTTGTCTGGTAGCCCTGACTGTACTCCCTGCCAGGATACTGGCCAGTCAGTGTTTAATTCATCAACCAATAAGATAAACATATATTAACAGCATACAGAAGAACCTCCTCCATCAGGTCATTGAAGATATAATGTAGAATGTAGAATCAAGGCCATTTATTGAATCATATTTTCTCTACAGGACAAACACTCTCATGCCTGCTGTGTTATTGGGAACCTTGGTAATAGGATTGCCTTACACACATATCAGAATCAGGAGTGTTCTCCTTACTGCCAAGGCCGAATTTCACATTTAACTAATATTGTGAACTGAAGAATTTCCATCCACACTCTACTTCCTATGCTAACATCAAAATCTACAATCTAATGATACTGGAGATGGGCTGCTGTTGGGAGACAAACAGATTCAGATGAAAATATAGGGATCAAATCTCTGTGGGATTTCTTCCCTGATATTAGACACCAGAGTGTGTGGTAAAAATGAGGCTTGAAAAGACCATTATCCTGATCTCTGGACTTAGGCATCTATTCAGATGCTGAAGAAATCAAATTTTCACTGATTTGAACATCCAATATGTGACATTTTGTTATGTCAACTCAACTTGTCTGACAACTTAGATACATAGTCATACCTGTCATATAGAGCATGATCTGTATGACAGCAAAAACCAATTTGTTCATTTGATTTTTTTTTTCACTTCGTAAGGGTTTAAAGACATGAAAAATCTTCTTTCCTCTACTGGACAAATTTTCCAATGCTCAACCCATTACTGTTTTACAAAACTATAATAACACACACCTATCTGCTGGTGTTTTCATTAACAAGCAAGAGGCCCTGAGTTCCCCAGCACTCAGAATACATATAGATGAAGAAATCTTAATCGTGTCTCCTTAAGATCTAAACAGTCTCTTGTTTTCCCAACTTTGTCACCATTTGGTCTGGAAATGTGTGAAATGAAAAGACAGGCTGTGAATAAAATCAGCAAGTGTAACTTCTGGAACTTTTAGGCTTTTTCTGTCTCTTTATGGGTATGGTGACTTTGAAGGACTTTGCTCTACCTGACATATCCGTGGTAGGGAAATAATGCCTAACCAACATCCAGACTCTGCTTGCATGATTGATGGAATTATACTATGTAAAGCTTTATGGCCTGGTGGTCCTTGTCCCAGGAGGACACAGTGTTTGCCTTGTTTGTTACAACATCTACAATCTACCATCTACAATCAAGATTCACCCTCAGACTGGAGTCCTGTGTTTCCATGTCTCTGCCCCTAGGAAAATAGTATATTTGCAAATCTCCTCATATCCAAAGGCAGGGGACCTGTACATTTCCTCTTCTGCCTCTTTACATTTTACAACATACCATTTTTTTTGTTGTTGTTATTTAGCAAGGACCTGTATTATGGCTGAATGACTATTTGCATTTTTCAATATGTATGTTGTCTCCTTTTCATATATCACCAACAGATGGTTTTAATCACTATTTTCAATAAGACATTTTTCTTTTAAATTTATTGGGTCTGTAGTTTCAGCATCTCAAGTAGGGGAAATAAAATTGATACTTGAAAATTATTCTAAGTGTTTATAAATAACAACAGTCATTGCTTCTCTTAGTAGAGGTAATGGAGCATTGAACAGTAATTTAAATCTTCTAGGGGAAAAACAAATGCCATACTTGAACTCACTAAAAGGAACAATGTGATCTCACTCTGAATTGCAAATATAAATATGTGTTATCTATAGTCATCTGGTGGCCATGGTGACTTTGTACTACCCTCCAACATGATCTGCAATGATTAGGTTCTCTGCATTGGCAAAGACCCAGCTTGTCTCATTGAGTTTCAAGAGAATTACAATAGATGGATCGTTTAGATGTTGTTAGTCATTCAGACATTGTTAGCATTAGAGTGAATTTTGGTCTCCACTCACATTTTGGGCTATTGAATTGATCTGAACATAAAAGTTCAATTTATGAGATCAGAGAAAGTTATTCTCAGCATGACATGATTTTATGTCTTTATTTTACATCTTATGTAGCACAGGATGGTCTCAAGCTCCCTATGTAGCTAAGTGTGATCAGGAACTTTGGATCTTCTTGGCTGTGTCTCTCCAGTGCTGTAGTTACTGCATCATCACCACACTCAGTCTGTGATGCTGGGGATCAGTTCTAGGGCCTTGTTCATATTAGGCAAGCAGTCAACAATGAGCCACATTCCCAACTTTAATCTGACTTGTCATGATTATCACAGTATTGATTTTTTTCCTTTCTTTTTTAATTTTTTTAAATTTAAATTTGAAACAAGTTTGTTTTACATGTCAATCCCAGTTCCTTGCACCCTCCTATCCTCCCCTGTACTCCCACCAACCCCCAACCAACCCCCTTTCTGTTCCCCAGGGATGATTTTTATTTGAGCATAAGTCCCTAGGTGGACTCCACAGAGAGTTCCCTGACTGGTCTTGCCTCAGTAACCTTAAATCCTAAGGCTGACTCCACAGAAAATTCCCTGACTCATTCTGCATCAGCAGGCATTTGAAAGGGAGGAATTTTACTTGCTTTGAATCTGTGAGCTAACCACCAGCACTGAACAACTGCCTATCATTGTGATTTGATTTTGATTTTATTATACTGAAGTAGATAGGATGGCCAAGGAAACCAAACTTAAATCTATGGTTACCATCTTGAGTGGTTCAAATTTCACAAATACATGTGTAAAAACAACATCCATTTAGGCTAAGAATGCAAAGGAAGTAGCTGACCAAATGCATACTTTAAAAGTCTGAGAAGAAGATTGGACAGAAGAGTTTGGATATTTTGTTCTAGTTGAGGATGAATCCTCCCCACTTTCTGTTCACATGACGGTAATGATTGAGTTGGTTTCTCCTAAGAGTGATGTGTGGAACTTAACTTTGTCTCTAGGTATGTCTGGGTCCAATAAATTGTCCTATAGTATATAATAACTGATCCTTTAGTGTAGGTAGCACATGGATCACACTGTCTTTTATTAGTGTATATTAAGTATACAAGTAATGCACTAGATGGTGTGTCATAGACACTTGTTTACAACTCTTTCAAAGTAGCAACCTTTTTAATTTATTTCATTCTTGTTTTTATTTATCTTGTGAATGAGAAATGACGTTTCTTCTTTGCATCACCCAACACAGAACTTTTCCATGCTTAGCTTAGCATCCTGAATTTAAGTGAGGAAGAAAAGAAGTTTGGGAAAAATAAAAACAAGGTAGAAATATTTATATTAAAAAATGCCTAGCATGTATTAGGAGTTTTATATTTATCAATTATCACATTTCTCTAATAACGTTGTCGTTTTACTCTTATGCACTCCTTATTAGCTTCATTTTATGTGTGAGGTAATTAATGTCTGAATAGAATATGGAATGTGCTCAGCTCAGGTTTTTAATAGCTGAAAATGTCAAAGAGATGGTATCTGCTTCCTTACAAAATTACAAACAAGTAGATGATATCTTATTCTGACTGAAATGAAGAAAGGAAATGGGATAGAAAATGGTTAAGGATTATGAGAGAAATGGAAGGAAGGAAGGAAGAAATGAAAGAAGGAGGGAGGAAGGAAGGGAGGAAGGAAGAGCAGAAGGGATGAAGGAGAGAGGATGGAGGGAGGGAGGAAGGAGGGAGGGGAAGAGCTTGTGATGAAGTGAAAACCTAAGGAGAAGTGTGAAGAAAGATAGCAGGTGTGGTGATATATTATTATGATCTAATAAATCCACTGAAGATCAAAAAGCAAAGCTAGCCACAGCCATACAGCCAGCCAGTGGTGACACAAACCTTCAATCCCAGCAGCCATACTAGTTAGCCACAGAAGCCAGGCAGTGATGGCATATACTTTTATTCCCAGAACTCAGGAGACAGAGGCAGATGGAGTTCTTTGAGTCTCAGACCACCCTGGGCTACATGAGAGTGACTCAGTCTGAAGAGGAACAGAGTTCATGCCTTTAATCCCAGCACTAGGGAGGTGGAGACAGGAGTGGTAGGGCTGGGAAGAGAGAGGGACTATAAGGTGGGAGAAGGCAGGAACTCAGCATTTGCCTCTAAGGAGTCATAGAGACAGGATCACCCATTTGGTCTGAGGCAGAGGTAAGAGCTAGTGGCTTGGCTGCTTTGCTTATCTGATTTTCAGCTTAAACCCCAATATCTGTCTCTGAATTTATATTATTTGTGACATAAGCAGGATCGAACCTCCTGTGTATCACCAGCATTTGTCTACTGTGTGAGTCATTGTCATGTATCTGCACTGTGAGTCATACACTAAACATGTTTTTCACAGGTGAATTAGAAGAATTTGAGAACAGACAACACACAAAGAAGAAGAGCCATTTTTGCAATACCTTCCTTGCCTTCTCCAGTTTTAGGGTTTTCTGCAATGTCACTTCTGAGAGATTATGACTTCTCTGGTGACACAATTAAAATTCGAGACCAGGCAGTCAAGCAAAGCTTGTGGCAGCATTGAGAGAGGGGAAAAAAATCAGACTAGAAGTGAAAATAGACACAAATCCAGACTTTCCTTCTCTGACAGCTCGGCTCTATGGCTATTTTGGCAAGTTTCTAGGTAAAACAGAAGCAGAATGATGCAAGTGATCAATCCTTTTCCAGCATCTAAAATACCTGTTTTACCCCAAGTCCTGTCGTACAGATTTATTGTTTTAATTTTCAACACAAATTTGAGTCTTTTTGGGAATGGATCTTCAGCAAGCCCTGCCTTTGGGATTTGTTTTCCAGCAAACCTCATTGTGCCTGCAGGATATTCATTTTATTAGTGGAAGGGAGCAGAGTCCATGTTTTTCAGCATAGAATGCTGTTTCAAATAGCTGTTACATCCCAGGGTCAGTGCCTGGGCGTACTGCCTAAGGGACTCTGGAGAGATCAAGACCTTTCTCTTTTGGAAACCATACATGCTCACAAGGTCTGGATATATTTTTAAATGATTCTTTGAAAATCAGGTTCCTCTTTCAACAACTAAGAGCAGTGATGGTTTGATCATAAATGTCCCCTAGGCTCCCATGTTGAACACTTGGTCCCCAACTGATGCTGCACAAGAGAGTACAGGAAACTCCAGAGGACATTGGTCTCTGGGGATGTTTCCTTGAAGGTGTATGTCACTGGCCTTTGCTCTCGGAGCTGTTAACTCCACCACACTTTTCCACTATGGTGTCCACCCTTACTTCAGGACAAAAAGCCCTAGAAAAGTGACCACGGACTGAAGACATGGGTCGAGATCCATCTCCCCTCCTGTTAAGATGGGTATTTCATGACTAATATACTAGACATTGAGAAATTTTTAACACTCATTCTCATGACAAGTGCACTTGAGTCACCAGAGTCACCATATATATTTTTAGCAGAGAAAACAATAATCAGAATGATAGGGCCATGTGCAAAAAGGGAGATAGTGTTGGTATTCTTCTAAAGTGTAAAATTGCCCTTCTAAAAATGACTTACCCAAGAAGTTAAAAAAATTAATGTTCATGTTCCTCTAAATCTTTGCTTGAAGATAAAGATGGGTCATAAGGGTTATTGACTTTATTGGGTCTAAAATTACCTAGCAGACACATCTCTGGGCATGTTTGTAAGGGAGCTTTTCTATTAGATAAATTGGAAAGGGGAGGGCCACTTTAATGTAGTTAGCGTCATCCCATAGGCATGGATAAAGGACTGGTTAGAAAGGAGAAAGTAAGCAAGGCATATCATCATTATGTATGTTGCTACAGTGATGGGAAAAGTAACAGGCACAAGAGCTAAGTAAGAATGACTTAGTATTTGTAGAAAGCTGGTTATGTGTTATTCTTTTCATAAATATTTGTCATGAACCTATGAGATCAGCAAGTGAATAAAATGGAATCTGTCTTGTAGGGCAGCTAGTCTCTACTGCTGCATTGATAGAGGATTTAGTAAAGCAGTGAAATTTTCTAAAAAGATGACAATGAATGGCTGAGAAAGCAACATCAGATGCTTCATTAATCTGTTTCCTTGAATACCCCCACTTTGCTATTTCTTACATAAAATATGTCCCATGACTGCTTGATTTGGGCAATGGCACAAGCTGTGGCAATCAATCATGGTGATGCAGGGATCTTAATCAGATCACTATTTTCACACAATTGACTTTTGCTTGTCTCAGTGATACTTATAAAATGAGTTGAAAACTGTGGTAACTTAAACAATAGCTATCTATGGGGAACATTGGTGGGTGAGGTAGAGGGACTTAGAAGAAAGGAGAAGGGGAGAAAGAGAAACTTCAGAAATCACAAATGTCCTTGGGATATCATTTCCTCTGCCGTTGTGAGAGCTGCACATGGATTGGCAGTGGAGGGGTCACCACTGTTACTAACAATTGTGCAGGTTCCGAGTACCTTAGGACAGTGATACAAGACAGGACCCCTTCTGTGGGTCTTTAGAATTCCTCTGCTGTAAGAGTCCATGGAAAAGAAAAATGATCTGCATATCCTCTCATCCATTCAGCAGACAAATAAAATTCAAATCAGTTATGTGTCTGGCGTGGGGGAGGATTTGTCCATATGCTTCAGTTTCTTTTACTGGTCTCTTTAGAAAAATAATACTATGTTTTGTTTTGTTTTGTGTGTGTGTGTGTGTGTGTGTGTGTGTGTGTGTGTGTGTGTGTGTGTTCTTTTGGAACTTTCCCATTATACCTTTAATCAGAAAGACAAGAATCAGGAGAATTCCATGCACACAAAACACACAACATGGCATATCTGTATCATGCTTGTCTTGATACAGATGAACTTGCCATCTCGTGGAAAGAAAAAAATTCATTTCAAGGGTATTTCAGAAACAAAATCATATCAATATTTTCACTTAACACATTTTCTTACTTGGCTGAAAAAAGGTGCTCTGAAAGAACACACGTTGGATGAGGAATAAATACATTTTACTGGAGAGAAGAGGAAAAAAAAAAACAAAAGCAGGGTGCACTGAACTGGTAACAGCTTAGTCGGGAGCAGAAATGAACTGCCAGTCATCTCCACAGCAGGGCAGATTGGTTCACTGTGACGCTCGCCAGCCAGCCATCATGTTTGTTGTCTTGCTCGTGTGTCTGCACTGTGTAGGGCGATTCTCAGAATCTTTGTTCCAACCCATGTTGTCTACTTTCCCCTCCATGTGTTTTCTGCTCCTGGGTTTACAATACCAGATGGTAGCTTAGATCTTTATGATGTTTTAATTGATTGTGTGGTAAAGGCCAATTTCATCCTTTTGCCTGTGGCTATCTCTTGTTCTCAAAACTGCTGATTGTGTTTCCATTGTACATTTATGGCTGTTATATTGAAAATTAATTGATTTACAGTGCAGGGTTGCTGTCTGAGTTCTCTGCTCTCCTCTGTTCTATAGGTGATGATGCATTTAGTGCTCTTATGTTTCAATCTTGGCTACCACTTGGCTAAAATTTCAAATAATAAAACTGTGACGCTTTCTGCTTTATTTCTTCACCTTTCATAATTTCTTTATTTGATTGGTTCTTGTTCTTTCTTAATCTCTTGTGTGTGTGTGTGTGAGAGAGAGAGATATTATAATAATAGGAATTGTAGTGAACCTATGTTTTGCTTTATGTATTATAATTGTTTTAACAATCTTAATTCTTTTATAGCCTGAGGTATCTTTCCATTTATTAATATCTTTCTCAAATTATTTCACTTATTTTTTAAATAATTTTCAGGATTTAGGCATGTCTCACTTTCTTAGAGTCACCCTATATACAAGGAAAAATACTTGAAAACCAAACAATTCCTAAATGGTTAATAGCAGAATAAAAATTGCAAAAAATCTCAAACATAAATTTAAACAATATCTCAATCAATCACAGAGATTTCCAACTGGGAAAATTTATAGAATAAGTTCCTATGGGGTACCAAACTCCAAGTGATACATCAACAGTGCCTACACATAAGGTTTGGAGAACATAAAGAGGGCATTTGTAAGAGACAGCAGAGAAGAATGCCTGATGAGAGGCAGTGTGTTTTGTGCTCATTAAATGTCAACAATATGAAAGACCTCCATAATGATACCAGTGGACACCCAATTATAATGGGGGAAATGTTATGGGGCAAGACCCCTGGATGAAGAGCTATGGCTAATTAGGGGATGTGCTGAGAAGTTACATTGAAAGCAGTATGTGCAACAAAAAATGGTAATCAGAAGTTTTACACATTTTCAAAAAAAACCAAAAATTTGAATTGCTGTTTGCCCCCAAAATCCTACTGCTGAGCATTTCCCCAAAGCATTCCATATCTGTATGCCACACACTGTGTGTTTTGACATGCATGTAGAACTGACCCATAGAAATGCAGGCCAGAATGACAGTTACCAGAAATAAGAGGTAAAGGGAAGGCAACAGTCCAAATACCAGTTACAATGAAAGAATGGTTGATTTTTTTCCTAAGACTTGTTAGCAAGCAGGTGAACACACTTAGTATCACCCAAAGAGTGAATTTCAAATACTCTCATCACAAATATTGAACTATGAAATGATGGCTTGGTTTCTCAACTTGATTATCGATTTGCATGACATTCAAATGTCATAACATTACATATATACATAATAACATCTCCCATCACATTATACCTCATAAAAAGGCACAAATGTGATTTTTCACTATATAGTTTTGGAAAGACAAAGCTTAAAATTTGAAAGAAACTAGGCTGAGTGAATATCACACTATATAGGGTCTTTTGGAGTCATGAAGCTTCAGGACCAGTGCCTAGATTTTGCTACTAGATTTGCAACCATAAAATCTGTAGTACAAACAAATTAGCACAACCGTCTGCTTTGGTATGCCCCATCTGTGAAACAGAGAACATCAACCTGTGCTTTGTAAATCAGTCTTAGTACTATGTCAATGATGAATACAAAGCACATTCTCCATGGGAAGCTGCTGAGGTTACTAGCTAAGATGGCAGAGTATCTGGGAAATTACATCTATAATCAATTATATGTTTGTTTAGGTCCTATAATAAAGGCAGAAGCTGTGATGGCACTTGGCATCATTTATAAAATGCATAGTGTGTATGTGTATGTATGTACACATTGATATAGCTTGAAACTAAAAAGGGAAAGGTAAGCTAAATATGAAATGTATTACTATCATTAAGAAGAATTTAACATTTTTTTACAAAATGAAAAATATATTACATGACAAGATCATCAAAAAATCCAAACAGGTATGCAGTATAATGTACAGTTGTGCACGAAAGTTTAACTCTTTAATGGCTTTAATTCTTATGTGCATTTAAGATGCAAAATCATCTGTGTCTACTTCTCTCTGCCTGTTACAACCTTCCTAAGCATAAAATATCTCACAGAATAGTTATTTCCAGGGATCCATCAAAATAATCCAAATGGACTCCTCTTTTCTAAATAAAACAATATTTTTTTGTCAGAATACAAGTATGAGAAGATGGGAGGAACAGAAATGGGAACTGGTGGGAAGTGATTTTGCACAAAAATGATTGAATCTATTGATAAGCAAAAATAGCTTCCTTGGTTCCGAAGGTGTGGATGAATATGGAATGGCCAAGCTTAAAAATAGCTTTGCAAGTTAATAGGACAATGGGAAAAGTAAAGACTAGTCACCAATTAAACAGCAAAGAAAGAATTGTTCAGCAAGCAAATGAAATTGTGCTCACAAAAAAGATTCTCATGGATCTCTCCTAAAATTAAAAACCGTCTGTCTGAATAAGCATGGTGGCTTTTACCATTTCTGGAAATTTAAATAAAGAGATATTTAAACACCCACTTGATTTGAAATTTCCATTTGCTTTTTGCATGACCTTTTTAGAGACATTTTAAACAGTATTATGTAGAAAAGTTTTACTGTAAAGAGACAGAAAGCATTGAGGATGTGAATATCTAGAGGTAGACAAGAGACACCCAGCACACTGCAGTGTGAATGGGCATAATGGGCTGGTGTTCACACTGTCCTCAATGCACTGATGCCAGATGATTTTTGTGGCAGTTTTGTTTCCTTGCTAGACTCATCTGCAGCTCTTCATTGTGGTTTACTTAATTTTCTAGGAAGTTACTAGAAACTGCTGTTTTTATGTCACCTTGTGTTCAATGGTTAGATGGAGACTTGACACACAATATAAAACTTTCAGAAATCCTGTGCAGTGGAAAGTAGACAACACATTTGGTGAAATAAAGTTTGTTCTAGTAAAAATTCCCAAGCATGTCTACCTTAAGTGGATTGCAAATAAATAAACACAAAATACAAATTATACTCAAAAATTCTGGAATTGCTGGCTAAGTCTAATTTGGTCATGACCAGGTCTCATTTTTCTCCATTTTATTCTTATTTTCAGTTGTTTTTGGCCCAAGAAAAACAATGGTAAAATTTATTTCTGTGGATGTACCAACCTTCACATTTGAAATTCTTGATGTTGAAATAGAAGGACAATAGGACAATACAGAGTATTATATTACTTTACTCAAATTGGGCAACTTTTTTTTTTGGATAGATACATGGTGCTTTAAATGGGAAAAGTCCCCCATAGACCTTTGCATTTGAGCACCTTTTCCCTGTGGTGATATATTGTTTATGATCTAATAAAGCTTGCTTGGAGATCATAATGCAAAGCTAGTCACAGCCATAGAGGCTGGACGGTGGTGGCATACATCATTAATTTCAGGACTCATGAGACAGAGGCAGATGGATCTCTGTGAGTTCAAGACCACCCAGGACTACATGAGAATAAATCAGTCTAAAAGAGAAACAGAGCTCACACCTTTAATACTAACACTACAGAGGTATATAAAGACAGGAGCAAGGTCTCAGAGCTGACATTCAGTCTTAGGCAATTAGTCTCCAGTCATGCTGAGGACAGGATTACCCCAGCCTTGGTAGAGGTAAGAACTTTTTAGTGGTTGGCTGCTTTGTTTGTCCATGTTCAGCTTAAACCCCGACATCTGTCTCTGGGTTTGTGCTACATTTCCCCAGTTGGTGGTGCTGTTTGTGATGAATGAGGAATCTTTAGGGGGTAGAATTGCCCTGGAGGTGGTAGGTGCCTAGTGCTTTGGGGGTCTATAGTCTCAATCCACTTGTAGATCATGACATTGGATTTTCATTTGCAATTCAGGATGTGACCCCCTCAGTTTATTGCTCTTGCATCTCTCCTCCCCCCATGAACTCTTCTCCGAAGTCACTTCTTGTTAGTTTCTTATCACAGCAACAAAGAATAGCTCATAGCTGAGTAATGCCTTAATAAGTGCTTTGGAAATATCATTCCAAATTAGAAATATCATTCTCAGAATTTTGCCTATTAAAGAGCATAAGGCTCTCTCAACTACTCTGTGAAATGAATGTGGAGACCATTTCCATGTTAGAGATCCTGAAGTCCAGGGATTTTACAATACAATGGGAAACAACAAATCCAGAGGTGATAAGCAGCATTCTACACTCCAGTGTGAGCATATTGCAGACTGAGATAATCTCAGATGTGGTCAATGGAAACTGTAATACAATATCAGGTCATGTAATAGTTATCATGAGTGACTATTATGCTTCCAGGAGGACATTGAGCTACATGTGGCATCATCCACTTCATGACTGAAAGGTCATCTCACTCTTCTATGTGATAACAATGATTTGTAGATGTTTCAACTTTTGTTTAAAAGTAGAAATTTCTGCTTCAACTAGTGCAAAGACCAATACACTTTCTGTCTTGTGGGGTTTCTTTTGTCCCAGGATTATTATTAAACCAAAAATGTTGGACAAATCTATAAAATATGAAGAATATACTTTGGCCAGTTTTCTGTTATGTACACAAACAATGACTGGTGGAAATTATGGACAGGCCTTTCAGACTCTCACTTTCTATGTGTGCTTTTGTTTTTGTTGTTAGTTGCAATTACCTAATTGCTGTAATCACCAAAGGAAGAGGAAGGAACATACCCATAGAGTAATGGAGATGAACAAATGAGATGGTGTTTAGGAAAGCATTGTCGTTGCTTGTAGGAATATTTGATAAGCAATTATCACTGGTTGGTTTGATCATGCTGCTTCTTTCTCTCATATTCATTTTCACTTGTTTTTATGTCACATCTCAAATAACTCTTACATAAAAATTTCTAGTTATTGAGTACTTTAGCAATCAGCTTCTCCATCATTGTCACCCCCCACTTTGGCATCTAGGTTTACATGCAAGCTACTTTATAAACAAAATTGTTTCTGGGTTTCCTACCTTTACTGTGTTTAATTTATTAGTTAAATTGTGACATTAATTAGATATAACAGAATATAGGCTTCAGGTACATCTTTTCAGAAAAATAGACCAAGTGAGTTTCTCAATGAAAATCACCAGGGAAGGCCATTGTGAGCCACCAGTTACATCACTGAGTAAAATCAGGGCTCTGCTTTATTCCCTTCTGTTTTCATTGTAGCAAATAGGTAAATTATAGATGATTTCTAAAACAAATCCTTCTGCAAAATATTGTTTCATCTTATTCAAATTGGCCACATTCATGGGCTTCTCAATTCTACCCAATTAGATTGTTTTTGTTTGTTTCCTGAATCAACATACAAGAATATTAACAAAGCACAGGTGCAAACTATTTGAGCACTCATGAGATCTTGTTTGGATGTATTCATATGAAGAAAAACCTCAGTAATTGCTAGATCTCAGCTATTTTGGCACATGGGTTTGGCTCAGAAAGGAACCAAACTTTGTTTGCACTTCGTTTAACAGCCCATAGCAACAGACAAAGAGCAGCTTTGAGAAGAAGTGGCAAGAAGTTTCTTTTAGATGATGAAAAGATGCCTTGCATGGTATGATATCACATGCTTAATGAAATTTTTCTTTAATTTTACACAACACAGAAAGGGGGAGAGGGAGAGGCAGAGAGAGGGAGAGTTCAAATTGGGAATAATTATTCAATATTCTGAAACATAAGATATTTATAAGCTATAGTTAGAAAGTGTTGAAACTGAGATAAAAGTACCCTTGAATGAAATTTGAAAGGTACATTTTCTTCTTGATTTTTTTTTTTACAATTAATTATAACACTTGCAACTTGGAACCAGGACTATTTTTAAAAATATTGCTTTGATGTCAACAAATAAAACTGAGAAACATCTTGAGGGTATTCTTTCTTATTTGTGAGAAGGTTGAACATAGAAGAAAGTAGGTAATCAAGGGCAGAAAGAAGGCAAATAGAATTGAAATTCGTATTCCAGAAACAAATGAATTATGAGCATATAAATATTACTGAACATAACTTACAGATAATGCTAAATACCATTAATTATTAGAAAAAAACTTTAAGCATCAGCCAGTACCCTGTGTCTTAAGAAAAAATATATAAGTAAAAATAAGTAATATATAGAGAGTATGTTCCAAGTACCATTGTTTTCCATAGAAGAAATTTAGTGTTTGCCAATGGGTAAACTATATTTTTACAAGGTATCATGTGATACTATTCTTGAGGAGATGTATAAAAGATGTTCATCACCTCTGATAGGAAACTGACAACAGACTAATGAATAGAGATCTACAATTTCCAACTTGGAGAACCAATGAGTTTTATTGGAGTTGGTTAAGGGAAGCAGAAATGACTCAAAGAGAGCTGTATCACCAAAACCCACTCCACAGTATGGGAGATGGCAGATTATATTAAGTGCCTGCACAACCAAGGTAAAACCAAAACAAATAAACAAATACCATGCTAGTGAAACCCAAAAAGGCAGAGAAAGCTTTGAGAAGTGATGAGCAAGTTTGATGTTGATTTTGATGGTGGACTTGATGTGTACAGTACCTCCAAACATATAAAGTTGTATGCTGTATAAATAACAGCATTTTGTATGTCAATGAATCTCAATGGAGTGATTTAAAAGTCTTGTATGCATGCACACAGACAAACACACTCACTCACTCACAACACACACACACACACACACACACACACACACACACACACCCCACTACTATCAATTGAGGAGCATTAACCCAGAAAAAAATGAAAATTTAAATTTATTTTATAGGTAATATAAATTATTGCCTGGGAATTTGGGGAATCATCTAGCTTAGTAGTTATAGAGAAGGGCTTCAGATGTTTTAGTGGACAAGAAAGAAACAGCAGCCATAAAGAAAGGGAAAACACATTAGTTAGAAATGACAATAGTTTCCTCAGAAACTCCACATCCTTCCTAGCACATATTGTAGCTGACACCACTTCCAGATGGTCACTCCACTGGTGTACTCCACCTGCAAGCATCCTCAGATGTCGGTACATTGTACGTATTCACCCCCACACCGTCCAACGTGAGCAGAAAGCAGGATGGTCCAAGAGTCAGAAAGTTAGTGACACTTTGCCTTGACACCTTCCATACCTGCCACATTTATTGTAGGAAAGAATTGTTTTATTAAGGGGGATAAAAATTGATTCAATCCCGTTTTCTTTCCTTTCTATTTTGATGACAAAACACCATATCTAAAGGCAACTCAAGTGAGGAAAGAGTTTCTTTCAGCTTAAACTTCCCGCGAGGCGGGGGTGGGGGTGGGGGGAGGGAAGGAGTCAGGATAGCACTTCAAATCAAGAGTGAGAACAGAAAATAGTTTTCTTATACAGCCTATGTCTACATACCTAGGGATAGTGCTGCCCACTGTGGTCTGGACCCTCACACATTCACCATCAGTATAGATAATTTCTCACAGATACCAATGTGATCACAGGCCCATCTGATCCCAGAAGTCTCTCAGTCATGTCATGTTAACAGCTGCAGCTAAGTAAGGAAACAGCTGAACCTTTTCACCTGGCATGAAAGAAGGATAAAGTTGAACATAGGTGAGGATTACAGCTCCTCTGCACTTGGACAGGGGAAAACAGGGAATGTTGACTGATGTAGTAGTCTGCCTAGATACGTGATCTTCTCTAAAAGTTTACTTTTGCCATTTCCATCTGTGCTTTGGCAGTTTCTCTGTGCATGTTGAATCTGTCATCTGCATGTTGTAGTAGCATCGCTTCAATGAATTCAATAATATGTCATGGTGGCATATTTCAGACTCTGATAGTAACCAAAATAAGCTGTCTTTCCCCCTATAAATGCGTTTCAGTTTCTCCAAAGGTGAAATGTATGAGCTTGTTTCTTACCAGCTGAGAGCAAAGTGATGAGCATAGAGTGTTCTACTAAAGGTCAGGGAGAGGATGTAAGTTAGAAATGCATGGAACATGAATTTCAGAAGTTTACACATAGACATATTGTAATTGGATGAAATAGGTTATCACACTGATAAATCTATTCCAGTTTCTTTGCAGCCTTGCTGATGTAGTGATGGTACACTATACTAGAATCTATCACAGGCAGGTGAACTTTAACATTATCCACAAGATGAAGGGCTTGCCTGTGTTTCTTTATCTGTGTTCTATATAATAAATCACTAGGGTTCTTCTACCCCTTTCTTCATCATCATCGTCATTGTCAAAATGAAAGAAATGAACAAAAAGTAAACAGAACTTTAGGAGAATTCTTACATAGTGACATTTGTAGTGTCAGTTTTTTTGAATGCTATATACTGAGCCTCTGTCTTTGTGCTTTGGCATGTATACAAAATAATAGATCTCAAATACATTTTCCCTTAGACTCTGACACAGTTTCTTTACATGGGAAGGGAGATTTTTGTATACTAAGATGATGAACATGGGTGTTATTCGGAATTGTGTGGGTCTGGCATGATCAGGAGGGTCCTTAAAATGTAAGGCCCCAAAGGTAGAGCTTGTTCTACTATTGCAGGAGTGCTGGTAGCAAAAAATTGTGAATAGCTTTTAGAAATTGGAAAAGAAAAAATCCAAATTCTTTCCTAGATCCTCTAGAATAACATTTGCCCTACTACAACTTTAATTTCATAAGTATAATCCTTGCTATGCACATCTTATTTCCAAAACAACAAACAAATTTGTGCTGCATTAAGCCATTGAATTTTTGATATCTTCAAACCCCAATAAGTAGCCAATAATATTAGTGAAGAAATTGGTGATTCCATTCGAGATGTAGAAGGAGTGCACATTTTAGTTTCAGTAAAACATTGTATGTTCCAAGTGAGAATGTTAAGATAGTGGATAAGAATTTACCTGGGGAAATGGTTTTCTTCTCTTACTGAAAAAAGAACCAAGTATGCATACTCTGCCTATAGAGAAAATCCCTTTATAACTTTGATTTAAATATTGGTCATTTTTAGCATTTAATAGTTCTGACTGGCTTCAGGTATAGCAGTATTTATAGCAGAGATGGTAGAGGGAAAAGAAATTAGCATAGGCCAATGACTCACACTCAAATTTCTACTTCGAGAAAGGAATGTCCCATGTGCTACTGAAGAACTGAAATGTGAAAGTAATGGTGGCTTAGTAGTATATCTTTGATATATGAATCTTGGTTAGCAAATTAAAGTTATAATTCATGATAGAGGTATTTTCACCAATGAACCTTGAAAATATAATAAGAAATGTTCTAGTAAGACAGGCCAAGTAGTGTAATAGTGGCATGGTTATCATGAGAGCAACCAATGCCCTTTTTTTAAAATTGTACTTAGATCCTGTTCCACTAGATTAATCCCATTCTTGGAACCATTATTGGGACCAGGAACCTGAGGTTAGACATGTCACAGGCCCTAGGGAAGAACATACTAGTTATTTTGCTAAGGGACAGAGTTTCGAGTCAACTGTCAATCCATAGATTATTGCATATCTTACCTTTCATCAGAAAAGCTTCTATTTGAATAAGATGGTAGCTAAAACATTGGTTAAAGTAGAGAGAATGGAAGAATACCAAGTGTTCAGTTGTAAACTGGACCCCTATATCACAACTTTTTCTTCCAAGGCTTAGGGATCTTTGCGGGAGGGGGATCAGAAGATTGTAAGAACAAGAGTCAGGGGCTGATTGCAAGGAATTGGTGTCTACTGAAAATGTAGAGTTGAGCCTTAATAATTTAGCTGTATGGTGTGTCTCTGCTTCATGTGTGAGAATTACCTTACTTTGTAAGATGCATCACGCACTCTGATGATCTAGACTACTCAGTCTCTGTGGTCTGTATTACAGCATCCTTTTACGAATGACACACAGAGTGAGCAGGCTTTCTTGTCATGCACTAAATAAGTCACAGTGTCCATTACAGAAGTAAAGCAGATGGCATCAAACAGGACCATCCGCAGCTTAGACTTTACACTAGATACTAGTTTGTGGTTGTCAGAATTCTTATTTTATCTTAAAGATTTAGTGAATCAACTGACATAAGGATATACAAGTAAATTTTTCATATAATTCAGACACAAATTTGGCATAAATAACTTACAGACTTGGTACTTGGAAGAGTCAGTTACCTTTGGCTTTGAGTTTAACAATTGACACTCAACGAAACAGGTTATCTCAAATTTTCTTTCCCCTTGTGTGGTATGGTCTATAATGCTGAAAAATAGTACTGAAAATAAATAGTCTCTATTAAGTCTACGGTGTTGCTTCAGATCTTTGTATAACCATTACGAATATTGATACACTGTAAAGCATAACCTGGAAAATCTTTTCTGTTATGTGTATATTTGTAAATTTTTTGATTACCACTCCTCCACGTGGTTTGCATTCTATGGTGCTTTCTAATAAACTTGGCTTACACATACAGGTAAAGGGTAGACATGGCCTATGAGTTGACAAGATCGGGCACACGTTCAGGGTGGTATGGCCATAGACATGGCCTGTGAGTTGAAACATGTATGTTCTAGAAGAAACATCTTTGTTTTAAGAAAGTCTTGGTCAATTTCAAACCCTTTTGAAACTAGCCATATTTAACTTTGACGAGTTTTTCATAATTTAGTATGAAATTATCATGTCAATGCTAACTTTTAAAGTAATTCTAGGACTCAGAAGACAGAGGTAGGAAGATCTTCATGGATTTGAGGCTATTTTGGTTTATATGACCAGTCCCTATGAGCCTAGTCTGAAAGGTGAGACCATGTCTCTAAATAGAAACAAACCAGTTTTAACTATCATTAGATAATAACAGGTACTATTAACAAAATCAGTTTTAAATGAGAGTAGATTCTGATTTTAAATTTTAGCCTTTTTGCTAAATTAGTCCTTAATACACTAACATATGCTTATAGCTCTTCACAGTTGAGTTCTAATGTGAGTTGTTTCCTTAGTTGAATGGTGACCATTTGTCATGGACATGAATCCCTGGTCAGCTTGCTTAGAACACTGGTCAGGACCATTGGTAGCCAAAAGTATAGAACACCCATGGGCTTGTGATCGATAGGCACAGAAAAGCCTCAATGTAATGCATTTGGCAATTTTTCCAAGTGATACTACATTTTCAATATCAGTGATAATCTGAGCTAAAAATAAAAATGAGTGGTCACAGAAAGATTTCCTCTATGGTTATTGAATGGGAATTGATTTGCAAATACAATCTATATTTAGGCAGAAGAAGTTACTACCAGATACTCATATAAATGGCATAACTTGGGGAAAAATGAACAGTTTAATAGCCACTAAACATAAAATCTCATGATAGTAACATTTAACTTTCTTTAGAACTGTGGGTTTTGGTATTGTGCAAACCAATCTGTCTCAAGCATAAGGTTTTTTTTTGTTTTGTTTTTTGTTTTTTTTTTTATAAAATCCTTGCTGTGATTCCTGTTTGCCAGGAGAGTCAGTCACAAAGTTCTCTTTCTACAAGTAGCATTTGAAAACTAATTCTTATTACCAAATCTAGTTGTTGTAGTTGGCAAAAGATTTGATAGAATGAAACACAATGGATGAGATGGCACTGTCCTTATTAACAGTTATCATTATCCTGATGAAACCAGGTCACACTGTTTTATCTATTGTGTTAAAAAAAAACCTGTGCATAGAGAGTTGGGTAGATGATTGAATGGTTAAAAGCATCTGTCACTCTCAGAGGACTTAGGTTCAATTCTCAGTACCCATATGGCAGCTGTCGACCTTATCCACCTGCTGTTCCAATTTCAGGGAATCTGACACCCTTTTGTGGCCTCTGTGGGTGACTGACATATTGTCACATATACATAGTTAAGATCTTTAAATAATAAGTCTTTACAAAAACTGGTATAAATAAGCTAGAGGCTAGTTTGGAGCAGTGCCTATTGTCATTAGTAAAGGCATAAATCATGTCTTTTTGTATTGATCCCAGATAGTAGTGATTTGAATTAAATAGTTACTCATTGTGGCTTTTTTTGGTAAATTATTCACTATCAGCAATAACAGAATTCAAGGGCCTGACTTTCATGATGAATCCCTTCATTTGCTTGTCACTGTTAATAACGACACTTGCTGGTTTGGTAGAAATAAGTTCCCATGCTATTCTGTGGCTGCTTAAGCCACTTGTGATCTTATTATCATAGCAAACAGAGTGAAAGCCAACCTAAATTAACTCCGACACACTGGATACAGAACTCAGGCCTGTTAAGGTTCTGTTTTTACTCTGGCACACAGACATGTTTGTTCCACTCTGGACTGTTTGAAGTTCCAGGGGTGGGAGTTGTTTGGTTTTGCATGTTTGACTTTCAGAAACAGCCTCTTACTGTATTTCAGATTCACCTTTAACTGACTGTGCTCCAGGCTTTGCCTCTGAGTACTAGTGTAGGGCATCAAGCCCAACTGCTAAAGGCATTGCTGGACCTGGAAAATGTGAGATTTACATGGGTCTGCCTAAGGAGATTCTGCAGCCTGGAGCCATGCTGAATTTTAAATAATTAGGAATTCACTGAAGAAATGTGCTTGAAAATTTTTCATTTTGAAAAGATATGCCACGTTTAAATTTTTCATGAGTGTTGACTTACTTGAAGGACAGTTGGCCAAATGAGTTAGGTCAGACTATCCAGCATTTTTGATAACCAACTGTGTGATCTACCTGCTCCAAGATGGAAGTGAATGATGATGAAATGTTCATATATTTTTATAAGGAAATTATCAGTGTCAATACAATACAACATGTGGGTTTTAGAAAAGACTTTTGATAACTGTGGAGTCATGGTCTAATTTGAAAGCAGCTGTGACTTAAAAAATGAGTTTTTTTTTAAAATTACTAATACATAAAAAATTTTATAAGTGACAGTAGCACAAATAGCAGATAGAAAACATCAATTGGGTATAATTTAGGTAATGTCTACCTGCTTTTATAAGAATGACTTTATTGTCATGACAAAATCAGGAGAAATGTAACTAAATTTATATTTTTCATAAATATAGGTTCAAAAATCTTTATACTATACTATGAAGTTGAATCCAGCAATAACTAAAGGTAATATATAAATCAATCCCTTTTATTTTGTCATTAACTTTAGACAATGAAATTAAAGGTGGTTTACTTTATAAAAATCAAACATAGTCTATACCAACAATACAAAAAAGGAAATATATAGGAAAGTTATTATGAAAATAAAAGTTACTCTGAATAAATCATGTTCCCAAACACATGTAAAAATACAATTCTAGCTAGCCCTAACAAACATGAGCTACCTAGGATAGATCTAATAAAATCCAAGTCTAGCAAATGTCACTATGATAATAAAAAATTCAAGTAGATTCAAAGATGTGACTGAAAGATTAAAATAAATTATTTAGGATTTCTCTGTGAATTATAAACTCATGTAGAATAGCCTTCTAATTATTTAAGATAGATAAGAAGGCAAAGAACATATAAAATAAAAAATGGTTTGAAATAATAATAAAAAATCAGATAATTACTGTATATGGATTTTGACATAAAATTGAACATATTTATGGGGCTATTACAGATATACATGCGATATGCAAAGATCAGATTGAGATAAATGACATTTCTATCTTAATATAAACAATTCTGTGTGATGGAGTTTTCAAACTCCAGTTTTATAAAATATATTCTAAATGGTATGAATTGTGCTCACCCTATTGTGGTTCAGAGTATAAACTCATTATTCCTACAGAGTTAGTGATATTTGATATGCATTACTCAGCCCCTCTCTTGAGATATCCCTGATCATCCTATCCTCCTATAGCCTCTATTCAACGTCCTTCTGCTATGGAAACTAGCTGTTTTGGGGTCCACAAGTGAGCAGAACATTTTTCCCTGTTATTGTAATTAATTGAAATTCTCTAGTTTCTTCCATGGTACTACATATAGCCGGATATGATTCTCACACCTACAAATTGTGTCACTGTATACACATACACAACATCTTATTTAAAGTGTTGGCCCTCTGTGGACATCACAGAACTTTCCATAATTCTGGATGTTGTGTATACGCTTGCAATGGGTGTGAGAGTTCACGTGTTTCTTGGATATACTGACTCTATTTTCTTAGACTATACACACAAAAGCAGGCAATAACTTTTGTTTTCATTTCTGAGATTCCTCCATATAATTTTCCACAATAACTATATTTTCAACAGAAGAACAAAGGGACATCATTGCACCAGCATCTTTTTCTTTGATTTTGTCTTTTGATCGTCATTTTAATAAAGGTGAATTGTGTGTCTTATGGCTGTCTTTGCTTTGCATCTTTGCTGACACAGGCTGGACACTTTCCTTCTGACATTTCTGTGCAGAGCATTAGCCCAGTTCACTTGGATTTTTGCTTGAGTTTTCATAAATTCTCATCATTAAGAGCAGCTATGATGAAGCATCTGCAGATGATCTCTTCCCTTCTCCAGGTTTTCTCTCTGCAGCAACTGTTCCTTTCCCTTGTGTACAAAAGCTTCTTAGTTTGATATCATATCACTGTTGTAGCTTCGCCTTTGTACTTTGAAGTCTGGGGATATTATAAAATAATATATTTGCCCATTTAAATGTTTTGAAGAATTTCCTTTAGGTTATATTTTGTGTATTTGGGGACCTTAAGCATTGCATTCAGTTATGTGTGTCTCTGTACCATTCTGAGTTGATTTTTTAATAATGGAAGATCACTGCTTTTTCTGCTTTTCTGACACCATTTTTTTAAATGAAAGTGATGTATACACCTTGTCAGTATTTCAGTTAAGAGATGTGTCTACCAAAGCAGATTCTACATGTATACTATGATCTGTATTTTAGGAAATTAGTGCCACTAAGGAAGTAATTTTCAATTATTACATTATTCTCCTCAATTTAATTACAGGATCATAATGAATTTTCATAATACAGTGATACATAGTCTCATACATCTGTTACATACTGTTATATGTATAGATGTTCACTTGAGTCTATAGTCAATAAGAGTTAGTATCTTCTAATCTTATTTTCTTTTCATGGCCATCACAGGTTGCAATCTTAAAATAGCATTGGCATAACTAAGCTGGGATGGTTTCTTTTATATTCTGAGCTTTGCTGCATATGGTTTTGACAGTTGAAGTGTTTGCTACTTAAGTCATCTTGCTCTGGACATTCCTTGATATCATTTCCACTTGTCATATGATATTAATTTTCTATAATATATTTTTAAAAGTTTACATAATTTATTTTTAAAGTTTACAAATTCACCTTTTAACAACTGCACATGGTGTTCACTAAACATGTGTATTTCACTGTTTTACACATGTATTTCACTGTCTGGGAACAAACTCTAGTACCATGCTTTCAATGTAAATTTAAAAGCATATTAGTAAAAACCCTCCAATAGTTGCCATGGGAACACAGGCAACCATCTCCAAATATTTGCCCATCACAAAGTTAAGTCTGCACAATCCTTGCTCATAAAGACATTTCAAAATGATCACAAATTAGTCTAGACACTCTCCGCACATATTTCAAACTCAGGCTAATGGTTTCAAACTCTGATTAATGGTTCCAAAAGAGCATCAGACTAGGCATCAAACTGGATATTTTATATGTGAAAAAAAAACTCATCTGCACCTTGCTGGACCAGTCTGATCTCCATCCATCCATAACACATCCAGACCTCTCTGCCAGATGTTACATGTGTGTGTGTTTGTGTTATGTGTACACAAACATGTATGTACATGTATGTATATGTTATATTTCTATTCTGTACCTTTGAACTTAAAACCTATCAAGGGTTTATTACTTAAAGCACATGCACCATATATGTCACATACCTGTGTCAGGAGGTATCCATGTCATTATCTATGTCTTTTTCTCTACCAGACAAAGGAAGGTTCAGAGAGAAAGGCTGGAAGTAGCATCTGCACTTACAAACACACAGATTCATAAACTGAGCACTTTGGAAGCATTGCCAAAATTAGAATGGCATCAAGTTCAAAGAGAAAACAAAAAGCAGCGCTCAGAGGTAGTGTGCACATTACAAATAAGACAGAGTAGTAACAAAATCACAAGAAAAAAAATAATGTCTTTTAGGGCCTTTAGCCTGAAGCCATTGAATTCAAAGTTGAGCTTTGAAGTCTACTTTCTAAAGGGTGTATTGAAATTAAAGAAAAATAGGCATTATAAAATTTCTTTCTAATTGTAGCATATTCATATCATAGAATGGCAACTATACAAGCCCAACTTAAAAGCCAGGTGAACTGCACATAAATTTAAATGGAAATGCATGATTCATTTTCCCCATGTGATTTTAATACATAATAAACAGGTTGAAAATAAAATATTCAAAAGTGATTTCTAAAGGAATAATTTGCTTTGAGTTTTATTAATAATGAAAGAGAACTTTATCTGACTCCAATAAACCCAGGTGTGTAGATTTTTTTTTATGTTCCACAATTTTTGAGCATCCATGGAAGGCAAGAATAACATTCTTGGTTGCTCAACAGTCAAGTACAAAGTAAAACTGTGAATGACACTTTCCTGGTTATGGCTGGCCAAAGAGGGAGACAGAGAAGAGAAACATTTAGGGAGAAAAAATAGAATGAATTTTGGTTCTGTGTCTGCCATGACTGGCCAAAGAAGGAGAGAGAAGAGAAAAATTTAGGAAGAAAAAAATAGAATGAATTTGGGTACTGTGTCTGCCATTTTCAACTCCAGTTTGTGTGCTTTTTATGTCACAGATTGTCCTTGTCTCTTGATTGGTTAAGTAGCAAAGTTTGATTGGACAGCTGGCAAGTAACTTATTTATAAAAATTCAAGTATATAAAATGTATAATTTCATTATATTTCTGTATTGAATTCACCATCATTTGCCTATAGTGACAGATATTACTTACAGATACAATATTTTAGGTGAGGGAAGGGGTGTGGTTCCATGGATAAAGCAATTGCTTTGCAAGTATAAGGACAAGGTTTAAGATTCCCAGCACATGCCTGTAATCCCAGTATAGAGATAGAATCATAGATTCAGCACACTCCCTTGCTTGCTTTCCAGTCTTCTATTGGATTTCTTTTTCACCCCCTTTCTTTTCTTCTCTTTCACTTGATGTAGCTACAATGAGCTGGGTGGACAGGCTTCAGAATTCCCCGAGAGTTCACAATCTACTAACTCACTGCTTGGTTTCCTTCTAGACTCCTTTATTCTCTGTGCTTTGATTGTATGGATTTTATTTAATTTTAGTTGCTTGTGCTTGAGAAGCAGGAAAGCCAAAGCAATCAGATGAAATATTCTTTGATGCCTCTCTACACACAAACTATGAGGTTCCTCTTTGAAATGCATTGTCAGACTCCTGATGGTTTACCACTGCAAATTTCAGCAGCTTTCTTTGGCTTCCTTTGGCATTTTGTCTCAAGGATGTTCACAGTGGGTGGTAGGACTTTGCTTTCTGGCCCCACGTAATTTTGAATGGTCAGTTTTGCACCCAGCAATACTTATGTATATATTTTATGCCTATTCAGACTATTATACTTAACAATGATTTAGGGATGCTGAGATAGTGTGAAATATTTGGATGATGAACTTTGTATTTATCCAGAGTGATGCACTGAGTCAATGAAAGCCTGGACTTTGACAAACACTACATAATAGGGAAATTTGAGCACACATAATTCTAGGAATGTTCATCTTTTATGGCCATGACCCTAAAACTGACAAAGGGAGGTATAAATCACTTTATACTCAACTTGTCATGAGAAAGCTGGGTTACAGAGCTGCTGCTTAAGAAAAAAGTAATAATGACTTGATTCTACAAGTTTTCTTTCATAAATAATCTCAAAATAACTTGTAACAACTCTGCTTCTGGAAGAATGCACCCCTAAACCAATCAGTGTAAGTACTGCTGTAAAAGTGCATGTCTCAGAGACAGAAAACACTGCAGCCACTGAAAAATGGAATAGCAGTGAAAAGAAAACCAAGGAGAAGCTGTGAACTGCATTTGCAAACAGGAGTTGTTGGTATCAAAGAGTAATCAGAGCAGGCGATTTTACCACACAGAGGACAGAACTCTGTAACTGAGCATTTGTGTTGTTAATTCATCGTATCAGTTCTTTCTCAGGACAAAAAGAGGGTTCCTTTTTGTGTGTCAAAAGTTAACCTTTCATCAAGGATTGGGAAGTAGATAATTATACGAAGAACAAATGAATTTTTTATAAGGTCAACCAAAACAAGTAGTTTTTGTTTTGTTTTGTTTGTTCTCACAAATAAATACTGATCTCATGTCACTTGAGCTGATAAAACCCAGTAGCCCTTCCCATTCATTTTCCAACACAATATCTCACAGGAGGTGATTGTCACTAGAAGATCTACTTGACCGACTGTGGGTCAGACAGAAGTGACCTAAATTTGTATTGTTATCATTGCAAGCAATAACTAAGAGAGTTTGACCATGTATTGATAATCAGAGCAATGAGAATTGGGCATAACCAATTGCTGAACACAATGGTTGCACTAACATATTGAGAAAAAAGAGATTTAAAAACAAATGTTCTGGAGGAAGGGGATTTTGTAATCTAACAATTTTCCTTTTTTTCCTTCTATTTCATGCCACACCAGGTTATATTATAGTGTAAGCTAGTATGTAAATAAAACTGCAGACAAAAGAACCAAGCATGGAGATTATTAAAAAGCATGACCTCATCTTATTTAAAATGTGTGTTTGTTTTTATTTGAGTGTCTATGCCTACTTGTCTGTATGTGCACCATACCATGTAATTCTGCAGAGGCCAGCAGAGGGCATTGAATCCCTTTGGACTGGACTTACAGTGGGTTTCTATTGTCCATGCAGATGCTCAAAAACATCTTTTGCAAGAAGCTAGGTCTTTTGCAAGAGCAGCAAGCAAGTGCTCTTAACTACTGAACCATCTTTCCAGCCCTGAAATTCTGTTATCAGATTAGGTATCAAGGACCACACATATTCTTTGTCCACATTCTGTTCCTATAAATTAGTGATTTACAAAGAATTTAAGTTTAATGGGATCAGGATCATGAAGCCTAGGAAGTTTAAGATCAGCTGCGCCATCCTGGTCTGAAGACTCTGGGCAGGATCTCCAAGCAACAGAAGAGACGACTTGGAGAGACACAGTAAGCCATAAGGCTTCTCTTCTCCTATGTATACCTGCTAATGACATCTGGAGGCTTCAAATTCATCTAATCCCAGTTGCCTTCCCAAAACCACACTTAACAAACACCCAGAGTAACAGCCCAGCCTTTGTCCCCATCACCAGGCCTTAGATAGAGGTGACTTTGTGTCTAATCCCACTGGGGTGGATCCTCCCCTACACCCTCCACGGGAAATCTCTGGGTGGGTCCCAGATCTCACTGCCCCTGAATCCTGTCACATGGAGAGTGCTCACGGAGCTCCAATATACCCCCACCCACCCCTATTGAAAGCCTGCCCTTCCCCTACCCTCTTCCCTACCCTGCCCACTGTCCCACCCCTCTGGTTGAGTTCTGAGCCAGAGAGTGGAGCCAATAATCCAGCCACCTTTGGGGAAATTCCTGGACCCTATCTGAGCACAATAGACCTGCCTATCCACATGGGACCACCCATAATTTCCAACTACCTGGTCTCTGACCCCCACCACAGGTCTTTTATTGGAGTTCTCGGCCCCTCCCAGAGATCTGCCTATCTCTGCAGGACCACTCTGAGTTCCTGTCAGCTGGATCCTTGAGCCCAATCACAGGACCTCTGCTAAAGAGGCCCTACTCATCTGGAGAGTGCCAGCTAGACCCGCCTATCAGTGCAGAACATCCAGAGTACCAGCCCAGCCTTTGTCCCCTAACACCAGGCCTTGGATAGAGGCCTTGGCTAGAGCTAGACCCGACTATTCCTGAAAAAACATCCTGCGGGCTAGCCTCTGCCAGAGAGGCCTCAGCTCTCCTCTGCTGGAGCCTGATCTTTGACACCCCATCATCAGTCCCCTGCCTATGGAGAGATCTCCTAGAGAGCTTGGACCACCAAGAACTTCAGACGTCCAACCTTTGACCCACCTAAATCCATAGAGAGAGGGAGAAACCCCACCAACACCTACTAGAAGAAGCTATGGGAAGATGACAATACAAGAAAACACCTAACATCAGAAAAACAAGCATAACATCACCAGAATCTAGGGAATCTACACCAACTAGACCAGAACACAACAAAGCAAATGAATCAGAAGAGAACGGCCTAAAGATTATGGTCATAAAAATGATAGAGGCCCTCAAAAAAGATATGAGAAAAATCCCTTAAAGGAGTGGAAGATAAAACAAACAAAAAATTGGAAGAAATGAATAAATTTCTTAAAGAAAGTACAGAAATCCAAGAAAAAACAATTAAACAGGTGAAGGAAATGGTTCAAGAATAGAAAACTGAAATGGAGACAATAAAGTAAACACAAACCAAAGGAATGTTGGAAATAGAAAATCTGGGCAAATGATCAGGAACTGCAGATGCAAGCATAACCAACAGAATTCAAGAGGTAGAAGAGAGAATCTCAGGTGCTGAAGATAAACTAGAGAAAATAGATTCATCGACCAAACAAAATCATAAATCCAACAAATCCTTAACACAAAACATCCAGGAAATGTGGAACACCTTGAAAAGGCAAAACCTAAGAATAATAGGCATAGAAGAAGGGGCTGAAAACATATTCAACAAAATCATTGAGGAAAAGTTTTCCAATCTGAAGAAGGACATGCCCATGAAAGTACAAGAAGCATACCAAACACCAAATAGACTGGACCAAAGAAAAAAGACCCCTCGACATATAATAATCAAAACACCTAACATACAGAATAAAGAAAGAATATTAAGAGCAGCGAAGGAAAAAGGACAGGTAACATATAAAGGCAGACTTATCAAAATTACGTCTGGCTTATCCATGGAAATCCTCAAGGCCAGAAGGTCGTGGATAGATGTTCTACAAGTACTAAGAGTCCACGGATGCCAGCCCAGGCTACTATACCCAGTAAAACTCTCATTCAATATAGATGGAGAAAACAAGATATCTAATGGCAAAGCCAGATTTTCACAATACATATCTACAAATCCAGCCCTAGAGAAAGCTTTGGAATGAAAACTCCAACCCAAGGAAGTTAACTATGCTCACAAAGACTTAGGCTACAGATAATCCCACTTAACCAGAAACCAAGGGTAAAGAAGGACAAATATATTCACAATACCACTGCCAAAAGCAAATCTAAAACAAACAAACATTAACAATCAATGGTCCTTACTCTCCCTCAATATTAATGGTCTAAATACCCCTATAAAAAGACACAGGCTAACAGAATGCATACGAAGACAAAATTCATCCTTCTGCTGAATACAAGAAACACACCTAAGCTTCAAAGATAGATATTACCTAAGGGTAAAGGGCTGGGAAAAGATCTTCCAATAAAATGGACCCAAGAAGCAAACAGGTGTGGCTATCCTAATATCTAACAAGGTAGAGTTCAAACCAAAATTAATCAAAAGAGATGAAGATGGTCATTTCATATTCATCACATGAGAAATCCCTCAACAAAAAGTCTCGATTCTGAACATCTATGCCCCATATACAAAGGCACCCACATTCGTAAAAGAAACGCTACTAAAACTCAAAGCTCACATAAAACCTCACACACTCATAGTGGGAGACTTCAACGCACCACTCTCACCACTAGACAGGACCACCAATCAGAAACTCAACAAAGAAACAAAAGAACTAGCAGAAGTTATGTCTCAACTGGGTTTAACAGACATCTATAGAATATTCCATCCAAACACAAAAGAATATAACTTTTTCTCTGCTCCACATGGAACCTTCTCTAAAATAGACCACCTACTAGGTGGCATAACAAACCTCAACAGATACAAAAAAATTGGAATAGTCCCCTGTATTTTATCACCACCATGCTTTAAAATTGGAATCCAACAACAACACAAATTGCCAAAACCTTACAAACTGATGGAAACTGAACAATGGGCAATTGCACCACACCTGGGTCAAAGAAGAAATAAAGAAAGAAATTAAGGACTTCCTAAAATTCAATGAGAATGAGGACACGACATATCTGAACTTATGGGATACCTTGAAAGTAGTGTTACGAGGGAAGTTCATTGCACTGGGTGCACATATGAAGAAAACAGAGGATAGTCACATTATAGAATTAACAGCACAACTAAAAGCCTTAGAACAAAAAGAAGCAAATTCATCCCGGAGGAGTAGACACCAGGAAATAATCAATTTGAGGGCTGAAACCAATAAAATAGAAACCAGGAAAACAATACAAATAATCAATGCAACAAAGAGTTGGTTTTTCAAGAAAATCAACAAGATAGACAAACCTTTATCCAATCTAACAAAAAAGTACAGAGAGATCATGCAAATTAACAAAATAAGAATTGAAAAGGGGGGCCATAACAACGGACACAGGAAATCTAGACAACTTTCATGTCATACTTTGAAAACCTGTACTCTACAAAATTTGAAGATTCAAAGTAAATGGACAAATTTCTGGATAACTATCACTTACCAAAATTAAACCAAAAAACAGACAAAAAACTTAAATAGACCTATAACCCCTAATGAAGCATCCATCAAAAGCCTTCCAACCAAAAAAAGCCCATGGCCAGATGGCTTCAGTGCAGAATTCTACCAGAAATTCAAGGATGAGCTAATTACAATACTCCTCAAATTGTTCCACAAAATAGAGACAGAAGGCACATTACCAAACTCTTTTTATGAGGCCTCATTCACCTTGGTACCCAAGCTCACATAGATACAACTAAGAAAGAAAACTGCAGACCAATATCCCTGATGAACACCGATGCAAAAATACTCAATAAAATACTGCAAACTGAATCCAGGAATACATCAGAGAAACCATCCACCAAGATAAAAGTAGGCTTCATCCCTGGGTTGCAAGGTTGGTTTAATATACAAAAATCTATCAATGTGGCCCACCACATAAACAAAGTGACAAAGAAAAAAACCATATAATCATCTCCCTAGATACTGAAAAGGCCTTCGACAAAATTCAACACCCTTTCATGATAAAGGTCTTGGAAAGATCAGAGATAACAGGAACATACCTAAACTTAATAAATGCAAAATACAGTAAACCAACAGCCAACATCAAACTGAATGGAGAGAAGCTTAAGTCAATTCTTCTAAAATCAGGAACAAGACAAGGCTGTCCTCTCCATATCTCTTCAATATTGTACTTGAAGTTCTAGCTAAAGCTATAAGACAAGAACAGGAGAACAAGGGAATCCAAATTGGAAAGGAAGAAGTCAAACTGTCTCTATTTGCAGATGATGTGATAGTTTACGTAAGCTACCCAATAAACTCTACCAGGGAACTCCTACAGCTGATAAGCACCTTCAGCAAACTAGCAGGATACAAGATAAACTCATAAAAATCAGTAGCTCTACTTTATTCAGACGACAAAGAGGCTGAGAAAGAAATCAGATAAACATCACCCTTTACAGTAGCCACAAACAACACAAAATATCTCGGGGTAACACTTACCAAACATGTGAAAGACCTATACAATAAGAACTTTGTGGCTTTAAAGAAAGAAATTAAAGAAGATACCAGAAAATGGAAAGATCCCCCATGCTCATGGATTGGAAGGATAAAGTAAAAATGGCAATCTTGCCAAAAGCAATCTACAGATTGAATGCAATCCCCATTAAAATCCCAGCACAATTCTTTACTGACCTTGAAAGGATAATAATCAACTTTGTAAGGAAAAACAAAAGACCCAGGATGCAGCACACACCTTCACCAGTGAGGAAGAACAACCACACCTTGAGGATTCTTCTCAAATCACGCTTTATTGGTGAGCCTCTTGGTAGAAGGGAGAGCAGGAAGCGAGGGGCCCTGAAAACCCAAATGCAGCTGCTTATATAGGGAAAAAAGGACACGGGTCGTACCCTGATTGGTCACAACCAAACTGCAGACACCCGAGGCCTCGGGATTGGCCAGAGACACTGTTCCTACTGTGCATGCGGGAAGCGCGGGACATGCAGTCTGAGGAGGCATTGCCTAATATGGAGTTGTTTACTGCATCCTGTAGGGGAGCGGTCACCATCCTGCAATGGTGGTGGCTTGCGGCTCCCCACAGTTCCCCCTTTTTATTTTAATATGAGCAGAGCAATGGTAGATGGTCTTATTCCTGTTCAGGTCCTCACCTCATGATGTGAAGACCGATCAAGGTACGCCTGGTCATAGATGGCACACCTTCTCCCGTGCAATGGAACCTTTATTCTATTCCTGGGAGGGGCAAAGGCTGTGTCATCAGAATCCTGGCAGAATGCCTTCCCCAGGGCAATGGGGCAATATTATTCCCCAGGGGGTGCAAAGGCCACGTGGAGAGGCCCTATTTGCTCTTTAAGGCAGAAAGCCAGATTTGCAGGGAGGAGCCAGACTCCAAGGCAGCCAGTGCTTAAGAGATAACAATCTTGTCCCTTCTGGTCTGGGCTCGCAGTCGGTATATTAACCAAAGGCAGATGATGCATCCCCCTAAGCAGCATGCCAAAAACATTCCCACCCCCACCCATTTTTTAAAGAAGGAGACAACTGAGGAGATCCAGGATAGAACAATTAGTAAAGGAAAAATTAGATAATATAAACAAGAAGGGAGGATAAACACATACTGGGGTAGGGGAATAAGAGGTGCTATTAATAATAGTCTGATTTTTCTTAACATAAGCCTCAGTAAGATTCATGGCACACAGGCATGAGTTTTGGGAAGGCTGACAGGATCTCCCATCTCAGTTCCGCCTTCCCTGGAGTCCACCAGGTCAGAAGTAGCAGCAGGATGATCCACCAAGGGGGTGAATTCCTCATCCAGCAGTTCAGCGGCATCCTCTACGTCTCTTGTCAATCGAGTCAGGACCCAATGGGGCGTCTCTTGGTTCTGTGGAAAAACACAAATAGCTCTCCTGGATCTCATGATAACTGGATCCGGTCCATGCCATTTGTTATCTATTACATCCTTCCACATAGCCATCCTTCTATCTGACATAGGGGTGTCCATGGCATGCCTCTCTGCTGCCATCCTTCCATCATAATTAGAAATTTAAAAATTGAGTGTGAAGAGTGCAAGAGAGACTCTCTCTCTGGGGGAGGCAACCTCCGCTATTCCCCCTTTTTGTTTTTGGAGCATTTCTTTGAGACTTCTGTTAGCTCGCTCCACAATACCCTGGCCTTGGGGATTATATGGCAATCCCAATGTGTGTTGCACTTGTAGTTGGGCGCAAAATGCGCGAAAACCATGAGATGTATAAGCTGGGCCATTATCAGTTTTTAGGCGTTGGGGCTTTCCCCATGCCGCCCAGGCCTCTAGGCAGTGAGTCTTCACATGGGATACCCGTTCTCCTGAGAGAGGAGTAGCATGAATGACACCGGAACAGGTGTCCAGTGAGACATGTAGGTATTTTAATCTGCCAAATTCATTCATATGAGTCACATCCATTTGCCAAAGAGAATTAGGTTTGAGCCCTCTGGGGTTAACCCCAATATGAGGGGGATGAATAAAGGTCACACACGATGAGCAAGCCTTTACGATATTCCTGGCTGTATTTCGGGACAATGCAAATTTCTTTATCAAGGTACTGGCAGGCACGTGATATAGCTTATGGAATCCTTTAGCTAACTCAATCGGGTCTGCAGCCAACAAGGCTATGGCTCGAGTGGCCTGGTCTGCCTGTTCATTAGCTGCAGACATTGGGCCTGGGAGCAAAGAATGCGTGCGGATATGACCAACATAAAAGGGATTCTCTCGGTTTAATATCTGGCTCTGGATTTGTGCCAGAATGTTAGAAACCGTACTGGCCTGCCGAATAGAAGCGGCAACTTCAAGGGAAGCAACAGCATTGACAACATATTGTGAATCAGAAAACAAATTAAATGGCTCAGGATATCTTTTGAATGTCCAGGACCGTTAAGCATTCTGTAATTTGAGGTGTATCTGGCCGAAATTCCAACATTATGGGTTTTTGGCCCTCTATTATTATTGTACCCCTTCCAGTTTTAGATCCATCAGTAAAAATAGTCAGGGCCCCAGGCAAGGGCTCCCGAGAGGTTGCCTTGGGAAAATAAACCAAATTTTTCTCAACAAAATTAAGCAATGGATGTTTTAGATAATGATTATCTATAACATTTGAAAAAGCACAAACTAAGATAGACCATTCATCAATTGTAGCTGCTAAGACTTCAACTTGTTGCCTCATGTAAGGGATAATCAATTTATCAGGCAGCTTAGTGAAATGAGTCAGGCTAAATTTCAGACCCAACTTGGCTTGTGCTGCCACAAGTTAGGGTTAATATTGGATAGTTCTCATTCCTATTGAATTACCATGCAGCCACCATAAATGACCATTTTGCCATAATACACCTGTGGGAAAATTCTTTGATTTCAAAATGTATAAAAACAATGGCAAGGTAGGATCAAACCGATTTAATTGAGCTATCATGATAGCTTCCTCTATTTTCTTCAAGGAACCTAGTGCTGCAGTAGTCAAGGTCCTACAAGAAGTAACGTCCGGATTGCCTTCCAGAATTGAAAATAAGGGCATTAGCTCTGACCGAGGAACGTTTAAATATCCTCTGATCCAATTAATATCTCCCAACAGCTGTTGAAAATCATTGAGAGTTCTCAAAACAAAAACAGGGAATGCGGAGGCCAGGTGCCTCCATGTATCCCTTTTTATAAAATGGCAGCCTCCTCCCGTTTGAGCATAGGAAGGAGGCGCAGAGGGAGGCCAAGATTCCCGGGGTGCAATGGGGACATCGGCTTTTCCCATGGAAACATTATAGGCAGGAGGCTATCGCCGTCCGTACCTTTCTCCTTGATACTCAGCTGCAGCTTGTTCTAATTCCTCCTCCTCTTGGGAACTTAGTTCTGATAGTTCCTCACCTGAGGATCCATCATTCGAGGATTCTTCACCTGATAATCTTAAATCTGAAAATTCCTCGAGGCCCGGATAAAGGGAGTCCCCTTTATCTTCTTTATCCTTTTTTTCTTCCTTGTTTTGTTTTTCCTTTCTATATTTTTCCTTAATATTTTTATATATATATTTTTTCTTTTCTTAGGCCTAGTTATGTCTTCCCCTTTTGAATCTGACTCTGAAAGGCTATCCTGATGTTTTATAAGCGCCTTGCATCCTTCCTTAAGTATTCCCTTTCTGCATTTTCGGCAAGAGAAACAACAAAAGAGAACAACAAAAACAAGAATTACAAAGGCAAGGCAGAATGCAAGCAGAGAAACCTCAGCAATCAGCATTCCCAGAAGACTTACCGACGTCGCCACTCCGCGTGTCCAGTTCTGAATCCTCTTCGGCCCCTCACTCGGTGTCCGAGATTCCCGGGTTTCGGCACCAGGATGCGGCACACACCTCGACCAGCGAGGAAGAACGACCACACCTTGAGGATTCTTCTCAAATCACGCTTTATTGGAGCCTCTTGGTTGAAGGGAGAGCAGGAAGCGAGGGGCCCCGAAAACCCAAATGCAGCTGCTTATATAGGGAAAAAAGGACGCGGGTCGTACCCTGATTGGTCACAGCCAAACTGCATACACCCGAGGCCTCAGGATTGGCCAGAGACACTGTTCCTACTGTGCATGCGGGAAGCGCGGGACATGCAGTCTGAGGAGGCATTGCCTAATATGGAGTTGTTTACTGCATCCTGTAGGGGAGCGGTCACCATCCTGCAATGGCGGCAGCTCGCGGCTCCCCACTCCAGGATGGCCAAAAAACCCTGTACAATAAAAGAACTTCAGGAGGCATCACCATCCCTGATTTTAAGCTCTACTACAGAGGTATAGTTCTGAAAACTGCCCGGTATTGACACAAAAATAGACAGGTAGACCAATGGAATCGAATCGAAAAATCCCGATATTAATCCACACACCTATGAACACCTCATTTTTGACAAAAAAAAAGGTAAAAAAAATACAATGGGGGGAGGAAAGCATCTTCAACAAATAGTGCTAGCACAATTGGATGATGGTGTGTAGAAGCCTGCAGATAGACCCATGTCTATGAGCATGCACAAAAAACTCAAGTCCAAATGAATCAAAGAGCTCAACATAAATCCAGCCACACTGAACCTCCTAGAAGAGAAAGTAGGAGGTACCCTTGAACAAATTGGTATAGGAGACCACTTCCTGAGCATAACTCCAGTAGCATAGACACTGAGATCAACAATTAATAAGTGGAACTTCCTCAAACTTAGAAGCTTCTGTAAGGCAAAGGACACAGTTGACATGACCAAGTAGTAGCCTGGGAAAATTTTTTTACCTATCCTACATCTGACAAAGGGCTGATCTCCAAAATATACAAAGAACTCAAGAAATTAGTCAACAAAACACCAAATAGCCCTATTAAAAAATGGGGTACAGAATTGAAGAAATTCTCAATAGAGGAAATCAAAGAGGCTGGAAGACACTTAAGAAAATGTTCAACATCCTTATCTATCAATGAAATGCAAATGAAAACAACTTTGAGATATCATCTTACTCCTGCCAGAATGGCTAAAATTAGAAACACTAATGATAACTTTTGCTGGAGAGGATGTGGAGAATGAGGAACACTCCTTTACTGCTGGTGGGAGTGCAAACTGGTACAGCCATTTTTGGAGATCAGTATGGCTGTTCCTAAGGAAAATTGGAATTAGCTTACCACAGGACCCAGCAATTCCACTCTTAGGTATATACCCAAATGACTCACACATCCATGCAACAAAGATGTGTGCTGAACTGTGTTCATAGCAGCATTTTTTGTAACAGCAAGAACCTGGAAGCAACCTAGATGTCCCTCAACTGAAGAATGGATAAAGAAGATGTGGCACATTTACACAATGGAATACTACTCTGCAGAAAAAAATAACAGAATCTTGAAATTCACAAGCAAGTGGATGGAACTTGAAGAAACCATCCTAAATGAGGCAACTCAGTCACAAAAAGAGGAACAGGAACCCAGTCACAAAAAGAGGAACAGGGTATGTACTTGCTCATATATGGATTTTAGACCTAAAGCAAAGGATCACCAGCCTATAATACACACCACCAGACGAACTGGGATACAAGGTGTATTCTTAAGAGATTCATATATGGTCCCTCACAAAAGGGGGAAGGGACAAGTCCTCAGAGCACTTGGGGAAGAGGGGCAGTGAATGGAGAGAGAACTAGGAAAAAGAGATGGTTAGGTGAGGAAAACATGTATGACTAGATAGAATGAGTCAGGGTGAGAGGGGGGACATATAAAGGGAGCCATTATGGTTTGAAGAGAAAACAGAATCTAAAGAATGGTCTAGAGAACTACAAGACTGACTCCAACTAATAATTCGAGCAACGATGGAAAGGCTACCATAAATGCCCTTCCCTGATAGTGAGATCATCAACTAAATTATCCGCCATCATGGAGTCCTCATCTAGTTCCTGCTGGAAGCAGAAGCAAATACCCATAACCAAACACTGAGTTGATCTAGAATCCAGATGCAGAGAGAGGGGACAAGACCAGGTTGCAGAAACACACAAAGACCTGAACAAGGTGGAGCTAATGACCCTCCCCCACACACAGATAGCTGGGAACCCAGCATGGGACTGACTCAGACCCCCTGAATATGGGTCTCAGCTAGAAGGACTGAGCAGTCTGAGGGACCTCAGACAGTAGAAACGGGATCTATTCCTGGTGCACAAATGGACCTTTCAGACACATCCCCCGTGGAGGGATACCCCCTTAACCTAGAGACAGGAGAGAAGTCCTAGTCCCTACTTCAAATGACTTGACAGATTTACATGACCCAACCTGGATAGCATAGCCCTACAAGTGGAATGGGGCTGGGGGGATGGGAAGGGAGGGTGGCCAGGGTGCCTGTCACAGGGGAAAGAGTGTAAGAGGGAGGGAGAGAGGGTTGGACAGAGGAAGAGAGAGGAAACTGGGATTCACATGTAAAGTTTTTAAATTATATTATTTATAAAAAATTAAAAAAAATGTTTTCAAATGTTAAGTCTCCATATCCACAATAATAAAAAGTAACCATGTCAAATTGATTGTAAAATATTCCAAATATTTTTTTTGCCTGGAGTACTGCCTCACTTCAGAGATCTCAACTATTGGGAGATTTAAAGTGGAAGGGTTCAAAGATGTTTATATGCAAGAAAAGGGCCTACATGGTAGAGAAACAACTTTTGTGTATCAGTTACTTTTCTATTGCTGTTAAAAGTCACCATAACAACAAATTGGAGCCTTGCAGACAGTTTCATTGTGTGAGTTCATGGCCATCATGGCAGGGAGAATTGTAACAGGCAGGCATAACATTAAAGCAGTGGGTGAGAGCTGAATCACGAAGGTGACAGAGACACAGCTAACTGGGAATAGCATAGGTTTCTGAAATCTCAAACTCCATGCAACACACGTAGTGACACACCCCTCAAGCAATGCAATACCTCCTAATCCTTCCTGTGGGAGTATATTATTTATGATTTATTAAAATTTGCCTGAGGATTCAGAAAACAAATTCAGCCACAAGTCATAGAATCCAAGCACATATCTTTTAGCTCAGGACTCATGATTAAGAGAGAGATAGTTCTCTTGTTATTTCACGGCCACACAGACTACACAAAATATAACGAGTCCTAAAAAGAAACAGTTCACACAAAGATGATCTCAGCACTTGGGATCACACCTTTAACCCCAGGACTCATGAGAGGTATTTAAGACAGGAGCAGGATCTCAGAGCTGGCATTCATTCTCCAGACACATTGAGGACAGGATGTCTCAGTCTCAGGATTCTCTCCAGACTCAGTATTCTGAGGGTTGGTAGATAGTGCATGGATCAGCCCTTTTAGCCTGAGGTAGCAGCAAGATCTATTGGCCAGCTGCTCTGCTTTCCTGATCTTTAGCTTGAAGCTTGAACCCCAGTATCTGTCTCTGGGTCTTTTATTTGCTGTATTACACCTTCTCAAATAGTTCCATCAACTAGGTAACCAGATATACAAAGATATAAGCCTATGGGGGCCATTCTTAACCACAGTGTGTGTGCAAATGGACAGAGAAATATGCAGTATAGTTATGTGAGAGACGGATCCAGCTGAGTAACTTACTATGAAGAAATTCCTGTGATGTATTTACACAAATTTCCAGTGAAATACCTTCATCTCTCATTTTCCGTGAATTGTGTATGTCTACAGACACTAACTTTATTAACTCATTTTGCAATTCTTCTGAAGTTTAAATGTCACATCTTAATTGTAAGAGATGAGTTGCCTAGGTAACAAACTTCAAACTTAGAAGAGACTTCACTCAACTGTGGCCTGTACATGATAAGAAATGGATACTGGCCCACCTCTGACTCCATATTCTGGAACATGGCTGTAATTTGTTTGAAGACACAGATAAGTTGCAGATCTAAGTCCATGTATATTATTTTCAGCTTTGAACAAAGATTGGAGGCCACCAGGAAATAAATAAAAGGAAAAGTCCCACATGGCATATGGAACCTCTTGTCAACCATCAGGTACTATTGACCTGGGGAATGCTCAATTGAACTGACCACTGAAGAAACTGCTTCCAGTTTCTATTCTTAAACCATGAAAATAAAAGTCCAAAGAAGTGAAAATACCTCATTCTAATTCCCATAGCTCATGTGGACTGGACTAAAAATGGTCTTCATTTAGTTTCTTCTTAACTCTTTTCCTTGAATCAAAAGAGTTCAACATTTCCAAGAAGACCATTCTTGTATCAGCATAAGAGAAAATTCACAACTGAAATTAACAGGTCACGAATCCATGAACTTCCTATCTTTAAAGATACAGTTTCCCAGATTTTAATATTTTATGACTCTGTTTTCAGTCTTGGTGAATTATGTAATGAAAAAGAAAACTTATCCTCCACTAACTCGATGATGCAGTCTGGTTTACCAATGTTTTTAAAAATCTTCGATGGGCTCTCATTGCAAAGAGAAGTATTGTTCTTTGTGCCTCACCCTGTTCCTCTAAGTTATAAATTACACTCACCAAAAGAGATGTGAATGACTATCATTGGAATGCATAGAACATGTTGACTCATATAGATAAATATATATTGAAGAAGGTCACTTGTAATAAATCTGATCTGCTGAAGGATAGAGAACATGATTATTTCCAAAATCATTGTGTTGAAAAATTATAATTAAAAAATTAACTGTTGAATTCTACCTTCAGGCTCATATAGTCATGAGATGTCTTAAACAATATTCTGTCGTGTGAATCTTTCATCTTCAAAGATGATGCAGATCACAAATGGCATCCTTCTATCAGAGATAACAAAGCAATATGACTATAGCCAGCATCAAAGAACAACAATAAGATTGTTTGAAAAATGGGCTTGAAAGTATTCAGAAAATCACTTCCTCTTCACCATATAAACATTATTCATTCCACCTACTTCAGAGGACAATTTCAAGTTTCCTTTTAAAGACTCTTCAAGGTACTAAAGAAACAGATTTTTGAATATACCACCTATCTTGAAGCAAATAAGATTATCTAACTGTTCTTACTTTTAAATGCTCTATTTTTTCATATTTTTCAACTTAATCTTTGTTATCCTGGTGTGCAAAATGTAACCAACAGGATAATTTTGATTATAAGTCTTGTTAAAAGTACTCTAAGTACACTAACTTTTAAGGGTGCAGTCATGGAACACATACCTGGACAGTATCAAAAGCTCTTGAGTTGGACTTAAGACTCACTCGACAAAAGACTCAACAGAAGGGAAGTCATGCCACACACTGCGAAACTAGGCAAATATCCAGAACTACTGTTGTTTGGAGGAGAACCTACAACCACCACTTTACTAAACTAGCACAACACCTAATTACACTCTAAACATGTGTCCTTATACCTACAGGTAAGTGTAGTCCTATTTCCTCATTGAGGAAACTTTCCTTTGCAACAGATAAAGGCCATCAAAGGAAACCACAAGCAATTTAAATTCAGAGTTGTGGAATCTAGTCTTAACTGATACATCCACAGAATGATTCCTGTCCCTAAGATTCAGGGAACACTGTAGAAGAGGGGTTGGAAATATTGTCAGAATAAGAAGATAATGGAATTCTCTGTGAGTCTGTGTCTCCTAGCAATGTCAGATGCTACACCCATAAATCCCTATCATGACTGCCTAAACATGAGCTGAGCAATGACAATAGTAGACATACTAATGTGTAAGGCAGAATGCCACTGAGAGACCTCAACCCTACACAAGAACTACCAGCAACTAAGGAATGCTGAGAGTGATAGAAATAGTTTTACCCAAGAAAAACACACCAACTGGTTATCAAATACCAAGTGGTCAGCCGTAAAAACATACATACAAGTGATGTCATTCAAATTGTGTAGATGACATTTAAGGGCATATATATCCTATATATCCATTTACATGTATATACAACAACAACAACAACAATAACAAAAACATGTAACAACAACAAAAGTCCATGAACTTTATGGTGAGCAAGGATGGAGAAAGGAGAGGAACAGGAAGTGTGAGAAGGTATAATTATGTTATAGTCTCAAAAATAAAAGAATAAATACACTAAGAATTGACCTAGCCAACCTGTAGCAGAATTAATAGGTGATTTTAATCTGCTCAACTCAAATAATGAGTTATCTGGCTCTAGCTTCATGAAGTGTTACTGAAGGTGTTTCCATTTTAATAGAGATCAGCAAGTCAGTAAAGAATCCTTAAGAGCTTTTCTCTAGCTACTGTGTCCAGATCACTGATACTAGCTATTAATTTAAACAAAAATAAATACAGCCATTGGTGTAGCTGGCCTACTATACTGGCACTGCAGGAAGGATATGCATTTCCATTCTCAAGCATAAGTATTATCACCATTATTACTTTCTGTTTTAATGTGACTAAGCATGTCTGTTTCCAAGTGTTGCCTTTGACATTGCTTTCCAACCATACAGAACATTTTGATGCAATGTCCTGCAGAACAGAGAATACTTAAGCAGCTTTCCTGGAAAATGAAAATCCAGGAAGTGAGTCAAAGAAAATCCAGTCAAAGTGAGAAGGGAAAGGCACCAGGTGAGGACACCATGAGAGTTGTAGACATAACAGTTTCTAGAGTACATCTTCTCAAACCAAGAAGAAAAACAGCACTATTTTCCATTAATTGCCTCTGTTAGGCATTCTTCCATAGTAACAGAAGTCTTACTGTGACAAGGGGCCATTGTAAGTGGCTGTGTGCTCTTTTACATCTGCGTTCTCTACCTATGCTGAATATGAAAGCGGCCGTGTTTGTAATAACTCTGTGTCCTCCATGTAGTCTTGCTGGCAATGCCTGTTCTGAGGACTTCAAAAACAACATTGTTTTTGGGTCTTTGTAAATTCTACATAGAAATTTGTGTCACCTGTGAACAAAGACAATCTCATCTCTTCCTTTCCAATTTGTATCCCTTTCATCTCCTTTGGTGGCCTTGAATTGCATTATTTAATTACTAGGACATAGATGAACTGAATTGGTAACAAAAAAAAATCAAAGACTTTTAAGATGTTACTATTCAGATTCTGCATTTCATTATTTATGTGAAATGATTTTATTCCCATTTTAATGCACCTAAAATTCTAAATTCTAAATGTCCCTTATCATTGACCAAAGTGCAATTCATCACAATTTCATCACTTGTTGCTTCTGCTTTTTTGTTTTGCTCTTCCTTCTAAATATTTCCTTGGCATATATTCATTCTACATTCTGGTGAATTTCATAATGACATTTTCATACAAATATATAAAATACTTAAATAACATTAATTCCATTACTCCTGTCTCCCCCTCTCATTCCCAGAATTACCATTTATTCCACAATTTTTCTTTCTATTTGTATGTTTTATATATGACTTAACATATCTTTAGAGAATATAATACCTGCAAAGGGAAGACAATACCTTGTCTTTTTCAGTAATCTATAAAAATGATAGATGTTAACACATTAATTTAAATAACATGTGCTAAAACAGGATTGTAACTTCTCTTATCAGTTTTGTAAGTAGTTGAAGAAGAGCAGAAAGTTGGAGAATATTGGTGAAGATATCCCATTTATATTTTAACTATGTGTCTGGAATCACTGTTTCAACAAATGCTAGTCTTTAATCTTACTTCTATGGCTTCATACTAGCTTGTAATGATATGTTATTAATGATTTATTAAAGCTTGCCTGAGAATTCAGAAATCAAAGTCAGCCATAAGCCATGGAAGCCAGGCATACACTTTTCAGGACTCACAAACTAGGAGGTGATGGTATACACCTTTAATCCTAGGACTAAGGATTAAGAGGTAGACAGATCTCTGTGAGGCCAAGGCCACCCAGTCTACACAAGATTGATCCATTCCCTAAGAGAAACAGCTCATACAAAGATGATCTCAGCACCCTGGATCACAGGTCTTTGATTCCACCATTAGAGAGGCATATAAGACAGGAACAAGGTCTCAGTTATCAGGCATTCATTCTCCAGCCACTCTTAGGATTGGAAGCATTCATTGTCCAGCCATATTGAGGATAGGAATACCCCAGCACTTTTAGAGGTAAGAGCTCTTTGGTAGCCTGGCTGCTTTGCTTTCCTGATATTCAGGTTGAACCCCAAAATCTGTCACTGGGTCATTTATTAATCTGTGTTACACCAGCTTGTATCTAGAACCATTCTACTTAGTAGAACAGAACAAAAGGGAAAGAATAGTATATTTTACAAAAGTGTGAAAGAAACCTTATGTATAATTGTAACTAGTGAACACACATAATGTTGTGGGTGTTCTGTGTCCTTCACATTTCTGATGCTCTGATGAACCACATTGACCAGAATGAACTTTGGGGGGAAAGACAGTTTGTATCCTAGACTTCCAAGTAATGCTTTATCACTGAGGAAGGTTGGGACTGGAATTCCAGGAGGCAGGAGCTGATGCAGAAGCCATGGGGGAGTACTGCTTACTGCCTCACTTTCTGGCTCATCCCAAGCCCACTGGTCTAAGGATGATACTGCACACATCAGGCTGGGATTCTCCCCTCCCCCCCAATAAATCAATTGAGACAATCTTTTACGGACATGGCTAGAGGCTAATCTGATCTGAGAAATCCCTCAGTTGAAATTTGTTTCTACGATAAGGCTTTGGAAAAGCTAACATCTGAACCACACTGGGCAGTCTGATGCTAAAGGTTTTGAAAGTTTCAGAAAGAAACTGAAGGACAGTTCTGTAGGAATTTCCCAGAGCACCTGCCATGTGTGCTATGCATGTGTGTGTTTTATTTGAATGGTATAGAAATGATTTGGGAGTGATCCTTCATTTGTTTTGTGTCTTAGCTTAGAAAATGTAGTGTTTCTAAGGTTCAGATCCCTAAAAATAAAATAGCAAAACTTTTCTCTCAATATCTGTAAATTTAAACTGAGACAGTATACATGAATGTAGTGTCTGATACGTTGAAGGAAACAGGTTTCCACAGTATTTAGTGCTGGTTTTCTTCTTTGCCAGTAGCATATGTAATTTTTCATCTCAAGTTATGCTTGTAGGAGTGAGTTAATTTTGTTGTTATTGTATTACTTTTTACTCATTCCTTCTATTACCAACTTCCTACATCTTCACATTCTTGAAGTTTTTATAATTATTGAAAAAGATGGATAGTTTGTGTCTCAGCTCAGTGAACATTTCTCCTACTATATTTTCTATAAAAGAACTGTATAAGACAAATTAGAATTCAGTGTAGTTACTGAACATGATATTATATCTGTCAATATGGGTAATTTATTTAAACATTCATGCTCACAAAGAACATGTAATGTAATTCTATCTGGGCATTTGTATAGGTCATTAATAAAACACACACTCATATGTATATGTACATGCACACATACACACAAATACACTGTATATACAAAAAGCACTGTGGGGGGCTTGATGTGTGTTGATCCAAAGAAGATCATGGTAGATTGGATATTCCTACAAGACATTTTTTAAAAAATCCAGAAGAAGGATGCAATGCCATAATACAAACATAACATACCTGGGTGTCATGGAGATGCAGACTTTGTATTTGTGCACTGTGTCACCAAGGAAGGTACACTCGTGCCTTAGTTTCTGACATAGTAGGAAAAACTTCACTACAGTTTTAAGGATGTTTAATTTCAAAGGATCTTCTGATTAGGAGGCACAGCTACCAATATGAGATTCTATGGCTCTACAGGTTGGCACAGGCCATTAGAGCACTCACTGCTCTTGCAAAGGACCCAGGTTCAGTTCCCAGCACCCACGTGGTAGCTCACAACCATTTGCAACTCCAGTTCCAGAGGATCTGATGCCCTCTTCTAGTCTCTGCAGGCAGTACATGCCTGTAATACACATACATTCTTGCATGCAAACAGTCATATACACAAAGAAAGAGCAAATAAATCTTTTTAAAAAAGATTGTTCTAGTCTTTGGTTCCCCCACATCTAATTCTCTTTATAATCAGGGGTTCAGCACTGTTTGCCTTATTTACATTATAGCTAGCACCTTGCCCATCTGGTCTCGGTATGACTTTCACATATTCACAAACATTGAGAATTATGGTTATATTTTTATTTTATATCTAGGATAGCTCTGAATTTAACTTTGAGTCTGATTTTTATTTTAATCAAAGATGAGAGTATAGTGGTACATTTACTTAGTGGGTAAATTACTTTTTAATCACTTGAAAACACCCCATTCAGACCATTAACACTCTTAGAAATTTTGGTTCAGAATAATTTCCATTTAATTTTTAATGAAATAAAATGTGCTACACAATTAAAAATCATGACTTTTTAATGTTGAAGTTTTCAATTACTTTTTTTTATTCTCTCTTCTCACTTTAAGCATTTTGTTGATAGCTATTTTAATATAATATGGCTCCAGCACATACTAGTGTGCTTGGAAATAAGTAATTGGAGAAAATCCTAAATTTAATCACAAAGTACACTGATGGCATTAAAAAAGATTTGACAATCCCAAATATTTCATATTGCTATTATTTTTAGGAATATTAACTTATGTACCAGTGAATTTCAGGCATGGTAGGTAAAAATGACTATGCTAACCAATATTTCATGAAAGTGAAAAAAAACCCAGAAATTTAGGTTCATAACTTTAGATCTGTCTTCATAAAGAAAGCCAGTTTGTTTATTGGAAGCCCATCAATGAGAATACAGGATCCCTCATGAGGTCATACTTTAACTATAAAATGACTTTTAAAAAAAAATAATCTGAAGACTATTGATGGTTTTCTCTCTGGTACACATATATTAAATGATGTGCTACATTTGAATTCTAAAATGCAGAATATATATATATATATATATGTATGTATATATATATATATATGGTACTTAGGTACAAATATGAGTTATTGCTCTGAATTCCATAATTTTTCTCAGCATTGATCCAGAATGACAACACAAAGCAGAACACACAGAAAGAACACAAAGAAGATTGACAGAAGCATGACTATCTTGTTTATTTGACTTCATTAAGGAGGGAACAGTGAGTTCTGAAAAGTTTCCACTACTAATTGATATAATTTTGATTGTTAAATTTAATTTTTATTATTATTTATTCATTTTTTCCTTTTTTAAGTTTACAAAGGTGGGTTTCATTATGGCTGTCCAAATAAGTGTACCTGCCTGACTTCACAAATTAATATCCAATTTTCTGATATAAACATTGATGTCCAATAAAGACTACAGAAGCTAACTACTAAAGTGTTTCTAGATACTTGTGGTAGATCCCTAAATGCAAAAATTAATTTGATTGCATCTCATTGTTTTTCTCATACCTATTAAATATAAATTTCAAGGCATTATGTTTGTTCCTTTTCTTTTAGAACAAGTGGAAAATGTGAATAGAGACCTGAACAGCACTGAGTTCCTTTCCCATCTTCCAAGGTAAAATAAATGACTCTTAATAGAAACCACAAACTGCAAAGCATATTTTCGTGTGGTTTTAGCTCCATGTTAAAGTGGTGTTAGAGTAATAGGGCAAAAAGTAAACGTGGCAGGATGAGCCATCATTTGAAAGAAACATCATCATGATAAAACATAAAAGGAGGTTACTGTATAGTTGGAGAAGCACACAAAACTGTAAAACCTCTATGAGATGTAATTCAGAAAGAATGGCAGAAGTTAGGAGCAGAGAATATAAGGAAATACTGAATCTTAAAATTATTCATATGTCTGGTTGGGAGTTGATGCTACTGTAGACATAGTAACAGACTATTGCAGGAATTAAGCTGTGGAGAATATAATACATTTACCAGATTTCATTGTAAAATAACAGAGTAAGAGTTGACTGTGATGAGGATCCAAAAACGCACAAAGCACTGGGGAGGGAGTAGAGCTGTAATGGAGTATATTAAACTGAAACATGTGATTACATGATCCCAGAGCATGGAGAGAACTACCCCATTTCCTACCTGTCATGTGCATCATGGGTGGGAGCGAGAAGTCCTCTTACCAGTCCATCAATGTCTGAGGCAAGTAAGATAGTTGGCCCTGAGGTTGTAAGAGCAGGAGAGCTAGTCCTGGCCCTCATCTGCTAAAGCACTTGGGAGAGTGGCTCTTACACCACATCTGGGCTATACAATAGAGCTGACCTGAGGTGTGGGTTGGGAGATCTCACCCTGAGGACATGAAAGCAGAACTGGCCCCACCTCTTTCTCATCACTGTGAAGGGTAAACTTGCCAAGGCAGTTGAGGGGAGCTCACCCTGGTGGTGAGTACAAGGGAAAACTGGCAGGCTGACCAAAGCTGCAACTACCCAGACCCAGACCCAGAACCAGAGTGATGGTTTGGGCCACCCTAATATCCACCCCATCTGTGATCTGCTAAAGCACATGAAGGGATCAGTCCTGAACACCCAAAAGCTGCAGGATTTCCACAAAACAGGGCAACAGTAGCCTTACCTGGATTGCCTGGTCTTGCCAGAATCCAGCTTCATTGTCACAGTTGTTCTGGATGTGATTGTGACATTGATAGTGATGGTGATGATGGCGATAGTAGTGATATTCTGGAGACCTTGACATTGGAAGAATGTCTGTGTTCATAGTTGGTAAAGTTATTGACTGCTATTCCATAACTGCTAGTTTTAAGAATACACTAAGTCACTGCTGGTCAATGGCAGGAAACATCTGTTATAGCCCTGAACCTTAGAAGTTCTGAATTGTCAGTAGCTCTTGCTGCTGACGACCATAGGTACAATAGCCACAGCCAGGTCACTGTTGTGATGGTGCAGAATGTTCCCTGTGTTCCATAGACTTTTTCCTCTTATGAAGGTGGCTGTGCATCAACAGAATTCATCCTCCAATGTCTGTCTAGGTTTTCACATTATTTTAACATGTTTGAGGGTCTCGCTCAGCTTCATGACTACAGAGATCAATAAACTATACCCATGCTATATTGCTCAGTTGCTAGTGACAGCAGGATGCGGAATATATGTATTTTTAACTTCCAATATTTCATCTGTCAGTAGGTTGATCAGGACTTAACACCATCACTTGTCAAGAGCTGCTGTGTATAACACACAAGACAACATTTATGTAGTTGTAAAATAATGACTGTTGGCTTCAAATCAAATCATCATCTTTTAGGAGACAGGAAACAACACGAGTCACGAATGACTTTCCTTTGATGGCTTAGGTTACTAAAAGAGTAGAAAACATTTGATGATAACCTTAAACTGAAACACCAAGGTTAGAATATATTTTTGTGGCCCCTCACATACAGCAACCCCCCTGACATTTCAGATAATCGTCTTGAAGAGTCTGTAGCAATTGTGAGACATGCAGACATTTAACAAGTGTAGAAGACGGGAAGTTTTAATAGAAGCTCATTTTTAGAAATGCCTGGGAAAATATCAGAAAAATAACATATGTTTTAAATGTGCTTGTCTTGAAGTCTGCCAGCTTCTTGACACAGATTTAACTTACATAAGTGCCTTTCTCTCCAGGCATTTTAGAGTCCAGCATTAGTCACTAAGTACCATTCACTGTTTTCTGGCAACAAAGACACCGAGGAACATTTTCTAGGTGTCAAGCAGACTCGTCATCACACATAAAGTTCCAGCCATTAGATAATTGCATGTTCCCTAAGAAAATGAAGTGCTTGGACACAGCCCATCTTTCCTGCAGGTTGTGCCTCTGGCCACAGGAAGCATTTGACAGCAACTTGGAGGACATACTAGCAGTATCTGGATGTGGAGATTGTGTGATAAAGCATTCAAGACAACAGAGCGGTGGCTTAGCAAGTAAGGGCATTTGCTGAGCAAGAATGAGGATAAGAGTTCTTGTCCCAGCACCCAAATTGCAATGCTTGTCTTCAACCATGGTGGTGGTGGTGGTGACTGGGTCTTGCTGGCTTCCAGTCTAGTAAGTATTTGGCAAGCTCCAGGTTCAGTGAGAGACCCTGTCTCAAGTGATAGAGAATACCTACTGTCCACTTATGTTCTACGGCAGGCACACACAAGCTTATGTGTGCACAAACAGATACACACAACACACACACACACACACACACACACACACACACACATCAGGGTCTTGACTTCACACACCACACATCCACACATGCACAGAAAGAGATACAGAAGCAGATATATATAGAGAGAGACAGAAACAGAGAGAGACACACAGTGAGATCAGAATCTATATCTCCAACTAAAATGAACTTTTTGCAATTTTTACCACAAGGCTCTGTTTTTGTTTTTGTTTTGTTTGTTTGTTTGTTTTGTTTTTTTTTTCTTATTTTGAGGTAAATCCTCTTACAACCTTGTATCTAAGTTTCTGCATATGATTGGGCACAATAGTATTAGGTTTTGTTCTAGTCTGTGATTGGAGGCAAACCATACTGTTTTCTAGCAGAGATTCTTCTTGGAAAGCAGAATAAAACACCTGTAATATAAATGAGCAATAATGAAGATGTCTGGCCCATGGGTTTAAACTTCCTATCTGTAGTTGACTTTATTTCTTTATTTGTTTTTTGTTTGTTTTTTTGTTTTTCTCTTTGGGGACCTGCTGCTCAGCTTCCAAATACAAGGAGACTTATTACTTATGAATTTGATGTTTTGCCTCTGAACTTTTTACCTTCCTTTATTCTGTATGTCTTTTCTTTCCTTCTTACTCGTGGCAGGCTGTCTAGCTGGATGGATGGCCCCTGACATCCTCCTCTTTTTCTCATTTTCTCAATCCTCCCTCTTCTCTCTCTTCCCTAGATTTCTCCTATTTTTTCTTTGTATGCCAGCCATGTCTATCCCTCTCCTGCCTAGCTATTGGATGTTCAGCTTTTTATTAGACAAATCAAGTGTTTTAGAGTGACAAAGAAACACAGCTTCCCAGAGTAAGACAAATGCAACATAAAAGAACACAACATATCTTTGCATCATTAAACAAATATTCCATGCCATACACAAATGTAACACATCTTAAACGAATATTCCACAATAGCTATCATTATTTCCAAATGCTTCTAACTTTTGTCAAATAATCCAGGACAATAAAATCTAGAATAAATGCAGAAACATGACTTAGGTGACGGGCTAACCATTAGCCTCATAACAGTAAATATGACCTGCCATGCAGTAGAGTTAGGTCACGGTTCTTTACACAGAACTCCAAACTCCTGAAACTTCTGTTCCTAGGTGTTAGGAGTGTTGATGGTGTACTAACCCAGTGGCTCACTATAAACTCCTTGGGTAGTTTCAGGGTTGGAATTGTTCACCAGAAAGACCAACCACATGCTGGAAATTTGGAAGCTTGAGCAAGAAGATCATACTCTATCAAGAAGCCTATCATATAATCAGTCAATCAACTAAATGCAATGAAATAAGAAGGTGTTCTTGGTTCTGAGTATGTGATGGAAGGGTACCCTTAGCATTTCCTTCCAGACCCTACCTGCCATCTGACGTGGCGCTGACTTGCATTTTTCTTGATAAAACTTTGATTACATGGATGACACTTTCTTGGGGTCTGATTCTCAATTTTAATTAATTGGGAAGCCAGTAAGGGTAATAGAAGATGCTGCATTTATATCCAGTTGGTCAGAATTACATGTCACAGGGATTACAGCTGAAATACTCAGGTATATTAAGTAGTTTTCAACATTTGTACTGAATCTGATTGGTGAGACCCAAAGCTATCTTTCTGACGCCTAATACACAGCAAAGAGACTAGGAAACATCTTGAAACACCTACTTTCCCATCTCCATCAGATGGGATATCTTCATAGTGGATAGTGTATATACTTTCTGCAAAACCATTACTCACTAACTCACCACTGGAGCTTGAGGTCAAGACAACAGTCCTTGGTTGTTTCTTAAATAATAAATAAATAAATATAACTATCATATGATGAAGCTGTGTCACTCCATATGAAAATATCCAAGTTAACCTGTCACATCCATGCTTATTGCAACAGTTTCCCAACAGATAAGTCATGGAAACAACCTAGGTATATAAGAAAAAGAAGGTGTGATATATACCTGAAAACCAAGAATCATTTTTCAGCCCTAGAAAATAATTAAGTCATGTCCTTTTTGGGAAAACTGTTGCTATATGAGACAATCATATGAAGTGAGTCAATGCAATCACAGAAAGACAAATAATAATTTTCTACCCTGTATGGTCCCAAGTCTTCACATATTGATATATCACTACGTCTGTACTACGCTGGCATATCTTTTAAACTGTCTAAGGAACCTAAAGGGATTAATGGGAAGGAGGATACCAAGAATTTTTAAATACACCTGTCCTGGTATTTTGTAGAAATTATCTCATCTTACACCTTACACATGTTACCAGTAAAATATGTCATTGTCAAGAGGAAGAGGAAGTCTGAGAGGAAAGTGGATATTATAGTAAAAATTTAATTTACTTCAGTCTCCACCTTTACCCATGTCAAACACTCTCCTGCCACTCTAGTCACTGTTCATTCTCATAGCACCTTCCCAGTAAGCTGAGGTTCTATCAAGTTTAATTTGTCGACTCCATTTGATCCAAGTTCAGCTCAGCTATGGATACTTCTGCTAAACAGTCAATTAGCTAAGTGGGCTTTTTTCTTCGGTCATTTGTAAAATTTATAGCAATTCAAGTTGGATTGCATGATTTTTAACAGCTTTTGGGATTTCTAAAACTTTTTAGTTATCTTACACTTCAGACAAAAATAGCTTTTTTTTTTTTTTTTCAAATCACACAACACAGCCCTAAAGTTTATCTAGTATAACTCAAGGATAAAGGAGAAAAAAATTTATTTGAAGGAAGGAGAGACAAAGAGGTATCATTCAGAAAATGTGTGCAATTTTGCTACTGGCTAATTGGTTCTTGGAAAAGTACTGCAAGTGAAATTTCCTGGGTTCCTTTGATTGTAGGCGCTACAGCTTGAAGCTTCCTACCGACTATTATAGGAGAGGAAGTTTGTTCTCTCCTGGTTATATTTTCAGTTCCTAGAAAACTGGATAATAAAACTTCAGTAATTAAAGGAATAGATACAATAGAGGACACTGTGCATCTTACACACTTATTTATAAGCCAGGTAAGCGAAAACAGCCAAATGAGGGAAATAAAAGGGGAAGTCTCCTGGGAATCTTGGGGATAAACAAGCTTGACCTGTGAAGAAGCATAGTAGGCCTCATAACATACAGATACTACAGATCCAGGCATGAGTGGGGATGGCTGTGGCAACAATTTAAAGGCTTGATGCTTTCCCATGTTTGATTCACAACACCAAGGGAGGAGGAGCAGCCCAAAGATTCCCCAACTGTTTCTTCCAGGAAACAGTTACTGGCCAGAGAAGACCTATTTACAGCAGGTTCTTCTCAGAATTTGGATGGAGACACTGTAGATGGAAGACCCATTTAGCATACTAGCTCCTTGGAAGTAGGAGTATGCAAACTTAAAGACATTGAGTAGCTAGCCCACTCTCTTTTCTCTACCAGTCTATTTCTAGCATGTAAGTGTTGATTTTTCTGAAATTCAGACAGGACTCCTAATTTGCATATTTATCACATGGTCAAATAGTTATTTAAAAATTAGCAAAAGCAATTCCATCTTGAGGTTCACATGTGTACCAGTGAAATGATTATACATTAAATATTACAAACTTATCTGTGGACTGAATGTGATTTCAAATCAAAATGAGGCTATTAAAAACAAAAATAAAGCCACTTATCTTCAACAGGTTTTCCAGTAACTTTTCACATTTTTTGCCATTTCTCTTCATAAGAGATCAAATCTTGAGGAACAAATAGGAGGTCCTGGAGAGCCTGTCGAGAAAGAGGGAGGGGACTAAGTTCCATGGAAGGTACCCACGTAAATATCAAGCTGGATTTTAGGCTGGATTTTAGGTAATATGAATGACCAGGCCATAAAAACCGACTACACACAGAGACCAGACAGATATCAAGTTCTACATGTGTGTGAAACAACATATGTGCCTGACATTCATCAGGTCAAAGCCCCTCCTTACATGGCTGGAATTTGTCTCAAGATGCACCTATAGTTCTCTGTGTAGTTTTGAGGACTTCTCGACTTTTCTCCAGTCACTTTGGCATCTTTATTGGCGTGAAGCAGAAGTGCTCTTTCGAAGAGAAGAACACACCCATTTCTTATCAGTGGTAAATGCTCAGCCATGAAAACATACATACGAGGAGCATGATATAGACAGAGAAGGTTATATTTAGGTATATATGTATGTTTATATGCATGCATGTATGTATGTATGCAATGACAACTAATGAAAATATGATCATGAGCACAAGAAAGTGCTCAACATACTTAGCCATCAGGGAAATGCAAATCAAAACAACTCTGAGATACCATCTTACTCCTGCCAGAATGGCTAAAATTCAAAACACCAACGATAACTTATGCTGGAAAGGATGTGGTGAAAGGGGAACACTCCTTCACTGCTGTTAGGAGTGCAAACTTGTACAGCCACTTTGGAGATAAGTATGGCAGTTCCTCAGAAAAGTGGGACTAAGTCTACCACAGGACCTGGCAATTCCACTCTTAATCATAAATCCAAATGATCCACATCCATGTTCAACTATGTTCATAGCAGCATTATTTGTAATAGCAAGAACCTAGAAGCAACCTAGATGTCCCTCAACTGAAGAATGGATAAAGATGTGGCACATTTACACAATGGAAACTACTCTGTGGAAAACAAACAAACAATGGAATCCTGAAATTTTCAGGGAAATGGATGGAACTTGAAGAAACCATCCTGAATGAGGTAACCTAGTCACAAAAAGAGGAACTTGGTATGTACTCACTCACATATGGATTTTAGACATAGAGCAAAGGATCACTAGCCTGTAATTCACACTACCAGAGAAACTAGGATATAAGGAAGATTCTAAGAGATTAATATGAGGTCCCTCACAGAATGGGAAAGTGTAGTTAGTTGTTTTCCGCCAGCCTGCCCGCTGCTGGTCTAGTCCCGTTGCCACGCCAGCCCCCAACAACATACAGAAACTCTCTATTTGATACAATGCTGTTGGCCAGTTACTATTATGGTTTATCGCCTAGCTCTGTTTTAATGATTAACGCATTTCTATTATTCTAACTATTTCCACGTAACTCATCTTACCGGAGAGTGGCGGGCAGGCATTTTGCTTTCTCTATGCTCTACATGCTGACTCCTTTCTACTTCCTCTTTCCTCCATGTCTCCTAGCCCCACCTATCTTGCTTTACCATTGGCCCAACAGTGTTTTATTCATTAACCAGTATGAGAAACATATTTACAGAATAACATTTCCTATCAGGAAAGGAACAAGATCTCCTGAGCATATTGGGAGTGGGGAGGCAGTGAGTGGAGAGGGAGCTATGAGAAAGAGAAAGGGAGGAGAGGAAAGCATGTGGGACTAGGAAGATTGAATCAGGGGGAGGAACAGGTGAGAGGAAAAAAAAAAGAGAGAGAGACAGATACCATAAAAGAGGGAGCCATTATAGGTTTGAAGAGAAAACTGACTCTAGAGAAATGTCCATAAACCTACAAGACTGAGCCCAACTGACAATTTGAGCAACAGTGGAAAGGCTACCTTAAATGCTCTTCCCTGATAATGAGATTGACAACTAACTTTTCTACCATCATAGAGCCCTCATCCAGTAGCTGATGGAAACAGAAGCAGACACCCACAGCTAAACACTGAGCTGAACTGGAATCCAGATGCAGAAAGGGAGGACAAAACCAGGCTACAGAAACCCACAAAGACAGCTGAACTGAACAAGGGGGAGCTAATGGACCCACAGACTGATAGCTTGGAAACCAGTATAGGACTGACCCAAACCCCCTGAACATGGGTCTCAGTTAGAAGGCCTGGGCAGTCTAAGGGACCTCAGACAGTGGAGCCAGGATGTATCCCTGGTGCACAAAAGGACTTTGGGGACACATTCCCCATGGAGGGATACTCCCTTAACCTAGAGGCAGGAGGAAGGACCTGATTTCTACTCCAAATGACTAGACAGATTTTGTTGATCTCTCCTGGAAGGCATCACCATCCCTGTGCAGTGAGGGGGGAGGGAATGGGATGGGTGGGTTGTTGTGGGGTATGGGAGGGATGGAGAGAGTAAGGGAGAGAGAGCGAACTGAGATTGATATGTAAAATTAAAAATTAAAAAAATAAAAAAGAAATGTGGTCATGAATTTAAAAGAGAGTGGGGAGGCATATTTGGCAGTGTTTGGAGGGAGGAAAAGGAAGAAATATTAAAATTATATTAATCTTAAAAATAAAAAAGATACATCAGCTTTGTCTCATTTAATCACTCTCAATATTCATGAAAAAAAATACTTTTATTCAACATATCTGAACTGGTCATGAATGAGTCTGCTGGTTGTATTTCAATGGTGTCTACTTTGAAACGAAAATACTACTGGAATGAAGAGAATGGAGAGAGAGAGATGATGCATTTTGTCATTTCCTTTAATTTTCTAAAAGGAGAGAGAGAGAGAGAGAGAGAGAGAGAGAGAGAGAGAGAGAGAGAGAGAGAGAGAGAGAGGGAGGGAGGGAGGGAGGGAAGGATGGAGGGAGGGAGGGAGGGACAGATGGATGGATGGAGGGACAGAGGGACGGAGGAATGGAGAGTGGGAGGGAGAATACTACCATGACACAAACAAGGGAAGGAGGACTGGCAATATTTCCTACAACTGACAAGTTTCATCCTTTAAACATATGGCTTGTTGTCTAGGCTGTAATAACTTCAGAACTTTTACACCCCATGCTTGCTAGTGGAACTGTGCAAACTGCATTTCTCACATGACATATTACTTGAAGTTTTGACAGTATGCAATGAATTTAACAATTTCTCATCCACTCCTAGTGCTCTATAAGGCAATATTGTGGAATATTACTTTAACTAGGCAAAGGTCTGTTACATTTGCTTATGCCATGAAGTATTACTTTAATTGTGTAAGGGTGGATTCATGCTGAATCTGTTTAAAGATGTAAGGATTGTGTTTAATTATGTAAACCTGTGCTGCGTTTGTTTCACCTTGCCTGCCCAAGTCATTGATTTATCAAATTAAGAGCTGAACATCTAATAGCTAGGCCTAGAAAAGACAGGACTGACAGGCATAAATAATATGTAAGAGTAGAAATTGGGATTGAGAGAGAGAGAAGAAATGAGAAAGAGAATGAGGGAGAATCCAGGCAGCCACCAGACCGACAGACATAGTGATAGCAGGAAAGTAATACATACATACAGAAAGAAAAGATAATTTTAAAAAAGCCCCAAGGCAAACTGTAGATTAAAAGAAACAAATTAAGAGCCAAGGGAAGGCTGAGCATTCATAACTAATATTAAGTCTCTGGGTCATGATTTTGGAGCTGGCTGGTGGCCTACAAGAAAAAGCCTGCTACAGGCCAAAGGCTTACATTTTTAAACACATTCAGTGTTTCAATTGCATTCTATGTGTTATTCCTTGGTAATTCTTTTTTATTATCACAGCACTGTTCAGAGGTAGAATAAATAGCTATACTATGTGCTGTTTTTGCATGTATAGAATTAGACTTGAGTGATGTCTTACAGAAATTTCAATACTCGATTGGGCACAGTCCAGTTGTGTGATCCCAGATAAATGAGTGTATATAATTTGGTTTCCTTTTATAAAACATTGGTAACTGCCAATGAGGGCATTAATAGATTACCTGGTACTGTGTTCAGTAGCTTCATGTCTTCTGACAAAATACACGAGAACATCAATTTAGAGAAAAATATTCTGATTTTCACAAGTTGTTTCCCAAGTTTTAACTCATGGTCACTTGACACTGATACTTGGGACCTAGGATGGGAAAAGAATACCACAGCAAATGCATGTGGTCCGGGTTGGTTCACTTTATATGATGCTGCCATGCATGTCAAGCTTGAAATCAAATTGCCAATATATATATATTTATATATATATATATATCATAATATATATGTATACCATAAAATATATATAATACATACCATATATATATACACACATATATATACATACACACACACACACACACACACACATATATATATATATATACATATATATATATATATATATATATATCATAAAATGGCAGTTAACAAGAGGGAGCGAGGGGAACTGGAAGCTGGGGAGGAATAATTGTAGGAGCCAGAGGGGTGGAGAACACCAGGGCAATATGATTCACAGAATCAGCTAAGCAGGGCCCATAGGGGTTCCCAGAGACTGAAAAGGTAGCCACAGAGCCTGCATGGGTCTTCTCCAAGCCTTCTGTAAACATGCTGTGGTTCTTTAGCTTAGAGTTTTTGTTGACATCTAACAATGAGAATGGGGGCGACTCTGATTCTTCTGCCTGCTTGTAGGACGTATTTCTTCCTACTGGATTGCCTCTTCCTGCCTTATAAGGGCTTGTGCCTAAACTCATTGCATATTGCTATGCTGAGTTTTGTTGATGTCACTGGGAGGTCTGCACTTTTCTGAAGGAAAATGGATGAACAGAGGATCTAGGGCAAGGGAAAGAGAGGAGGTGGATAGAGGGAGGGGAGGCTGTGGTTGGATGTACTGTATGACAGAATAAATGAAATGAAATGAAATGAAGAACTTCAGAAGAAGAGACCTTCTACACATTGCTTGTCCACCTCAGCATATCAATGGTCATATTTTAAGTACAATATATGTTCAATCATGAAAAGATGTATAGAACATTTACCCATAACTTATTACAACTACTTGGAAGCTATAATTACCTTAAAATGGATACTTTTAACTGTATAAGAAATCAAAAACAACATAGAATATACCAGTATTTATAATCATTGCTTCTGTCTGTTGGGAGCTGTGATGATCAAAGGATTTCTAAGAGGAGAGGCCCTGGTGACAGGACAAAGGAAATGCTAGGTATGCTTAATTTCCCAAAGGCTGACTTGGAAAGGTCTAGTCTTAGGCTGGTGTCAGGTCCTAAAAGGAGTTCATGTTTTGGTTCCTTTTGCACAGTGTGCTCTGTCTATGGCCCAATTGAGAAATTGAGATACAGTGTGTTGTCTTTATGCAACAGTTCTTAATTAGCTTGCTGTTGACTTTGTGTTATTGTATAATAGATTTCTGCTTACCATGCCCACATTTTTTTTCTACAAACTTTATATAATATTTTGTATTGCTTAATAAACTTGCTTGGCATGTACCAACAACTTGTGTAAGACTTCCTGATCCCCAAATTTTCTACCTACTTTATTTTCTCATCTCCTGATTCTCTCTCTCTCAGGAACCTGTCACTAAAGAACAGCCTGGAGGTCTAGGTCACCATTTAAAGGCATTTAAGTATCCTCAAAACATCTTGGCAAATATGAAAAAGAGATAATCTCTCTTCCTAAAAAATTTCAAGTTCTCCGAGAGCTATTGTGTCAACCAGTTTTACATCAACTTGACACACTCAAGAGTCATTATGGAAGAGCAAATCTCAATAGAATAAAATTGCCACATTTTGTTTGATGATTAATTTGGGAAAGTCCAGCTAGTATGGGTAGTGCTAACACTGGGCACACAGTCTTGCATGCTGTAAGGAGGCAGGTTGAGCACCATGAGAAGCAAGCCAGTAAGAAGCACTCTTCCAAGACCTCTGTGTCAGCTCCTGCCTCCAAGGTCCTTTCTTGAGTTCCTGATATGACTCCCTCCAATGATGCTGTATAATTTGAGAGTTTTAAGACTGAATAAACCCTTTCCTCCCAAAGTGGTTTAGGTCATGGTATTTTATCATAATATCTGAAACCCCAACTAAGACAACTACCAAGTAACCATAGGAACCAAAACAAAGACATGGTGTAATTGAATATTGACTTATATTACACATATTCACAAAAATCCAATGGCATAGTTAGAATGAGTTATAGCTAAGGTTACATGTATATATTTGAAACTCTGAGGAAACACAATCTCAGCTTATAAAAATTAAGCTAGATATCGAGATACTGAACCTAATAGTGATTTTTAAATTAATTTACTTACCTTATGCATTTTCATTTTACATATACAAAATTCCTTTTGGTGGATACCATTTGCACATTTGTTTGATAGCAGAACAAATGCTTACCCACATTACCAATGTACTTCAGAATCTTCTAAGATGACACATTGCACATCATTCCCACTACATCTCCACATTAATTATGTCATTTTTGACAGATAGACCATGATTTTTCACAACTATTTTAAAATAGTATAATGCTAGTTTCCTTATACCTTACACTGAAATTCTACTAATTAAATATAGAATAGGTAACATGATTCTGTTATTTTTTACTATGAGTAAACTTTAGTTTTGTAATAAATTATCCTGTTATCTGAAGAGATTTTCTTACTTAGTTGCACTTTCTCAACATTTAAACTATATTTTCTTTTAATACTCATTAAAATTGTGAGTTCTATCAGCTTTCCATTACCCATTGATTTTCTCTGATTCACAAATGAGAATGTCTTCAGCTTCTGATAATGAATAAAGGACATGGGAATGTCAAACTTGTGATAATTCTTTACAATTCCCACTTTTTAAATGCATGTGCTTACCACAGCAAGCAAAAGATGTACAGAAGCTTAAGCCATTCAGAGTTGGTGTAAAGTCCTAACTCTTGTCAGTGGAGCCTATTGGCAATATGATGGCTGCAAGGAGAAGGAGAGTCATATTTTCAAGGATGCGATCCCCAGTTGGTTGACTAGACTCAGTGGATGCTCCCCCCACCACACACACACACACACACACACACACACACACACACACACACACACACAGATATGATAATTGATTCACTTTTGTTTACTTTGCTTCTTTCCTATTGCCTTAATTTTCATTTCTCTTTCACTTTTCTCCTTCTGTCTATGAAATGAAGCCTCACTAACTCCAGTCTTGATTACTATGTGAGTAGAGTGGAACTTCAAGAGGGAAGTGATAAGAAGCAGAAGATAATTAATCAAAAAAACCATCATTAATAATGAATGTGCCAGTGCTTCCTGAAGGCTCAGTAACTTAGCTGAGTCTAAAGACACTGGGCTCCTCACTAAGGAAATTTGCTCATGAGTCTTTCTGCTCCCAACACAGACATTCCTTTGCTTAATTGCCACTGCAAATGCTCCTGGGGGAACTTGAAATAACCTTTAAGTGAGGCCTAATGGCATCTGTTCAAGCAGTTTTCACCTTCAGGGTGGATGTAGTAGTGACACTTTATTATAATGACAGCAATAATTGCCTTTCTAAAGTCACTCTACAGCATGGTCAGGGGCCGCCTGTCTCATTGTACAATTGCTGAAAAGAGAAGGGTGATATCCCCTCCTTCCTCACATGTATAGCATATAGACGAACCCAATTTATAAGGCAATGGTTTATATGACAAAGAAAATGATGTAGATAAGAAGGTTGGATGCCTTATCCTCCCTGGGGAGCAGAAAGGAGATGGGTTGGGGGTTGGTGGGGGGAACAGGGGAGGACCAGAGGGTGTGGGGACTGGGATTGACATATAAAACAAGTTTGTTTTAAATTTAAATTAAAAAGAGGGAGAGAGAAAAATTGGATGGTTTACAGTGTTTTCCCAACTTTTCTAGAATGTTTCTTCTTCAAGTCCTCGCCTCCATCAGTTGTAGATCAGAGTTTAACTCATGATGTGTCCTGTGAAATTACCATCCATGTAATTTTGATGTGGAAGACCTTAATTTGGTGGCAAATTTATTTCCCAAATGTCTGTCCTTGTATATTATTGGTACACAGCTTGCTCTCCTGCTGTCAAAAGTCTTTGATGCACATTTCCATACAAATCAAGAATTATGCTATCACACACAGTTCTAAATCTCTATTATTATTCTTAGGATTTTATAATAATGGAACTAGGGTGCTGCCAGGCGTTGATGGCACTTGTGGGGGGGAGGAGCAGAGGGAGAGGCAGGCAGATCTCTGTGAGTTCAAGACTAGCTTGGACTACAAGAGCTAGTTCCAGGACAGTCTCCAAAGCCACAGAGAAACCCTGTCTTGAAACACCAAATTAATAATAATAATAATAATAATAATAATAATAATAATAATAATATTAATAATGGAACTTGCATGCAAGATTTAATGAATTAGGAAATGTGGTTCTTTGCTATATAATTTAACTTGTGCTACTAAAAGGTGATTTTTCTTTAAAGTTGGCCCAACTTAAAATGTTTATCTAACTGATCTATTACTGGCTGTGCCCATTAATGGTCTCCATTATTTAAGTTAAGGGAAGACAGGAAAGAAGAGACTGAATTGTCTTTCTGACAACAGTTTATTAAAGTGGAAGGAACTTGGCTTTCTCTACATGATCATTACAAAACACTGCCGTGTGTGTGTGTGTGTGTGTGTGTGTGTGTGTGTGTGTGTGTGCACATGCGTGCATATGTATGTGTATAGAAGTAATCCACAGGAACTGAGTTCATCTGTACGGTATCACAAGATATCAAAAATGCATAACACAGCTCTGTTTCTGTCAGTCAAAATTGGCACTGCCAGAAGGCTGACAGTGATTGGAATAAGAATTATAAATATTTCATCCTCCAGAATGAGTTCATAGAACTTTGAGAAAAACCAATCTTGTATAAATTTGGTCATGCAAAGACTGATGACTAAATTCTTGCTTCCTAGATGTATTTCTTCTTCTTTGCTATGAAAATGGAATCCATACATAAAAATAACCTTTGTAGAGTGGAACAAAATAGTGTGGACTATTCTAGATATTTCATATGTATGTGTTATCTTTTGTATTGTTTATAAAACAAACCCCATTTGTCATGTAAGGAAACAGTGACAAAGATAGATGAAATAACTCGTGTAAGTCATAGACATAGTAAGTCATAAGACCAGGAATCAGGCAGCCTGGCTTGCAGGCCACTTGTTCTAACAATATGTATAGGGGCTTTCCACTACAGTATATAAAACTATTTTATCTCAGGACATCGTGATCAACTTTGCAAGCACAGAAACACATTTTAGAATGTATACAGTTTTATTTATCAGATAACCCCAAACTAAAAGAAGGCTACATCAGTTTTAGCTTCTTCTCATAACATTTAGTCAGAAAAATCCTCTCTTTTTCTTGCCTTAAATATATCCTGTTAAGTTACAATATGAAAATTTATTGTCATTCTGCTACTCATCATCTATTTAAACATAACAGAGGTTTATACCCTATTGATGGGGCAGCAATCTGTCTATAAACACTGATGATGTGGATTTTTTAAAGTTAACATAAAATTAAATATTATTTAGCATGTTCTTATCCTAAAAGAACAATCTTCAATAGTTCGGCAAAAGAAAATTTCAAACCAAAGTCCATTCTTTTATCTAGTATTTATACTCATAGTAAGCGGTTATGTATAATGCTGAATAGTATTGCCTTTACCTGTAACTTATATGGCTATGTATTTATTAAATTCCTATGCATTTGATGTGAAAAAGAACCATATATGTTAAAATGAAATAAAAATATTTCAAAAAGTTTTAGCCATTTACCCTTCTCCATCCTTATGTGTGTGCCTTTTTAAAAGAGAATTTTTGGTTCTGAGTATCCTTTCTATGCTTTCAGCAAAGCAAGTGCTCTTCTGGGTGTATGGTATTTTGGTTGAGGCTCATAAGATGCATTAAATCCACAATGATGTGATTCTATTAGGGTAGTCAGAGTGTTCATTAAAGGCAGTAAATCCTGGGCTGTGACTCTTCAGGGCTTTGTATTCTTATGGCAAAATGCTTTCTCCATTTTACGATGTCAGGAAGAAGATAATAAAGTCAAAGTACATCTTCTTAGTAGAAAATTGAAGATAATAAATGATAAGGAAATATAAATTTCATCTTTCAATTACTTATCTAGCTTCATAATTTTAAATTATCCTACAAAATGGAAATTTTTGAAATTGCTTGTGTACCCAAGGACACTGAATAAGTGCTGTCATCCAATGTTCAAAACTTAAAAATTTCACAATGTTGTTACTTGTAAACAATGTCAGAACATTTTATGTAGTAAGCACATGTTCTACATTAACCAGTACTTAAATGTTCCTTATGTCTTCATGCTTGATCTGCATTATTAAATGTAGAAAACCTTAAAAATGTTTACAGACAAGCAAACTTTGCTCCTAAATGTACCTGGGATCTGCCTCAATTGCTGTGAGTGGGTAGTGGCATTATTTAAATATCAAATTGAATTTCTAGGAATATTTAAGTTTGACTTAGCATTTTCTCTCCAATGATATATTTGATTAATTCTGCAAAAAGCTGATTGTCTTAGCCACTGGTCTATCACTGTGAAGATACACCATGACAAAGGCAACTCTTATAAAAAATTAATTTAATTGGGAGCTTGCTTGCAGTTCTAGAGGTTTAGTCTGGGGAGAAGCATGGCAGCACACAGGGTGTTGAAGCAGTACCTGAAAGCTACAGCCTGATCCAGAGAGAAACAGAGAGACAGACAGGGACATCGAGACAAACAGACAGACAGTCAGGGACACCGAGACAAACAGACAGACAGGGCTTGACATTGGTTTTTGATACCTCAAAGTCCCCCTCCCCCATCAGTGACACACTTCCTTCAACAAGGTCACAGCTCCTGATTCCTCTAGTCCTTTCAAAGAGCTCCACATCATGGTGACAAAACATTCAAATATATGAGCCCACAGAGGCCATTCTCATACAACCCCATCACTGATCCTAACATAAAAATACAAATTATAAATACAGAAAGATCAATTTATGCCCAAGGTCATACCAAAGGTTATAGTTTTTCCATCTATAGAATATTGGGAGCACTGAGTATTTTTAGCAACCATATTCGAGTACACCATTTTCAGTCAATATAAATAACGTTTTCTCTTCTAAGTTTCTTTGAACTTCTATACCTTTCCAACTAATCCTTCATTAAATATATGAAAACATGTTCCATCTATGTTTTTAAGTCACTCTTTTCACTTGAAATCTATGTTTTAATCAGTTTTCAGCCATTCTAGTCTTTATTCTTTAGTTGTAATGTCATAAAATTTGTGCATTTCTCTAACAGGCTCCCCAGCTTACTCCTTTGAGTCACTTGTCACTCATGGGGTCACATAATAGCACTTCTCTTTAGTAGTGAATCCTTCACATGTCTTCTGCATAATTTCTTTAACAACTAATAATTTCTGAAAATGCTCTCTTCATCTTCATCCCGTGCATTGATTTCCACTGCCTGTCTGCATTTTATGATTCACAGGCAGGTGGTGTATACCCAAGGCTGTCAGTCTCAGCCCCCTGTCATCGATACTTTACTTTCCTAGCTATCCAGATCCCTGTTAATTATCTATTTTGTATATTATGTAAGCTTTGTTTGATTCTAGTCCCATTTTGGTTTTGTGTTCTTTGCATTCTCCTGTGAGCTCCGATTGATTAGGCTATTGAGATAGAAAACCTGTCAACAGAGAAAGATGAAGTCACTTTACCTTATATAGCTTATAAAGTGTTAAGTTTGGTGGCCACTGGGCCACATGCTATGTATTCTTCATTAGCTCTTATCACAGACAAAATTTTTGCCTCTGCTGTATTCTTTATCATCATGCAACTTACACCAGATAAAAAACTTGTCCTAAGGTATTGATAGGAGATGTCATTCTGTAAATATGTTCCTCATATTGGTTAATAAATAAAGAAATGTTCAATAGAAAAGCAAGATAGGCAGGACTAGGAGACAAGGACGATTCTGGAAGTAATAAGGAGGAGTCAAGATGTAGAGACTGGAGAGAACAGAGGTCCGGGCTCTCTCTCCAGTAAGATAAGACCACGTGGAAATACTTAGATTTACAGAAATGGGTTAATATTTAAGACAGAGCTAGCCAATAAGAAATACTAGTAACAGGCCAACAGCTTTATATCTAATACAGTGTCTCTGTGTGTTATTTGGGGCTGGCATGGCAGTTGCTCCAGGCTGCCAGAAAAACCTGCACTTAACAAGGTATTATATGTTTCCTTAAATAAAGCTATCTCTTCTCCAGTATTTTCATACCATTTCCTTCATAAGAAGACAGTATTTTTCCTGATAATATACAGTATAATATTCTACCTCCTGCTTGAAGTACATACAGCAGGAAAAGTAAATTGCTATTTGACAGTAAATCATCACACCATAAACAATTCCATCAATTTATTTGAGGCCAGGCCCCTTAAATCTATTATTGATACATACTCTATTAAGTCATGATTATTCCATGGTCCAAAGGCTAGCTTCAAACCCTTCATTCTGCCCTAGTTCTGCCTGTTAAATGGTTAAATAACCATTGTAACCAAAGAGCAACTGTCCCATTTACTCAGAAAATCTTAGTCCTCAGTGATGGGTTGCTTCAAAATAGTAATAAATAGTTACAGTTAAGGATGGCCAGATTTTTGGGCACACTTATAGAGAGGAGAAAAATCCATGAGTAGTTGGCAGGATGGATTTCATTTCCCCATATTTGCTGTCAACAATGAACAAGAGCTATTCAGTGAGAAATAATCATTGTTGATACACAGAACTGAAGTCCCATGAGAGATCACAAGTTTGCACTGGTGCACAGACTCAATACAAGCTTTTGGGGTCAGACAAAGCAAAAGTAGACAGTGTAAGGCACATAAGAAGCAGTCACTCATTTAGGAACCCTGCCGGTGGCCTTACATTCCACAGCAAGGTTTGCTCCTACCTTACCTTACACTGCCTGAATGCATCTTTACTGTTTCTTTGGGAAGGCAAGGATCTCTGTGTTTCAGGAATTGTCCTGGCAGTCCTGTCCCTGTAATGCACACAGAGTAAAAGAAACTCCTTGTGAAATTCTCCTCAACTCTCAGGTTTTTACCCTCACCTTTCAACAATGAGCTGGTTTTGTTTCTAGAAGACAGAAGCAAATTCCATTAGTTAAAAATAGCATTTCCTATATGAGTGTTTTCTTACCTGTCAAGCTAATTAATGCTTTTCTAAAACTAACCTCGTCTCTCTTTTCCTATGATTTATTATTATTAAAAAAACCTAGAAATTGTTAGTATTTTGAGCAGAGACCTCAGAAACAACAACAAAACCAATTCAGTTGTGATTGGATTGTTGATGACAGTGGTTGTGTGAGGAAACATTTGGTCAGGATACGGAACTATCAAAACACACAAGCAAATTTGGCTCTAAGTTTTAAGTTCATTATTCAGTGGTAAAAGATTTCACAAGGTAAGACTTGTCTCCTTGATGTTAGGGAAATAAATTATTTTCACCTTTATGCACATGGTGTAAGACTGAACAAGATGCTGAGCTTCCCACTCTCCTTACTGCACTTTCTATGAACCATTTAGTTCAGTTTGGGTACCTACTACCGCTCAGTTCCTTTGTGTTGATTACTTAGTCTGGAAGAACCTAAGAAACATTCTCCTGTGGAACCCACAATTGCTTTACTTTCTTTGTATTGGCTTCATTGCATTCCTGGATTGATTTCTTTTGTCTGTTGAGTACATTCTGCTATAGTCTTTTATTTCTCAGGAGTACATAAGTGGGTTCCACCAGTACAAAGAGGTAAGTTAGAGCTACTTCATGTATCTGTGAGTAACACTGACTCTTCTGTCACTGCCTGTGGCAGTTAAATTAGTTAGTTTGGCGTCTAGTTTCCATTTGATGATGTTCAAGAAATGATAGAATTGGATGAAAGCCTTTTGTCTGGGCAGAGCAGTGAATTATAACTTCCCTTTTACCTCTACTTCGTTTCCTCTTGTTTGTGGCAATATAAGTGTGAGTTCTTTCTTTCTGTTGAGGCTGGAGTTTAGACTCTAACAAAGACAATTTAATGTGTGTCTTAAGACTGGCTCAAACCCATCAGGCACCTAGACCAGTAAGGCCACTAACAAACTGAACACAGACATGTTCAATGAGCAAAGCTGATCATATTACACTTACTGAGCTCCTGGTTTCCTTTCTTGTTCAAAAAGCCAAAGTTAAGTGGGCTACTTATAAAATATCAGGGCCTGGTTTTGGTGATCTTGAGGAACATATTACAAGGCAGAAATTTGCTCAGAATTGCATAGTTTATCTCAACAAAGCGCTGATCAGTAGGCACAGTCAGCAAGTATCTTGAAGCAATTCTTAGCAACCAACTTGCCCTATGGTATTGCCTATTTTGCTAACACACAGGTGTATATTTCACAGGCATGTATTTCCTACACCAAATATCTAAATAAATACTGCTTATTCTTTTTTTAATATTACTTTATTTTTATTTATATTTTACATATCGACCCCAGTTTTCTCTCCCTCTCTCCTTCCCTCCCTCCCTTTTTCCCTCTCAGATACTGCTTTTTCTAAAATTATTTAGATAACAATAGCAAAACATTTTCAATATTGCAGGCAGAAAAATGGGAATGTATTGGTTTCAGTTTCAAATTGTATATAGTTAGTACAAATTTAGATTATTTAGGTTCAAAGTTTTCCCTTAAATTATTCTTAAGATTGGATTTTTGCTCGGGGACTATCCTATAATCTCCATTTATATTTTTCTAAGGTAATTTAATTTTATTATTGCACTAATGAAATATGTTGAAAATATGAAAACAGTCCAAGAATGCACAAAGAACACATGAACAATGTGAATATTCATGCATAAGTACATGTTTCTTGATTGTTTTTAAAGAGAGATAATAAAGTATGATAAACTACCAAAGACAAATGGGAAGAAAACCCAAGAGCCAGTGGCCTGACTTTTAGCCTCATGGCTATTCATTTCCAAAGACTCAGGACTTGGGATTAGATAAAGTAAGGGAACACTCCATAAAACACTGGTATGTGTAAGCTTTAGCCTGATGTTACTTGGCTATGACTGAGCTGGTCAGTGATATCTATAGAAACTCAGAGCAAAACATGTCTTCATACAGGCAGCTTTGTAAAAAGGGGAGTAAACTTTTACCTACAACTTGGTAAACTGTTAGTCTTTATGTACACAACAGTAATGGTCTTATTGTACCTACAGGACGTAACTCACTTATTAATTTTTGCTCATCTTATGGAAAAGGAGGACATCTTATGGGTGCTTTAGAAGCTACTATAAAATCTAATAGCTAAATTTAGAGCACTGGATTATAAAACAAATATGTAATTGGATGCTCTGAGTCTCTCTGTGTGTTCTGTTCCATATGTCTGTATGTGTATGTGTTCCACATACATGTGTGTGCATTCAAGGTATATGTGTATGTGTGTCCCTTCAAATTTAAGTGCTAAACTCCTACGTAGATACATAAAAGTTGTCACACAAGTATGTAAACAATTGCACTAAATGGAGGGCAGGCACTTCAAATATAAAATGTAGGTATTGTATTCCTATGACATGTAAAAGGCAAGCTACAATGATGGTTATTTTCAAATATTTGAAATCATTTTACTTTTCAAACAATTCCAACAAAGACATCATTTGTTCCCATCCCTGAAAACAGAGTAGGTCTAGGTGATACCAGGACTCTGATGCTGCTATCATCATCACAGCATCCTTCTATTAACTTCATTTTTTTGGACTTTGAACAGGAACATCTACACAGCAGAGCAGTTATCCAGTCATCATGAAGTTCATGTCTCACAGATTCTAGGATGAGCAACTCTCATTTTCTCTGCTAAGTTTTCTATTGTTCAAAGAATCACACAGGCTTTGGGCAAGAACTCTTATCAGAAACAGAGGTAGAGCCATATGGTAAATTATAGTTCCCACTAGGGCAACAAGGACCCAGTTTTAGGGGGAATGTTAGGAGGCATCGTGTCGGTAACATCAGAGACCTTAGTTGCTTTTATGGAATGTAGAAAACAGATTTTTATTGCTGTGTAACGTTACTTAATATATCTGATAGCTTTCAGACACTGAAAGAAATCACTTCATGTACAAAGAAAAGGGGTTGCTGTTTGGGCATTTTTGGTTCTGTGGGTGTCAGTTATATGGTGGCATAGAAAACAATGATGGGAGTTTGTGGCACAGATAAAGTGACATAGACAACCAAATGACCAGGAGACAAATGAGAGGAATGTGAAGGCAGGAGTGTCACGGTACTGCCACTCTTAATGACCTAAGGACATCCCTCAAGCCACAATGCCTTGGAGGCCTTACTACCCCTATGTACCCCATCACCTCCCCTGGGACTCCATGCTTTGGTAGACCTACCATCTCTAGACTAAACACCACCCTGGGGTGAGGCTTTAACACATGATCCTAGGCCTTTGGAGAAAGTAAGCAGCTGTAGTCCCTCCTCCCCCATTTCCACTGGCATCTAAATGTTCTTCATAATCACACGATAAAAAAATGCACTGCATCCCCAGCAGTCTCAAAACACTATCTGCCCCAGCACTGTGGAAACATGAAAGCCCAAAATTCCCTGTTACCCACAACAAACCCAACTATGAAGTCTTGTGATTTATTCTTTTAAGAAAAGAATGCTACATGATTCAAAGATAAACATGACCGGACATATACAAGCAAACATACCTTTTTATAGAGAGAAATGAAAAAGCAGTAAGAGGAAGTTTGGCCTAGGACACACTGGCACTGGAATACAGGTCCACAAAAGAGTGGACAGTCTCACACCTATGAGTTTGCTAGCCATCGCTCATGTATCCTGCTACTATGCACACTTTGCATACTATATGCAGCATCACTCAGCAGGTGGCAAACAGTGTTGACAGCACCTTCAGTCTGGTCTGCACTATAGCCTCATTTTCACTCTATAGATTAATGCAAGTTGCTATCAGAGCTCCTTTCTGGGACTCTGCCTCCATGTCACAGTCTCTGGCCTCTCAGACATTCCTCTGAATCCCTTGTGGAAGCATCCATGATGTCATTACTCTTGTACTCTGCATGCCAAGGCAATCAACACTTTGATATGTAACTGTTTACATGAGAGCCACAGGTGCAGTGACCTCAGAGTCACTTGCTAGAATGCAATGAATCCCTGGATAGTTTTAAGCACACAAGTAATCTTGGTGGAGAGTTTTCAAAGTGAAACCTTGAGGAAGCAAGTGTGCTTGTATTGTATCCTTTTGTGCCTGTGATGGATAAGACAGTCTGGCAGTGTCCTCAAGAGCCCTCCAGATGTCTCTGTGCTGAGACAGTAAGGAGCACTTGGCTTCTAGCGCTGGTCATTAGCAGTTACATCCACTTCTCTAGCAAAGCAGATAGCCAGATCGCTTCTCTACTACCAATTCTCAGTGAATATTTGATGGCAAGTAGAAAAATTCTTAACACTGTGCTGCCCTGCAGCCTCTTGTATCAGATGAACTCTTTCAAGTTTAGCTCCCCACAAAGTCTTGGGTCATAGACAAAATGTTTTTCATCCCTGTCATGCTGTGCACAAGAGTGTATTCTAATGTTGTCCCCAAGAGAGTCCTCATTTCAGCCTGAAACTCATGAGTATCTCCACTCTTCACATTCCCAAGGAGACTCAGCTACCAAGCTCAGCCCATCCATCACATTTGAGAAATTCTTTATCTCATGACAAAGTGTTCCAGGCTCCTATTAGTTCTGGTGGTCGATGTTGACTTTCTGTTTGACAAGACCTGCATCATCTAGGAGACAAACCTTTGGGATTCCTGTAAGAAAGTTTCCAGATTTTGTTAGCTGAGGTAGGAAGATCCATGCAAATGTATAAGACACTATTCCATGAGGTGAAGTCAGATCCATGCAAATGTACAAGACACTATTCCATGAGGTGAAGTCAAGGACAGAATAAAAAAGAAAGAACAAGCTAAGCAGCAGTATAAATCTGTTTCTTAACTGTAGACCTAATGTACAAGCCCTGTTCCGTTCCTGTTCTCATGTCTCCGCTGGCATGACTGTTATGAAACTTTAGTACACAGCCCATGGGTGGGCATCCAAAAGCTTGACTCCATGTGGCTTAATACACACACATTACAAAGGAAAGATGCAACACTGGTGGAGAACACAGATGCAGAACATACTGTGCAATGTAAGGAAGGCCCAGGGTGCACATGTTATGTCCAGCTAAACAGAGTGTTCTAAGGATTCAGCTCAAAGGGGGAGGGGCTGAGATTCTGACTGCAAGGTGGCCCCCATGAGATATTTAACATAGGTTGTCTTTGAAGTGACATTCTGTCTCAAAGTGCTAATATCACTCTTATTGAGGAAGCTTAGACTTATGTTTGCTTAGGCATTTTACTGGGTCAGGGTAGTAGAATATGATTGGTTGTTTTCCTTGTCAACTTGGACAAGTGCAGAACTAGTGTATCTCAGGGGCTTTTGTAGACTATCTTCCCTCCACACATCCATGTATCATTACTTTTTAGTAACTCTATTGCTAATTATTCCTGTCTATATTACTTAAAACTAAAGCAATATAGTTTAACTAAAGTTGACATCGTTAGGGTTAAAAAAAAGGGAAGTTCATTCTTCCATGGAAGCCAAACAATAATGAAATCCAGGCTGCTGTTAGGCAAGCTGGTATTTCAGTGCTGTCTTAAGGCCTGGTTAAGAAGTATCAGTTCAGGTTTTAAAATGAATTATTACTATAGGACAAGTACTTCAACAGCATCTGCCTCAATTTACCCTTTCAGCAGAGAGGTGTGTATAACCAAGAGGCAGAAGACAGCAGGTGCTATTCACAGCACAGAATACCAGCACAGTGACAGATCCATTCATGCAGACATGTTCTTTCTCTCAGGAAGATTCCAGAAAGCAAAGATGTTGTTCTTGTTACATTGGCTGCTGCAGGTCCCGTGGACGAGGAGTCATTTTCTTCATATTTTCAATAACAAAGGAGACAGTGTTCCTACAAATGTTAATTATGATTTCAATTTTAAGAAGTTCACTTCCTGTCAGAAAGGGAACTGCTTACATTTGTGTGTGTGGGAGGAAGCACACACAACATGTGTGCCTCTGTGTGTCTCTGTGTGTGTGTGTGTGTGTGTGTGTGTGTGTGTGTGTGTGTGTGTGCATGCATGCATCTGTGTGTGTGGGGGGGTGTGAGTGAGTGAATATGTGTATCCCTTTTGCCCACTGTAAGTGGTTCTCCAGCATTTCCTCTGAACGTATGCCTACTCAAAGCCTGGGAAAATGAGCTAGGAGAGAAAGACGATCGATACCTGAACTCTCTGAAATGGGACCTTTGGTGAAATCTGAGGAGGAAGAAATCAGCAGAAACAGATGTGTCAGCCATGTGCTTACTGTATTGATTATGTGATGATAAACAGGTGTACATTGTTATTAGCAACAGTTACTCTGAAGGCTAGGGAGTTTATTGATCCATTTCAGAGTGAAAAGTTTAGCTAACAAACTTTTAGTTACTTTCTTTGTATTTCTTTTCATTTTTTGTTTGTCTTTCTTAGAAGTAATCCATCAATAAAGACCCATTAATATAGACTATAGGATTGTGGTGTTGGGTGAAGAAATACACAGAGAAGAAAAACTTGACCAAAGTTCTGAAATGCAACTCAAGTCTTCGAGCCTTTTATTCTATTAATTTCTTCTTGTTTATTGTCAGCAGCAATGGAAAACCAATAAACAAGTCTCCCTCAGGCTAATAAGCAATTACTGTGTTAGGGTGGCTCCATGGAGATTTTATAGAAAACAAAATATTTTTATTTAAGATACAGAAATCCCTGACCTTTTTATGAACATTACCTCATGTTAAAGATTTTTTTATCGAAATGAAGTAGCAAGTTACTCCTGTCATAGGTCCCCAGGGTAGTATGTGGCTTTCCTAGAGTTTGTTACTAATTTAGATTAAGTTTGATATCAAATATATTTAAAAAGACTCTAAGGAGCTTTGGAACAAGCTTAGTGAGTAATGTACTTGCTTCTCAAGAATGAGGACCCATGCCAGATCCCCAGCCTCTCTGCATTCACTCAATTTCACAAGTAACTATGTTGGGAAGTCAGACCTTATAGTAATATTGTCTGTTTTCACGTACATTCTGAGGAAATAAATCTCAGGACTTGACCATTGTACACTTAGTTTCTCTTACTTTCACATTAAGAATAACATGTAAATTCATTGTCATATAATTATGTTCAGTGTGTTATTAAGCATTAGTTCTCATAACAAAGTCTAATTTTAAAATATAACAGACATGAACTTAGTCATAATTACTATTATATGACCCTTGATTAAGGTCAATTTTGAAGGATTCAATGAATAGATGATGCCTTTTGGGTTAGCCTGCCTATTCTCTCCATCCCCATATAGAGTATAAGCATGGGTGTATAAAATAAAACCTCTTTTAGATTTGGAGACCATTGTACAAATTACTAAATCCAACTGATTAGTTTAGTTATTAATTATACAGATGTCTCCACTCACATCTCTGTCTGAAGTTCATTCCCACTAAATCAGAGCCAGGTAAGTTTGAGCTACTGAGTTACATGTAAAAACACACCAACTCAGTCCAGAGATCTCTAAAGATGACCCAAACTAACAATCTAAGCAGTAGTGGAGAGGTTACCATAAATGATCTTCCTGGATAATGAGACTGATGACTACCTTATATGCCATCCTAGAACCTTCATCCAGTAGCTGATGGAAGCAGAAGCAGACACCCACAGCTAAACACTGAGCAGAACTCCTAGAATCCAGTTGAAGAAAGGAAGGAGTGATGAACAAAGGGGTCAGGACCAGGTTGGGGACACCCACAGAAAGAGCTGACCTGAACAAGGGGGAGCTCATGGACACCAGTCTGATAGGTAGGAAAGCAGCATAGGATTGGCCCAGAACCCCTAAATATGGATGTTAGGTAAGAGAATTGAACAGTCTATGGGGCCTCTGGTAGTGGATCAGTATTTATCCCTAGTATATGAAGGACTTTGGGAGCCCATTCCACATAGAGGGATACTCTCTCAGCCTAGACACATGGTGTGTGTATGTGGGGGGTGGGGATAGGCCCTGGTCCAAATGCCATGACAGACTCTGAAGATCCCCTATGAAAGGCCTCACCCACCATGGAAAGCAGAAAAGGGATGGAATGGGGGATGTAGGGGGTGCAGGTGAGGAGGGGAGGATGGATTGTAGGTTGGTGATCCTTTGCTCTATGTCTAAAATCTATACATGAATGAGTACATATCGTGTTTGTCTTTTTGTGGCTGGGTTACCTCACTCGGGATGGTTTTTCTTCTAGTTCCATCCATTTTCCAGTGAATTTCAAGATTCCATTTTTTTTTACACTGAGTAGTACTACATTGTGTAAATGTACCACATTTCCTCTATCCATTCTTCAGTTAAGAAACATTTAGGTTACTTCCAGGTTCTTGTTATTTCAAATAATGCTGCTGTGAACATAGCTGAACAGAAGTCCTTGTTGTATGAATGTGCATCTTTTGGGTATATGCTTAGGAGTTAAATTGCTGGATCTTGTGGTAAACTGATTGCCACTTTCCTGAAGAACCACGATACTGATTTCCAAAGTGGCTGTACAAGTATGCACTCTCACCAGCAGTAGAGGTGTGTTCCCCGTTCTCCACATCCTCTCCAGCATAAACAGTCTTTGGGATTTCTAATTTTAGCCATTCTGACAGGAGTAAGATGGTATCTCAGAGCTGTTTTGATTTGCATTTCTTTGATGGCTAAGGATATTGAGCACTTTCTTAAGTATCTTTCAGATATTTTGGATTACTCCATTGAGAATTCTCTATTAAGTGCTGCACCCACTTTTTAATTGGATTATTTAGTGTTTTGGTGAGTAGCTTCTTGAGTTCTTTTTATATTTTAGAGATCAGCCTTCTGTCAGATGTGGAGTTGGTGAATATCTTTTCCCATTCTGTGAGTTGCCCTTTTGTCTTGTTGACTATGTCCTTTGCCTAACAGAAGATTCTCAGTTTCAGGAGATCCCATTTATTAATTGTCGATTTCAGTGTCCGTGGTTATGTTCAGAAAGCAGTCTCCTGTACCAATTCATTCAAAAGTACTTTCCACTTTCTCTTCTAGGAGGTTCAGTGTGGCATGATTTATATTGAGGTGTTTGATCCATTTAGATTTAAGTTTTGTGCATAGTGATAGATATCTGTAGTCTTTTACATGCCAGCATCCAGTTGTGCCAGCACCTTTTGTTGAAGATGCTTTCTTTTTTCCATTGTAACATTTTAGCTTCTTTGTCAAAAATCGGGTGTTCCTATGTATGTGGGTTAATATCAGGATTTTTGATTTGACTCCATTTGTCTACCTGTCTGTTTTTGCACCAATACTAAGCTGTTTTCTGGTACAATAGCTCTATAATAGAGCTTGAAGTCAGGGATGTTGATGCCCCCAGAAGTTCTCTTATTATACAGGGTTGTTTTGGCTACCCTGAGTCTTTTGTTTTTCCATATAAAGTTGAGTATTGTTCTTTAAAGGTGTATGAAGAATTGTGCTGGAATTTTGATAGGGATTGCATTGAATCTGTAGATATATTTTGGGAAGATTGTCATTTTTTTTACTATGTTGATCCTACTTATCCAAGAGCATGGGAGATCTTTCCATTTTCTGGTATCTTTAATGTCTTTCTTTAATGACTCAGAGTTCTTATTATATAGATCTTTTACTTGTTGTTGGTTAGCATTACTCCAACATATTTTATTTTGTTTGTGTAAAAAGTGATGTTTCTTTCTCAGCCCCTTCATAGTCTGTATATAGTAGGGCTACTGATCTTTGTTTTTTTAAATCTTGTATCCTGCCACTTTGCTGAAGGTGTTTATCACCTGTAGGAAGTTCCCTGGTAGAGTTTTTCAGGTCACTTATGTAAACTATCATATCATTTTCAAATAGTGAGCGTTTGATTTCTTCCTTTCCAATTTGTATCCCCTTGATCTCCTTTTAATGTCATATTACTCTAGCTAGTACTTCAAGTATAATATTAAAGAAATACGAAGAGAGTAACATCTTCTTGTTCCTGATTTTAGAGAAATCCTATTGAATTTCTCTCTATTTAGTTTGATGTTGGCTGTTGGTTTATGCTATATTGCTTTTATTATGTTTAGGTATGTTCCTGTTATGTCTGATCTCTCCAAGCCCTTTATCATGAAGGGGTGTTGTATTTTGTCAAAGGCTTTTTCAGCATCTACTGAGATGACCATTTGTTTTTCTTTTTCAGTTTGTTTTATGGTGGATTACATTGATAGATTTTTTTGTATGTTGAACTATCCTTGCATCCCTGGGATGAAGACCACTTGATTATGGTGAATGATTTATCTGATGTGTTCTTGGATTCGATTTGCCATTATTTTTTATTTTGTTGAGTATTTTTGCATCAATGTTCATGAGGGATATTGGTCTTGTAGTTCTCTTTCTTAGTTGTGTTTTTGTGTGGCTTTAGTACCAAGGTAATTGTAGCCTGGTAAAAAGAGTTTGGCAATGACCCCTCTGTGTATATTTTGTGGAACACTTTGAGGACTATGGGTATGAGCTCTTCTTTGAATTTCTGGTAGAAGCCTGCACTAAATCCAGTTGGCTCTGGGCATTTTTTTTTTTTTTTTTTTTTGGTTGGGAGACTTTTGATGACTGCTTCTATTTCATTAGTGATTATAGGTATATTTAGATTGCTTATCTGTTCTTGATTTAATTTTGGTAAGTGATATCTATCCAGAAAATCATCCATTTCCTTTCAATTTTTCAATTTTGTGGAGTACAGGTTTTCAAAGTATGACCTGAAGATTCTCTGGATTTCCTCATTGTCCATTGTTAAGTCACCTTTTAATTTTTGATTTTGTTAATTTGTGTGTTCTCTTTCTCTGCCTTTTGGTTAGTTTGGATAAAGGTTTGTCTATTTTGTTGATTTTCCCAAAGAACCAACTCTTCGTTACATCAATTATTTGTCTTGTTTTCCTAGTTTTTACTTTATTTATTTCAGCCCTCAAATTGATTATTTACTGGCATCTACTCCTCCAGGGTAAGTTTGCTTCTTTTTGTTCTAGAGCTTTCAGTTCTGCTGTTAATTGTCTAGTGTGACAATTCTGCAGTTTCTTCATGTAGGCACTTAGTGCTATGAACTTTCCTCTTAGCATTGCTTTCAAAGTATCCCATAAGTTTGGGTATGTTGTGTCTTCACTCTCATTGAATTCTAGAAAGTCTTTAATTTCTTTCTTATTTGTTCCTTAACTCAGGAATGGTGCAATGCTATTCTGTAAATATGTTTCTCATACTGGTTAATTAATAAAGCACTGTGGCCAAGATAGGCAGGGCTAGGAGACAAGGAGGAAAGAGGAACTGGTTAGGAGGAGTCAGCATGTTGAGCCTAGAGGAATCAAGATGCCAGGCCACTGTTCTCCGGTAAGATGAGCCACGTGGAAATATTTAGAATAGTAGAAATGGGTTAATAATTAAGACAGAGCTAGCCCATAAACAATAATGGTAACTGGCCAACAGGATTGTATTAAATACAATGATTGTCTCAGTGTGTTATTTGGGGCCAGCGTGCCAGACTAGCGGCAGGCGGGCTGGCAGAAAACAGACATGCTACAGGCAGACTCTAGATGGGCTGGTCCACTGGGATGGGTTACCCCTTCTGCAGTTCCCAGGCCTCAGAAGGTTCCAAGCAGGACACTGGAAGGTGGGCTGCTTCCATGGGTGGAGATGGGACTAGGATGCTGGCAGACTCTGGATAGGCTGATCTGCCTGGACAGAGTCCCCTGTGCGTGCACAGTCCCCAGGCCTCAGGAAGCTCCAAGCATAGCCCTAGAAGGTGGGCCAGAAACAGGCTTACCTCCCCCTGTGGATGGAGGTGAGACTAGGATGCTGGCAGACTCTGGATGGGCTGGTTTTCTGAACAAGTTTCCCTGTGCATAGTCCCCAGTCTTCAGGAGGCTTTGAGCAGGACACCAGAAGGCGAGTTCCTCTCGTGGGTGGTGGCAGGATTGATTTTATATCTTAAAGAAGTTCAAAATGGAAATTTATCAAATGGCATGATTACTCCAGTTTTATAATTTATGATATGATATTTTTAAATAGCACTTTGGGTAAGCTTACAGTCCCCATCCATTTATGTTAATAATTGATGGGCTGTAACTGAAAAGGCACAAAACAAGGACAGAACAGTCTGCCAGTTAATGAGAACAAGGAGAAGTCAAGCTTCTGATGGCTATGATACAGTGTTCCATGGGTGACATTTGGTGTCCTTAATTTGAGCAATAGTAGCAATGCTACTTATGACAGCCACTGATCTTCATGTTACATGAAAAGCCAATTCTTGAATAGTTTTATAATAGAAAAGTGAAAGTATATTAAGTCAAGTTTTAGGTTATGCAACTTAAACATACATAGAAATAATGTTTGTTGGCTTTACCTGCTGAAGTCAGATAAGATTATGTAGAGTTTCTAAGCTGTGTGACCTTGAAAATATACTTTTTGTTTCTCTGTAAATCTGAATAATAGTATCAAGTACTGTAGATACATTCACTTTTTATTTTTCCTCTCCTTAAAATAAAGATGTCTGTAAAAATACTCCTTGTATCATTAAAATATTTCACTTGGACTTGAGAATATTAACATTATTTCAAATTATCATCATATTTATCTGTTGAAAAATCATAAAAATTATAAACTAAACATGAAGCATCTGTCAGAAATTCAAAAATAACAGGAGTCCCAGGAATTATGGAAAAAGAAAGCAAAGTGAAGTACTCTCTGGACAATTCTGAATGTGGTTTACCAATATATAGAGGTTTAACTTCCCTCCTTTCAGGTGCCATTGTCCTATTAGTAATGACTTTTAATATCCAGTTTCAAGCCCTGCTTCCCAAGCATGGAACAGCCAACAAATAATGAGTAGTTCTAAATTGTTACATCCCTGGATCTCCTGTGTAAGCATGAGATGAAAGGCAATCACTCATTCTGGCAATTACAGGGATTACAATGCTTAAAGCCTTATAAATGGATCCTTACTTAGCAAAGGAAACAAGAGCTAGACTTCAAAGTATTGATAAGTCATGTTCAAGTTGGGCTTGGTTTGATAGTTATCAGTAAGATTTCAGTGTGGGTGCCATGAGGATTGGCTGCTTTGTGATCACTTGCATCAGTGTGCAGATTGAGAAGAGTTAACTACACTAGGCTTGGATAAGAATACACAGATGAGGTACCTTCCAGCAAGGTAACAATTGTAGCAGCTCTTCCCCTGTCCTCTGAGATCCTAGGAAGTGTGACAGGCTGTGAGAACATGTAATCTAATAGCTAGATTTGGAGGAAAGAATCATACCAAAGGCAGACAGAAATCAGCTACTGCTTTAGAGCATGGAAAAGCTGTACAAAGGTAAAAGGTTATCTTGGGGAAGCCAGAAGCATGTGATGTGTCTAAAGAATGAGGACTAAAATGCAATGAAAATATGTCAGAACTAAGGGAGATAGCTGCATGTGAACATAGACTTGGGGTAAGTTAAGGTGGTCCCAAAGAATTAACCTCTGTTGCTGTCACTCATGCTCTCTGTGCTTAGGGCACAGACTCAAGCCTGAGGACATATATGAGGAGTAGCCTTGATTCAGATAATCAGAAGACATTTGCAGAGAAAAGTTACTCATGTCAGGTATATGGTTCTTAATGTAATTCCCCAACACAGGTGCAAGATATGCTGTTCATGAAAGTGGGAAAGTGAAAAATACAGATACAAACATAAAAACGAATTCCTTCTAGTAAGATTTATCAAAACAACAAGGCCCAGATGACAGCTGCTTTTTAATTGTTTAATGTATGAGAGACTCGCAATGGAAGAGCAAAATAGTTTTAATAATATCACTCAAGTACTGAATAGGTCTTATGATAAAATCTCAAAACTGATAGAAATAATATACTTCATTTCCTCACCTCCCAGAAGACCTGATAGAAAATGAAAGCCACTTTCAGTTTCCAGTCACTTAAAAATACCATAGGCAAAGAATTTGTCATAGGTTATTGGCCAATTTTTGCTTGTGCTAGCTCAACTCTCAGCTTTAGATTACACACTTTAAAGCCTTGTCTCTGTGGCTTTCCTTGTGGTTATTTGTGATACATTTCTCTTTCTGATGCTAATGGCGGCAAGCACAGTGGCTGAGATATTAACTGAAGGTAAATACGGTAAGAGAATCAACTCATGTGTTCAGTGTTTTCTTGTCATGCAGAAGCTCTTGTTTATCAAATTCGCATCTGTCTCTCTGAAGAAAATTATTGTGGTTGTCAGGCATAACAGCTGCAGCAAAATAGCATCAAACACTGTGAAGTTGATCTGACTAAAGTTTAGAAGAGTGCTCTGCTGTGAAGTTGTAGTTTAGGTGATAGAAAGGAGCAAGGAACCACTCTTCCCGCCATTAATCTCAGGGTACAGGAAAAGTGATTACTGGGACTGTATGTGTAGAGGTCTGACAGTGCACAGGTTACTGCAGACATTGATGTGCAAACAGAAGCCTGCACATTTGGACCACACAATGCATTGAAGTAGGCTATGGGATCCCATTGTTATACCCTGGTCCTAAACTGATCTTCTATACTGAAAGGATAAATGCACACCCTTTCTTATATACCAGAGGAGTATTTTGTTTAATCCAGAGCTTCATTTAGTACTACATGTAGCATTGTCCTTTAACATCATGATGGACCATGATAAAAAGGCTAAACATTCCACATTCCTGGGAGAAAGGAATTCTAACAGTCCCATAATCGAAATCAATGAACTAATAGGGACAACTCCTATTTCAGTGCAAAGACTCTGATTGCATCAACTTACACTCAAAAAAAAATCCTCTACAGATTTATTCCACATCAGGAATTCCATAATGGTTGATACAAATGCCACAGAGATCAGCCTTCATGAGTTAAAGCTCATATTTGTAATCTGTGATATGCTGAGCTTTTATCCCTAACACTCTGGTAACGCATCCACTGCACAAGAATTAGGCTGGCCAGCCCCAGACAGTAGGGGCTGTCAGCTGGCTCGCTGACTCCATCTATTTTGTGTTTGGTGTCTTTCCATACTGGATGCAACTTAGTGAGCATAAATGTGGGTTTCAAAGGGCTTTGTACCTTTGATCGCTTCAGTAAGTCCATCAACTTAGCTCCTCCACAGTCCTCTTTATCTTCAATATTTGAATTGTTCCTGGTCCATAGACTAGCCAACCAAGCTATAGTACAATTCTGTGAAGCAGACAATTGTCCCATTTGGGGTTATTATTTTTATGCAAATTGGATGAAACAGTGTCTATTAGGAGGATGCTTTTCCTAAGAGCTCTGAAATTTTGGCTCTTGCTTAGCAGCCCTTTGTTAGCCAATACCCCATGCCGAACATCTCATCTGTGGAGGGAGCTCTGCCTTTCATCTCCTGCACTATTTAGTCAAAGGGAAACCCAATGGGACATAGGTCTGCTCTGAGGAAAAAGCCATATTGACAGATGGTGCAGAGGCTATCTACATATTAGCTTTTATGTAGTCAGACTGGCACCCCAACTTCAGTGTTTCATTTCTACTTGGGGTAGATTCCAAATGGGCCAGGTGGACATTTGACTTGTTTGCTCATAATGGGCATACCTAATAACAGTCACCCCATGTCCTTAGATTGTTTGTCTACTTAGACTGACATATGAAGCTATTTTTGTAAGCTCAAGTCATTATTAAGTGGTGTTATAAAGCTGACCTGTTATTCAAGGGTATCCAGGTTAAATTTTTTTCACACTAGACTTGCCACACACTCAAAAGAAAGTTTCTACTAACAATGTGTATCTCTGTATTGTTCAGACAGCAGGGCTATTTGATCTATTGTCTGAAGCTCAGAACTTGTCTGGATCCTTTTCAAATGTAATGTTCTTTTACACCATTTAGTAGGAGTAGCATCATTTTATTCACAAGCATGAAATGTGCTGTTGTCCCCAGAACTAGAGGACAGCAGATGTTGGGCTAGTGATTTAGTGATTCACTAAGATGGGATGATTATCCCTTTGTTAGGAGTTGTGTGTCCATATCCATCAGACACCTGGACCACTTTTTAAAAATCAGTTTCATGATAAAGGTTTTTCTTGTAGCTATTATTCTTGAGTTGATCAGTTGATCTCTTTAGCTTTCTAGCATAACTAACTTGCTAAAATCTTCAATGTGTTTGCCACTTCTTAGTCTCATTTCAGCTTAAGGTTACTAAACACCGACTAGGGTGGTAGTAGTGGACTCCCCATGTGTGTTTGGAATATTTCACAACCCCAGTCAGGAGAGTTGGCCTAAACCCAGATCTGTATCATGCATTTGCAGTGATTCCTTGCCCAGAAGACTATGAAATAAGCTGAATCTCCCATATCATAAGGTTGGAAAAAAAACACATCAACCTGTTCAGTGGCATGCTACTATGTGCTGAGCATGATGAAACTCAAGTTCACGTTCTGTCCCCTCCAACTTTAGCACCCACAGCTCTTGTTTTATAAATAGTATCCTGTCTCTTGCCATCTTACCCATTTTCTGCAGTTCCTTAATATAAATAGTCTGATAGTTCTATGTGTACTTCAAATCTGTGATAAATTTGAGCATCCAATTGCCTTTCTGATCTATTCACTGATCCAGGATTGGCATTTAATCATTTAGTCCTTATCATTAATATATCCCCTACGTTTATCAAGCATTGGAACATCACTTCTGCCTTGCCAACTTTGCTTTAGTTCAACCTTAGGCATATTTTAAAGTTTTTAATTATAAGACAAAGCATTATTCCACCACGAATAGTGATAAGATCCTATGGCCAACATGTTAATAAATGCTATATGTATGGATTCTCACCTCTTTGGAAGTAGGGTCATAATTATAAGAGTTTTACATTGGATTCCACTGAAAACAGACTCAGAATGATAATGGAGAGTATGTTGTCTATCTGTCTGTTCATCTGACACAGTGTTTCATTATATAGTCTAGATTGGTTTCAAATTCACAGTCCTTAGGCCTTCTTCCCCTGAGTGAGGAGGACACACCTGAAAAACTTGTCCAAAGATGGAGACTTGTATAGGACCAATAATTGTTGGACAGAAGGAGATTTGAGAACACATAGGAATTGAACTTGGCAGGCAGGATGCCAAAGACCTCAGTATACTTGATAGATAGCTATGGACTTGAAGCAGAACTTAAGAGTGATCACCCCAAGGAAAAAAGACCTTCGCGCATCTGTGAGGCTATTTGGAGTAGAATGGGCATGACCTGGGGAACAGAAGTGGTAGTAGAAATGATTGCCCCTGAATAGAACACACACAGTGCACTACTCTCAGGAGCAGGGGCAGTGCATACATCCATAAGAAAGTTTTAGATGGCATATGGGGATAGACTCCAATATTACTTTAAGCAATTCTGTGGAATTAAGAGGTTGACAAATCCACATGGTACCAAACTTTTACCATCAAATGGCTGCAGATCAGAAACCAAGTATCTGTGACACGATAGAAGAAAGTCAGAAGACTGATGAACTGGAAAATTTCTCTCCTACAGTTGTGAATAGCCAGGGTGACTGTCAAATCAGAGATGTCAAAATATCCACTTGTCCTGGATGACTTCCCAGCTTCTTTTCTTTTCTTTTTTTCCCAGACAGGGTTTTTCTGTATTGCTTTGGAGCCTGTCCTGGAACTAGCTTTGTAGACCAGGCTGGCCTCAAACTTACAGAGATCCTCCTGCCTCTGTCTCCCCAGTGCTGAGATTAAATGTGTGTGCCACCCATGCCCGGCCAACTTACCAGGTTTTCAAATGACCTCTCTTTGTAATTATGAGACTAAATTATTGTCCATGAATTCACATGTTGTGTGAACCATTTATAATGTCATATACATTTGTAATATTATGTATAATACATTTATAAAGATACATAAGTATTGTGTTGCAAATTAAGATAAAAGCTTTAATAAGTCAATTACTATTTAAGGAAAATAGAAATGCTTTACCAAAAAATAGATTTATTACCCTTGATCTCCAAAGCATATGGAATTCTTTTTTAAATGTTCTGATTATCAGGATTAAATTCACATAAGAAAGATCTGATGATGTATGAAGCAGATCATGATCTTCATGATGGGACCCCTTGTCCAATTTAATTCCCATCCCAAATTAACTTATCATTTGTAAGCTATGAGACTTGTTATAAATAGAGTGTTTAATTTGATTAAATATACTTCAAGGCAAATGTTTTGTAACCATCTATTTTTATGTGTACACAGGTCTGTGTAGAGACCAGAGGATACTCCTGGACATGATGCTGAGAAAACAAATGAGAAACTCAAACCCTCTTTGACAAAAAAATTTCTCAGTTGTCTCATGATCATTAATTAGGCTAAGATGACTGACTAATCAGTAAGCTCCAAGGACCCCTCTGGCTCTATCTACTGTGTGGATTACATGTGCACACCAACATGCCCTGTTTTATCACATAATTTTGAAATCAAGTTTAGGTCCTTGTACTTATAAGACAAGTACTTTGTTAACTAAGCTTTCTCATGAGCCCCTTAAACTATTTCTTTAAATATAAAACTAAAAATTAAGGCCAGGAGAGATGGTCCAGAATTTGAGAGCTTGATGGTCATCTAGAGGAAACAAGTTCAGTTTCCAGCAGCCACATCAGATATCTTACCATCCTCTGTAACTCCAGATATAACAGGTGAGACTCCTTTTGGATTTGTGGGCTTCTACAGTCAAGTGGAATGCACTCACACAGCCACAAACACATAAGTACATAAAAGTAAATCCTAAGCTGAATGTAGTGACTCACTCCTTTTATCTCAGCACTGAAGGATACAGAGACAGGGGCATCCTGGCATAGAGAGTGAGTTCCAGAACAGTTAGAGAAACACTATTTTGAAAAACCAATAGTAAGTAGTAGTAGTAGTAAACAATAATAATAAATAATTTATAATAATAAATCTTAAAAAATAAAACACAAACTAAAATTTATATAACTTCATACAAATTAATTTGCACAGATTGACTCATTATCTATAAGATCCATAATTCAGCCACTTATGAGCACATGTGGATCATAACCCATTTGAAAACTGTATTTACTGCATTTTATACTCAGCATGTCAGCACTGTAGCCTTTTCAAGCATGGCTTGAGCTTCAATTTGTAAAACCATGAACTGAGTGTAACTGTTGTCTCTGAGACAATGCATAGTGTTATAGGATTATAGCCCATTAGCATAGATACCTTTAATTCATGTTTTTTGCATAATTCTGCAGCTCCAAATTTAGAGTAGGGACAAAACCACTTTCTACTCAATGGATTTTTCAAAATCAACAGAAGGGATTGCATTGAAATGTAAAATCAATTTTAGGATGCTTAAGAAACATGATCATTTTGGACAGGCAGAGATTTTAAAGAAATGACTAAATGGACTGCTAAAACACAGAACAATAGTTTCTCTTTCTCTCTGTATCTATCATCTATCTATCTATCTGTCTCACATACACACACACAATCATTATAAAGCTAGACATTACTTAAATGAGATAATGAAAACCTTAAAGATACATTATTGAATTCATGTGAGAAGGAATTAGTTGACTAAATTATTATGGGAAATTGGATGCTAGAATTTTATGAAACTTTATTTTTAAATAATATTATGCCTTACTACATGAACCATTTTGTGGTCTATAATTCCTATAACTTATTTTCCTGGGATTTTTTTTATACTAAAAATGATAGTCAGTGCTAAAAGTTGGTTGCATCCAGTGCAGCAGTCTGGATTTTTCAAGCATTCTGGCTGTATAAACTTATTTAGGGGTTGTTAAAAAATAATGCTCCCTGGCAGTGGTCAGTGTTAGTAAATAAAATAAATCAAAATAAAATGTGCAAGAGTCTTTACCTTGATTGTTCATATGCTTAGTAAGATTATTGGGTAAAACCACAGAAGCATATGACACACATCAATGAAAGAGTGTAATCCATATATACCTCTGTGTGTGTGTGTTATGTGTGTGTGTTTGTGTGTGTGTGTGGTGTGTGTGTGTGTGATTTTAAGTATTGCCACTCAGATCATTTCTTGATTAATTTACATAAAATAAAATATGTTTATGTTACATTTTCTATCCCAGAGAAAGAAGGCCCTGCTTGTATCCATTTAACATTCCTGGATCACACTGTCACTTAAATAGAATTTGGTATCAGAATTGTCATTGTTAGTGACACAGCTCTGGCTTCCGGTTTATAAAAACTCCCCACTTCTGTTATTCCCATGGTTAGTGAATACATAACCATGGATTTCCAAAATTTTTCTATTTTGTGTCTTCAAACTTGTCCTGGAAATATGCTTGACACATTTAAAACTCAATGTGTCCTCTTGACCAATATCGGCCCCTGAGGGCATACAGTCTGGATTCCAGGGCTGACTTAATGTAGCTGTACAAATTGTTGTGCCTAGCATCACTTTATGTCTGCTGCATATTTTCGTAGGTAGTCATTTATGACAATGTAGAACTGACTACAAGTAATCACAATTCTGTTTCCTCCCATAAATGGGTTTCTCTGGTTAATATGACAGGAAGAAAACATAAAATTTGAAATCTCTGACAACTGTGATATTGAGATTGAGCAAGTTAGTTGTAATGTCTTTAAATCAAAACCAAAATTCTATTGAAAAAAGAAATATTAGAAAACCAACCCCTCCCAAAAAAGTTAAACAACTGAAACTCAGCTTTATATTCACCCTCCCACTGTGGCTAAATAAGTTATACCATGGTGAATCCAAAATGTCTACCTTAAAGTACTGATGCTGATCAAAACATAGGTTGATCTCACATGCATCATGAATATTCATTCGGAGATTCTACTGTGAAAAATAAGAAATACTTAAAACTCATGCCCATTTATTCACTCCCCAATCTGCTCCACTTTAGGGAGCTTTCATACAGTGCTGTGTTACTGCACTGTCTCCCATGTGTAGAAAGCAAGGATAGAGCTCAAATCTGGGACTTCTTCAGTCATCCTGGAGGTCATATGAATGATTTTAAAGCTTACTCACTGTTCCTTGGACTGCGTCCCTTACCAAGAGTTAGCATATTCATTCTGGTCAAAAAATGACATAAGGATTATTTGCTTTCACTAGGATTTTTGGAAAACATTTCAGGCTCACAGACAGTTCATGTTAATAGGATAACAGTAGCAAGTTCACATCCAAATAGATCTCAGGTCTCCATCTCATGTTTTGGCATTGCCCTGATGAGTAGAGCTCACATATCTCTCACTTTTATAAGACCATCAAGCCTTGCTTTTTTTTTTTTTAAATTTACTGGCACATATCTTGCCCTTTAAAAAAGTCAGAGTGAGATTTCTAGATAAATCTGTTGGACTTTATGCACACACATTTTCACTTCCAATTATAGAAAACCATCCTTGCACAGAAAATGACTTTTCAAAAGACATAACCCTTTCAGCAGGGTGGGGGTAGAACAAGAGGGAAAAATATTCTCCACCCTTGAGAATGAGAAGATCATGATTAGTAGTGGTCAACTAGCAATTAATGAAGTATAAAAAGTAGTTAAATCTGAATGATGTGCCACTCCCAAGACCCAAAGACTCTGAGATTATTAGCATACAGAGCAAATAAATGGATGATTTGGGACTGAAATGGAATCATTAACTTTTCATGCTACTGAGAGATGATATTCTTTGACTCTCAGAGTATTGAAGGTTTGTTGTCTACAAATTATAAAGCAGGATTGGGATACACTGATGAAGAAGAAAAATGCAATGAAAACTGTGTTTTGTGCACACACACACATATACATACATACATACACACACACACACACACACACACACACAGAGTGGCTATTACAGCCACACACCCTCCCCTTTTACTTAATTCTGAGAATGATGGCAGATAAACATTTATACCACTAAGGAGGATGGCACAAATACTCAAATAAGAGGCTACTATTACAGTGTCAATGAGGGATATATATGTGATACCCCTACACACTTTCCCGAAATAAAACCTTAATAGTGCTCATGTGAAAACTCCCTCCAAAGCAAACACCCAGAAAATCTCCCAGGCAACCAAGGACATAGGAGTTCTCACCAGTTCTTAACCCCATAAATAAGGACAGAGAATTAAGAACTCCCTAATTTATGGTTAAATGGCTCAAACAAAGCTAAGGTTGGAACTTAAAGGGGAAAGCTAGAGTACAGAGAGGAAAATTTAAAATATATGTATAGATATATCCTTAGAAAAAGATAAAATGCTTCTACTAAGTAGAAATATATCTCTTTTCACTCTCTCTCTCTCTGCCTCTCTGTATCTCTCTCCATCTCTGTCTCTCTCACACAGTCATAGAAGTAAAAATTTTAGAGTATAAATAGAAATCCCAATGACTAGAATAAATTGAAGTAAAATGAAATTGAGGAAAGACAGGTAATCACTAGACTGGTAAGTAGTCAAAAAGCTTGATTTAAAGAAATGAGGAACTGAAGGTCAAGAATCCAAGCTGCCATTAACATTGACTGCTTGGTTCCTTGTATCTCATCCAAATGTTACAAGGCTACCATACTCTCAGATCTAAACATTACTGAGTGAGAAAGGTGACAACTGAAGAACTCAGCCCTCCTACAGAGAGTCAGGTGGATTCTGAAGATTTGCATCTCTTTTACCATCTTTCAAAGAAGCTAGTATCCAGACTCTACTGCCCTCATTCAGCTTTGCAAAGGGCAATCTCAGAAAGCTGGTGGACTGCTGTCTAGGCAAGCACAATATACTTGCCAAGAACACAGCATTCTTGTACGTTATCTCAGAGTAATTTTAAGAAATCTCCCTTTCACTGTCACATATGTTTCAGTTTGAGCAAATAAAAAGAATTGTGATGTTCCCACAAGAGGATCCATCCACTCTCAGGTGCCTATCATCTCAGGAGTGGCAACACTGCCATGCTGGGATACCAAGATCTACAAACAGAACCCTTGATTATATCTCCCATCTTATATCTTCTACCTGTCAGGACTTTCTTGTGGTCTGAAAGTCTAGTTCACAAAGTGTAGCAAGGGTTGAAACAGCACAAACTTGACCTTGTTTTGTCTTCCTGCTGTCTGTGCACTATTGATGTTATACTCTAAAGTTTCATTGCACAGGTTCTTCAAAGAATGTATGTCAATGCTCCTTGTCTTAGTAATGTTTTAATAAGTATATTCTGTTCAAACATTGACTCCTGGAGTAAATGCATCTTAGGCTAATTAAATGATTTCTCTGTCTCTTGTAATACTATGCTATTTCATAAAGATGTTTCCAGAATAGTACTTCTTAAGAAGTGGCACTTTTCAGCCCACACTAAAGAACAGTTGGCGAAATTTTGGGGGACACTGGAATAGCAACAATGGGACTGTAACCAGATCAGATTTCTTATCCAGTGTGACATGATGTCACATGATGCTTTTTGGTAGGCTTGCTTTCTAATGCTAATTGTGTCTGCCAACAAATTGGATATGCCTGAGTAAAAACAATAGTCAGTGAAGTTAATTACCCGCTAAAAGCTTTGGCTTGTTTATAGGAATTCATGAATGACTCTGAAGGGACACCTAAAATGAAATTAATGATGACCTTAGAGTATCATGCCAAACCAGGCTTGTTGGGTAACTTATTTCTAAAGGATATTAGACATTATTGGCTAAAACTTGAGAATAATGCTGCAGGTTCATGTAATATCTAATGTAGAATGTCAGTGTAGGTAAAACCCCACTGTCTGGGGGGAATCTTTTTTTTTTTCACAAGTATTTGTTGCATCTGTTTTGCACCTGAACATGATGCTTACCCTGAGCCCTGTGTTCCTAATTATCTCTTTCTGCAACAAAGTCAGAATATAGCCTGTTGGTCAGAAATCACCTAGGATTACTGTGAGAATACCAGAGTTTACAGAACATTGGTATAATGTCAATAACAAAAAGTTAAAAGTTAGCATGTCTGAAGGTTTAACAGTTAACATCTAAACATAAGAGGACATGTCTCACATTTGTCTTTCTGGGTCTGGGTTACCTCACTCAAGATGTTGTTTCTCACACCATCCATTTAACTAAAAATTTCATGATTTCATTCTTTTTAAACCTGAGTAATATTCTACGGTGTAACTGTGCCACATTTCCTTTATCCACTTATCAATTGATGGAGATGCAGGTTGTTGCCAATTTCTGGCCATTATCAATAGAACAACAATGAACATGGATGACCAAGTGTCTCTATAGTATGATGTAGAATACTTTTGTTATATCTCCAAGAGTTCTATAACTGGACCCTGAGGTAGAACTATTCTCAGCTTCTTGAGAAACTACCACACTGATTTCCATAGTGGCTGTACATATTTGCACTCCCACAAGCAATGGACAAATGTTCCCCTTACTCCACATTCTCACCAGCATGATATGTTCTTTGTTTTATTGATTTTGACCATTCTGACTTATGTAAGATGATATCTCAAAGTAATTTTGATTTTCATTTCTCTGTTGACTAAGAATGTTTAATATTTAAGTTTCACAAAATTTATTTTCAATCAAAAATGCTCCACATGAAAATGTTAACAACTTCAAGGTCACTCTATTCTGTGACAACTTTTTTCCAGGAAAGAGTTACTTTCTATTGTATATTTATGATATGTGTGTAATATATATAAATATATTTAGAAATTATAATTATATCATTCTCTTGTCTTACTTCCCACCAGCTCTTCCAATGTACCTCCCTTGCTCGCTTTCAAATTCTTGACTATATATATATATATATATATATATATATATATATATATATATATTTCCAAGTACCTGGAGCTACTTTCTGACCCTAAGGATACTGCACATACAAACATTGTGCATATACAATCATGTAGGTAAATTCTCATACACATCAAATTAAATATTATTTTTTTAAAAATTAAAACTAAATTGTGCATCTACTAATCCTTAGATTATGATTAGACTTCTCATCCATGTGAGTCTGCTCATTAATCTTTCTTTCTTTGTTCTTGATGAAGAAAATGTGTAGAAATGTGCTTTGATGACTGCATTCAGTGTCTATAAAGTGATTCAGAAGTAAAAGTCATTGAGAATAAATCACTATGAGCAAAGACTCCTTCAATAGTATCTAAATCTAAATATTTTATAATTATTTTAAATTCAGTAATAAATTTTGTGATATAGTACATCTTTGTTAATTGTTTTATCTTATTAACTAAATAGACCATGTGAATTTGAGATATACTGTTGTCACTTAGCTTTTTAACTCAATAGATCATTTTCATTTGGAATATATCTTTGTGTTTCTTTTCTTGATTTTGAGCTGGAAAGAGAATGTGGGGTCTCATGCATGTTAGAAAGGTACTTTGAACACCAGTACTAACCCTTTCCACAGCACTGACAGAAGCAATTCCCTGCTTTTATACTATGTAAACTTGAATAGCTAGTATCAACATTCTAGGCTTGTCACCAACTTAGACCAACTCTGACTTTCATGCATGTTGTTGTTCAACATTAAGCACAGGGAGATGTTGACATATGCCTATTAACACCAGATTTGGAACCAATACACAACCAGGCAATATAAAGATATCACCAAATACCAACTTGATGAAAGGATGCATTTATTGACGTTACAGGAATATGAGTGAGGAGTTACTTGGAAAAGCAAAAATAACTCAAAGACAGATATACCAACAAAACTCCACTTAAGCATGGGTGATGGCTCTTGCAGGCTACAAACCTGAAGCATACTGCATACCATGAAAACAGTTCAACAGGTCAGGGAGTGTCTCTTTCAGGCAGATGCGCTGGTCTGCCTCTTATAGGCAGGTCAGCTGATCCAAACCACTTCTAAGCAGCTCAGTTTATTGTGTATCTAACAGTGTCTCTCAGCAATCTTTGCTGCTTATAGACACTTGGAGAAGGAGGGGCTTGGCAACTATGCTCCGTTCCTGTACTTCCTTAAGTCTTTGATTTGTTTACTTCCTAAGATTAAAGAGTTTCTCTGTAGGATGCGCTTTCACTAATTTTAAAATATCCCATGCCTTAATGATTTCCCTCCAAGATAGAGGGTTTTATCTTGTAGGAAATTGCTTCACAACACTTGATTCCTACAGAACTTGCAGTAGCTGACCACAGTGACTGAGTCCACACTTACTCTGTCAAGCCAAATGAGGTCTAAACAGTTTTGATGTTGAACTGATTTGAACAAATAAATGAAGGAACATCAAGCTTGCAAGATCTCACTGATACACCCCTGCTACTGTGATAACAACATGCCTAAACAGAAGTATAAGTTGTCTTCTTAGTACTTGTGATGTCTAATCTTGGTTTGAACTTGACTACATAAGGAATGAACTAAAACCCCAAAATAGAGGGGCACAACTGTGAGGGATTTTTGCTTAATTTGAAGTGGGAAGATCTCCTTCTGACCCAGATCGTTTTTTTATTATTAATAATATAATTTAAAATTTTTACATGTCGATCCCAGTTTCCTCTCTCTCCCTCCCTTCCTTCTTCCCTCCCTTTCTCTTACCCTCTTTCCCCCGTGACATGCACCCTGGCCACCTTCCCCTCCCATCCCCCCACCCCAATTCCACTTGTAGGACTATGCTATCCAGGTGGGCTCATGTAAATCTGTCAAGTCATTTGAAGTAGGGACTAGGACTTCTCTCCTGTCTCTAGGTTAAGGGGGTATTCCTCCAAGGGGGATGTGTCCGCAAGGTCCACTTGTACACCAGGAATAGATCCCGTTTCTACAGTCTGAGGTCCCCCAGACTGCTCAGTCCTTCTAGCTGAGACCCATATTCATGGGGTCTGAGTCAGTCCCCATGCTGGATTCCCAGCTATCAGTCTGGAGGGGGGCATTATCTCCTCGTGGTTCAGGTCAGCTGTCTTTGTGTGTTTCTGCAACCTGGTCTTGTCCCCTCTCTCTGCATCTGGATTCTAATTCGAATCAGTGTTCAGTTATAGGTGTTTGCTTCTGTTTCCAACAGGTACTAGTTGAGGGCTTCATGATGGTGGGTAATTTAGTTGATGATCTCATTATCAGGAAAGGGCATTTATGGTAGAATTTCCATGGTTGCTCAAATTGTTAGTTGGAGTCAATCTTGTAGGCCTCTAGACCTTTCTTTAGGTTCAGTTTTCTCTTCAAACCAATAATGGCTCCCTCTTTTATGTTCTCTCTCTCTCTCTCTCTCTCTCTCTCTCTCTCTCTCTCTCTCTCTCTCTCTCTCTCTCTCTTCTCTCTTCTACTCCTACCCTGACTCATTCTACCTAGTCACACATGTTTTCCTCTCCTCCCCTTCTCTTTCTCCTAGTTCTCTCTCCATTCACTGCCCCCATTTCCCATGTGCTCTGGGGGCTTGTCCCTTCCCCCTTTTGTGAAGGACCATATGTGAATCTCTTAGAATACACCTTGTATCCCAGTTCCTCTGCTGGTGTGAATTATAAGCTGGTAATCCTTTGCTCTAGGTCTAAAATCCATATATGAGTGAGTACATACCCTGTTCCTCTTTTTTTGACTGGGTTACCTCATTCAGATTGGTATCTTCAAGTTCCATCCACTTGCCTGTGAATTTCAAGATTCCATTATTTTTTTCTGCAGAGTAGTATTCCATTGTGTAGATGTGCCACATCTTCTTTATTCATTCTTCAGTTGAGGGGCATCTAGGTTGCTTCCAGGTTCTTGCTATTACAAATAATGCTGCTATGAACATAGTTGAGCACATGTCTTTGTTGCAAGGATGTGCTGACCCAGATCTTTTGAGGTGGGAAGACTTACCTCTTATCAGGGCTGCACCTTCTGGTGGGAGCCTATATAAGGACATGAAAGATGGAAACTTTCTCTCTTTGCTTACTTGCTCTCATCTCACTAGCAACTCCATTCTTTCACTTGCATTAGAGTCTAATTTTTCAGGATTCTAGGAATGCAGTGAAGACCAGCGGAGTCACCGGCTTTATGGACTGAACGATTACTTGAATTTTCGACCTCCCATTCATCAGAAGCTATTGAAGGTTTAGCTGGACCACAGCCTATAAGTCATTATAATAAATCCCATATATATCCTTATCTATCTATCTATCTATCTATCTATCTATCTATCTATCTAGCTATCTATCTATATATATATAAAGAGAGAGATTCATTTTATAAGTTCTTTTACACTAATGAACATTGACTAATACAGTCCCCTTGAGACAATTCTTAATATCCAACAAACATCTGATCATATTTTTGAGGTTATGAAGTAGTCCTGTCATAACTGCAAAGCTCACCCACAGTTCATCACACAGACATGAGTCAAATTATCCAGAGAACTCCATGGAGCCAAAAGAAAACTATATACTTTGTACAACAACACTACTATTAATGTGGTTGTGGATGTGTGTTGAAGAATTTGGCTTTGGGAAGGAATGCTGGCTAAAATAAACAAGAAGAACTGAAGTCAAAAGCAAGAAAAGTAGGATGATAATTCTTCTAGAAACAGGAATAAATATGAGAGACTATCCTCAGACATCGGGAAAATGTCTGCCCATACAGTGTAGTAAGAAATACACATTCAATTCCCCCCACCCCTGTTGCAGAAACCTGTAACGGGCAAGATGATGACAAAGGAGTTGGTTTGATTCTGACATAAAGCACAAGTTCAAATCCATAAATGAGATCCACTGAGAAAGACCAGAGAGCTATGAGGAGATGTTGCATGTGAAAGCAGACTGCCTGTTGTGCACTTACTGGGTTAACCACAGGGGAAAGTAAAACTGAACAATTCTGCAAGTAGCTCTGTATCTGGGAGGAAATATTGGTCTTGCCCATTCATCTTCCACAAATGGAGTATAGGGACCCTATCAACCTCAACGATGCTTCAAAAAATGGCACTTGACCCTCAGAAGACACTTGGGAAGTTGGTGGCAGGATCATTTTAAGAGCGGTGTACCTCACTGGAATAAAAAATAATTTTCAGTTACAAATTCTCTAAAGATGGCCTGAGAGTGAGATGTGTGTTCTTTAGTGAAGGGGATGATGTGTCCTTCTTATCTATTTGTAATATAGAGAAGTGCCAAGCAATATTTAAAGCACAGACAAACAGGTTAAACAGATTATGTGCCTAGCAAAGATAATCCAGGAACATGCAGATTTTAGAGAAGATATACAAATATCATGCCTCACTAGCTTAAGGTGTATTTTTTTCTCAATACCAGTTTTTACTTACAATAGCAAAATGTCACAAATTAAGATTGGGCCTAAAAGGTAACAACAAAAATAAAGGATTGGACATAGACTTTTTTGTTGTTGTTGTTGTTAAGGTCTTGGACATAATTATAATAGTGCCACATAAAACATTCCAGATCATGAGAAAAAATAAAACCTTCTGGAAAAGGGGACATATATTTTCTGTAAAATATCACCACGATAAAATACAGCTGATGGCATCTATATAACCAAGAACCTTTGGCAGGTGCGACAGGTCCAAATAATAGTCAAAAACCCAGAGATGCTTTTAAAGACAGATTTACAAAAAATCAACACAAAAGAAGGTCCTAAGGTCTGTGTAAGGCCTGGGTCAGACACTTCCACTCATCTTTTTTATGGGCAGAAATTACCCAGGAAAAAAAAAGTACATAAAAGATGTATTTTCCAACAATTTCTGAAGTGGTGGATAAATAAAAATGTGTATAAAGAATTCATTTCCAATTATGAGATTCAAGGGTTCTTGTAATAACAAGATAGAGTGAGGGAGTCTGAACTCAAGCAAAATCCCCTTCTCCCTTGGGGTTTCCTACAAGCTGAAAATCCAACATTCTATTGTCATTTTGTTCCTACTTATTATCTACTTGGAACTCTATCGTGAACCGTAGAACCTCCAAGTCTTTATCATTGATGCATCCAAACCCAGCCCAGCATGTTCAAAAAGTAAAAGCACCCACCCATGCTCTAGCTTCATGAAGGATCATGAATTTATGCCAGTCAGTCAATGTGATATTAAGGGACATGATAGGACAAGCAACCAAAAAGGGAACCTGAAAGAAAGATGCATGGGGCAGACCTGATTTGCTCAAATATGCTATCGTTGGCTATTCTAGACCAGCTGACACACAGCCAAACTCCTAAGAGGAGAGCTGTAAACAATTGGCTACAGGTGTGTAAATGAGCCAGAAAGTTCAATCAAGTCCAGAGCTAATGCCAACAGATTTCAGGAACTAAAGACATTTTCATGCTACTAATATTTTGAGTTGTCACATAACATTGTCATGAGGAATTTGTCAAGCACAGCTGAATATACTCAAATACTGTAATCATAATTGTATCTACAAAAAGTCCGAGGTCCTCGAGAGTAAATGACCCTAACTGCAGAAGGATCAGCATCATCAGAGGTCCTTTACAGACTGTTGGGTTGTACATCCATATGTCAAAGTAGAAAGCGATTACCTTGTATTTAATTTACTCTGACTATTTAACACTCACAAGGATTGGGGGATGGATTTCCATTTCATAGAGATAGAGTTGAAGCTTGAGAAGCTAAATGGCAGAGTGATAACAAATAACCATTTGTAAGAAAAGAGGCCAGCACCATGTGACACAGAAGTCTATACTCTAATCAGTATGTGATACCTATTTGCTGCGCTGGCATTCAATAGTTTGTAGGTTTCTGAAGGGAAAGCAACAGTTATCCTGTATCAAATGACATGTCATAAAAATCTGACACATGGAAAAACAAATATCTCAATTACTTGATTTTATTCACACACGGTCAGAAGGTTAACTGGAAATTAAGGTGCCAGAACCAACTTAAAATTACTATTTAATGCACAGAATACTGAGATTAAAAGAAAATTTAAAAATAAGAAAAAAATGAAGAAAGGAGATAAAAGGTCAGAACCAAAATCAAAATGTAAAACAAAAGTGCTTGAGTAGTATGCTCAAATGTCTCAAAATTAATAGACATGCTCAATAACCTGTTTATCCTTTTATTATTTCCATGCACAAAAAGAAACAAACACTGGCCTGAGAAGCAAAGTACACACAGAAACATAGACTCACAGTTACAAATACACACACACACACACACACACACACACACACAAACAAAACTGGTCTTAAGAATATCAACATCATCTTGTAGAGAAAGAACAAAGCCATCATTTACATCACTGAACACAGAGCTACAGTTAAAGCAAATGTATTTAGGGAAATTGTCTTCCACTATAGTAAAGAACTTGAAAGCATTTTTATTCATAATCTAAGTGTCAGTATCTGTTAGGAAAATTTGTAACACAGCATTAAATTTTGACATCTCTTTTTATATCACTGGAAAAGATGCAAAGCAAAACACCCCTTTGTTTTTAATGAGTTTAATATTACATGTCTGACAGACAACAAAAGAAATCAGAAGTAAGGCAGTCTCTGGGATGTCACACATTTGTACAAACCTAGACTCATTTTTACTTTGTTATACTTCCCAAGGTCTTGAAAATAAGCAGAAAGACAAATATGTCCACTTATACGTGGATATTAGCTGTTAAGTAAATGATACTCAAGCTACAACAGACTGAGCTATAGAGGAGATGCATGGATCTCCCTGGGAAGGCAAACTAGAATAGATTATGTGGGAGGTCTATGGGCAGGTAGGGACAAAAAGGATGGGTCAGGTAAAGGGTGTGGTATGGGAGAGGAAATAGGAATACGGGGACATTGGGAGGGGAGTGTGGAAGCCTAGTCCTTTGGAAACTTCTTGTCTAGTGAGGACTCATAGTAATGGAGGATAGAGGATATGGAGTTGGAACTGGCCATCTTTTGTAACCTGCCAAGGCTTCCAGTGGTGGGACTAAGTTGCATTCAGTTAAGGTGTTGGGCAAGGGTGTTCTGTGGAGTTCCCTAAACAATCAAGGCTCATTCTGGGACAGAGGATGGCTCTCCAAAAACTGACATCAGAGTCCCATTGTTAGGGACAACATCCACACAGCTCTTTGGACATAGAGGTCAAGTTAGTGCCTGCATGGGGCATTCTAGTCTCTGGCATGGGAAGATACTCTTCAGTCTCAGCAAAGAGAAACTCAGCCTCAAAGTTTTCAACTTAAAATAAGCTCTGCCTGAAAGATATGCTGAGTCATTGGTGGAACAGAACCCATGGGAATGGCAAACCAATGTCAGGTTTAACTTGAGGACCATGCTATGAGAGGCAGCCCATGCTGTACACCGCTGGGATGGCCAGGGCCAGAGACTGGGTAGTTCATACATCTAGGGTAGAACCAAACACTATTGGGAAAAAATAAATGACTCCTAATTATATTCTGCTATATTCATAGATTTGTGCCTTTTCCAGTTGCCATCAAAGAGGATTTCTCCAGCAGCAGGTTGGAGTGGATACAGAGACACACAACCAGATTATCATGCGAATAGCGAGTTTAAATTGGAGGTCTCCGTGGACTACCTCCCTAAGGAGTTCCAGAAACCTGGCAGAAGAGGAGAAGGAAAAATCATAGGAGTCGGACAGGATAGAGAACACCAGGAGAACACTGCCTACAGGACAAACTAAGCAGGGCTCATGTGGAGTAACAGAGACTGAAGAGGCAGCCACAGGGCCTGCATGGGTCTCTATCAGGTCCTCTTAGAATGTTATTCTGTTAACTTGATGTTTTTGTGGGACTCCTAACAGTGGGAGCAGGTACATCTCTGACTCTTTTTTTATTTTTATTATTATTATTATTTTTTTTTTTTTTTGCTCTTGGGTCTCTTTTCTTCCTACTGGGCTGCCTTGTTCATCTTTGATATGAGAGGGTTTTTTTTTGTCTTGTCTTATTTTATCTTGTTTTGTTCTGTTTGGCTGTTGTCTCTGGGAGGCCTGCTCTTTTCTGAAGAGGAAAAGGAGGTAGAGAGGTGGGGAAGGTGCAGAGAGCTGGGAGAAGTGGACATGGACAGAGGGGAACTATGGTTTGGATATATTGTATGAAAGAAAAATCTATTTTCATTTTAAAAAAATAAAAATTAAAAGAAGAAAGAAAATACATAATCCCAAGTCTTTGGGCTTATTTCCCACCCAACCCTTACTGTGATTCGTTATTTGTTTAAGAAATGACTCAGTAGTATCACTTTATATACCATATTAATTATCCATTGCTTAGGGGGCCAGAAGGAAGGCTCAGTGACCAAAAGTACCTGTTGCCAAGACAGAATCCCAAGGTTCAGTCCTCAGGACTGACATTATAAAAGGACAGAAGTGATTCCTATAAACTGTCTTTTGATCTTTGCATATGTGCCATGGTATACATGTGCCTGTACACATACATACCCACAAAATAAACAAACCACAACATTTATAGCTAGGTGTTTGTCATAAACTAGTACTTGACGCCTGTATAAAATTCACTATGTGTAATGTGCATTTGGTGGCATTTTTTCAGAAAAAGTTTAATGGATACATTCCACACAGTCCACCTTTGAGTAACATCAGATGGACAGAAATGTATTATTCATCTTTCTAGAGGAACACTTATTTGGGTCAGCATCAGAGGTTCCACACCCACATAGTTGGCTCCATTGCTTACAGCTAAGTTAGCACACAAGGACTCTCAAGCAAGCAAATGCAAGCTGCTGATATACACTCACAGCATTTATTCCTGTCTACTGAAACAAGCAATGGTAGGTAGCTATACCATGCATGTGAAGCTCAGCCATGATGCTAATTGGGTTTATTAAGTCCACCTTTAAAACAGTTTTAAATCCTAGCCAGTAAGTTGACTTAAACCTACATGGATCTAAAATATATAATTTCTTTATATACTATGTACACATAATTAATTATATATTAAATACAACTATTCCCATTAATTTATTGTAATTTTACATAATTAAATATAATGCATGAAACTTGTTATTAATATATATGTATAATATATATGTATACTTATAAAATCAGTCTGAAGGAAAGATTTTGCAGTGATGCTTACATATTTGCTAAGGTTGCAAAGAACACATTTGAGAGCATGAAAAGTCATGAAATGTACCAGGAAATCTTCTAACTGGAAGTCAAATGAGAACTAAGCATATTACTATGCATGTATTTTGTGGCCAGAAAGCCTATCTTACCTATATACATGTTTAGTTTGCTGCTCTAGTGGATAATGCTAATAGATGGAAAGGAATTTCCTTTTTCCAATATGTACAACAGTGGTTCCCAAGTAAAGAAGTTGCGATTGTAGCACATATGCAAGGGTAAATGTAATAGACAAAAACATACAGTTATACCTGATAGATAGTATGTAGAAGACAGACACATTAAGTAAATGGGATGATTGATAAAAATTTGATAGGTGAGAGATAGATTATAACTTGATTGGTTGATGGGTATATAATTGAAGATTAATGTATAATAGGTGATATAGAGGTGATCAACAGATGATAGATAACAAAAAGTCATTGATGGATGATAGATAATTAGATAATAGACTAGATAGATGATACATAGATGATAGATGAATAGGTATCCAGATAGATAATCAGAAGATAATTCATGGATGACAGGTAAATAGACGAATGATAGATTAATAGAGAATCAGACAGACAGACAGATAGGCACCAGACATATAGATGATGTACACACTATCCCTCCTCCTTATAGGACTCTGTAGCACAATGTGTATCCTACCATCAGTATTGCACGTGTGCTCTGGAGGCTCTGAGTCACAAAGCTTCCAAAACAGAGCAAACGCACGTACCTGCAAGACCAAACTACTTAAAAAATCGTTCCATGTGTTGGTTTAACACCTATGGAGAGAACCCATCCTGCTGTATGTACATAGAGGTCAGTTCTCTACTTTTAGCATGTGGGACCTAGGAATTGAGCTCAGGTTGCAAGGCATGGCAGCAATATCCTTTCCCACAGATTGAGCTCTCAGACTTCCAAGGGTCAGGCTCTATTGCCAACTTTAGTGCTTTCCCTTATTATTTTCAGTCACCGAAAAATCTCTGGGGCTATTAACCTTTGGGGAATTTCAAAGCACATATTTTCTTACACTACAGTACCAGCTGATAAATTATAGCTAATGCTGACCTCTTTGGAAAATCCTTGGGGACTCTACCTAATTTCTTTGAAGGGAATTGCATCCTCATGCTGACAACAGACTGTCCATATGTATATTAACCTCTTTTACTATTTTTGTGGTGTCAGTTGGTAACTTCTCATTGGAAGGAGTTCGTCCTTTCTAGATACCACATTTTATAAGACCATGGACATCCCTGAAAATAGATATTCTTGGCAATAACGTGTAGGTATTAAAAAGAGAATACAATGGTTTAAGTGGACCCTTAAAATTCAATAAAAGAGAAACAACAACAACAACCCTGAATATGAATATTCATATTAAGGAGACATTCAGAACAGCCTTTGATTGGTCCACTATTTCCTACTTGCAGAGACCATAGCTACCTTGTATATTTTTTCCTAAATACATGAAAAAATATACTTGAAATCATAGCCTCCCAAAGCAAACAGAGAAATGAGATTCAACCCAATTTAAAAGTTATTGTTTAGCAAATGGGAAGAATTCTATAAAAAATATTACATTTCTAAGCCCTAACTGTAAATTTTTCTACATTATAAAAATACCTTTAAACAATAAATCTTTTTCCTCTAGCCTGTCTAATATTCAGAAATGGTTTTAGAAAATAAGAGATCTGTAGTTCAAAGGATTCTACAAACGACTGTGATGTTGGGAAAAATCTCACCTCTCCTTCGTGAGTTTTCATACCCTGTTTGTCTTGTGAGTGGTTTTTATGAGCCAGGACAGATCAGTATCCATTCATATCTTTGATTTTCCTTGCAATAAACTAACACAATAAAGTCTCTTACTGTGTTATATTGTTCCTTCATTGGCATAACTTAGGTTTGTTCCCAGGTTCAAAGCAGGTTCCTGTCTGTGCCTGAAGGAAGAAGACGGTCCTCAAGGCTCTCTCACCACAGCACGTGAAGCACAACAGGTACCTTTGCTGTTTTTCTTTTTCCTTATGTTCCTATTTTACTTTTACATAAGCCAATTGGTGTCATTAGGAATATCCCATTGTGTCGAAATTAATTTTCAGTATAATCTCCTTCAGTAAAGAATGATTCAACTTAATACAATCATTGATTTCTATTATATTTGTTTAGTTCTTCAAGTATTCCAAAGTATATACTCTGGGAGATACTGGACTCATAGCCAATGGATTTAAAAAACATACACCATGATTTAAATAATGTCATTAATTTTTCTTGAAGTAACTTCGTGAACTCTGGCAACCTTATCATTTAATGGACACCATAGTCATGGAAAATTTCTTCCTAACAGTTCTAAACTCAAGTAAGAAAATAATTTGAGTACATGTATTATTTTAAATATAACTCAAGCATGTGATCCCATCAAATATGATGCTACAGGCAAAGGTAAAGTAATTGCTATTGGAATGTGCTTGAATTTAAGTTTCATTATTAAACACACATATGTACTCTATACAAAAGTCAAGGGAAATGACTAATAGTTTTTGGTAAATAGGATGCAGAAAAAGTAATTATTTAAGTTGTATAGATACTTTTTTTGCCAATGCAAATATGTGAAAATTCATATGTAATCTGCTGGTCCTGGAGGAAAGAAAAATTTAAATGTCAAAATATCTATTTATGTGAACTTCTTAAAAAATAATACTTCTTTGAGCAGTCACCATTCTCTGAATGGTTTTGACGACAAGGTAATTTCTTGTTAGTCATGGCATCTGAATGTTTGTAGATGGGGACTCTGGGATGATAAGAACTGTATGAGATGAGGGACATGGAAAATGCATTGGCAGAGTTTGAAAGAAGCCAAGGAGGGCTTGATGCTTAGCTCAGCTTAATTAACCAGTAGATAGGAACTCTTGAACTTTTATGTTTAGAGGAGGAAGGAAAGAAGGAGAGAAGTTGGGAGGGAGGGGGAAGGAGAGCTAAAGAAAGGAAGGATACAAGAGAAAGAATGGAAGGAAGGAAAGAAGAAAAAAAGGAAGGAAGGAAGGAAGGAAGGAAGGAAGGAAGGAAGGAAGGAAGAAAAGTTCTTGTAAATTCTTTCTTTTTGGAAGCCTCTGGCCAGTTTCACAACTGGGATTGTCTTTGTCTAGCATTTGGGGCTAGCCAGTTGGAATACAGGCAGGAGCTCTAGTTTGCTCCTTGCTCCAGGCTACAAAGCTACCTATTGTCATGAATACAGAAACAGGAAACAGTATCTTTTCCCTGGTGAAGCTAACCAGTAAACTCAAATGGCCCAAAGTCTCCACAACTACCAGTTTTTAGCATCTCTCCCGGGCTTCAGGAAATATCAATTCAAACTCATGTCCTATCTCAGAAAGTTGGCAAATCTGTTTTACATCAGTCAATAGCTAACCATTAATTTTGCAGCATTCCTGTCCTCCAAAATTAATCTTGGCTGAGACATGACCAAAATTAAAGCCTTATTCAAAGTGTTAAAAATGCTCAAATAGAATACCACACCAATCATCAGGTAAAGATCAAAAATCATGTTTAAAAATGAAGAGAGTTGGGCTAGAGAAATGGCTCAGTGGATAAGAGCACTGGCTGCCCTTCCAGAGGACTGGGGTTCAAATCCCAGCAAACTCATGGTATCTGTAACTCCAGTCCCAGTGGCTCTGATGCTTTTATCTGACCTTCACAGGCATGCACATGGTGCAGTTAAATAAATCTAAAAGATTTATAAAAATTATAAGAAGAGACAGTGCCACCATGTCTCCAGGACCCCAGTGAGCATTAATCAAACTCCTTTCTAAACACAGGTGAACCACTCAGCGACTTTGCTTTACTTATTCAGTGGAGTTATTACTGAATTTCAGAAGCATGTCATGTTTAAGCCATTGTTAACCAGGCTTGCTTGTACCTATATGCACATGTGGGTGCAGATACCCACATGCCAGAAGAGGACATCAGATTTCCTGGAGCTGAACTATATGCAGTTGCTTGGTGCTGGGAGCCAAACAGTTTCTGTGGATGACCACTGCCTACTCTTCACCGCCGAGCAATCTCCCTGACCCACTATCCAATTTTAAATATTAATTGTTAAAGTGTTTTATTTTTAGTCTGTAACCATTAGACATGCTCAGCAGAATTTAACAGCAAAGAGGAAGGAATTCCTTACTAGATATAGTCTATATTATTCACTTTGAAGTGAGGCCCACAGAAGATTTATGCAGACAAAATTCCATGATTTTTCAGATGAAATACACAGTCAATGTGGATTTGAGCAAGTGAAAACACAAGACATAGCTTTTGCAGATTTGTCTTTTTAATTGTCAATCCTAGGTAAATAGCCATTCAAGTTATATTTAAAATCATCTTTAATGTTATAAGTATTAATATCTAATTAATTTCCATACTAGAATAAAAACCACCTATTAAAACTAATTTTACTGTATCAGAAAAAGTTCATTTACTCAAGAAAAGACAACCAATGGTTTCTATCCCTGGGAAGCCTGCTCTTTTCTGAACAGAAATTGAGGAGTGGGTCTGAGGGAGAGAGGAGGTGGGGGAGGAGGGACTGGGAGGAGAGGAGGGAGAGGAAACTGCGATCAGGGAGTAATAGGAGAGAGAAGAATAAAGCAGTTTTTAGAAAAAAAAAAGCAGTTTGAATATTTAATCAAACAACATTTGTCCAAGAAAAAGCTATGTAAAGTATATGTACTTTACATATAATCATGTAAATGTTTTTAAGTCAAAATGAACATACTATTTAAGCACATTGTAAAACATAATGTACAGGAAATAAAGATCCTAAGCAGGCAGAAGCAGATAAACCATTCCCTGGGTTGTTTGTTGAGTTCATTCATATCATCACTTGGGATTGATCTAAGCCATATGTTTGTTAATGGGATGTGGGCTCATGAGGCCCACATACCTGTAATACAGCCATTGTAATAAGTGAAGGATCAATTCAAATTCTAGAATTTGAGCAACAAACTTGTTTCTATTAGACTAAGGGCCATTTGGATATCTTCCTTTATTATGAAATATTTCTCCTACTGTGACCATATAGCAGAGCATTCTAAACATGTTCAGCCCAACATGCCAACTATCTAATTGGCTAATGAATTAGTGGCTTAGGATGAACTTGGCTGGTGCAGCTTTCCTGCTTCAGAGTCAATTGTAGAGACTGAGACAATATTCAGTGGTCCCTTCTCACATCAACCATTAGTCAAGAAAATGTTCTAGACTTGTCTACAGGCTAATCTGATAGAGGCCATCTTTATTCTCAATCCTTCTTCCTATCCTAGATGTCTGTAGTTTGTGTCAAGTTGACAAAAGTACTAACCAATACATTTTATATTCTACTTCATGAATGCAGGGGTGTCTTCCCTAGAATTTTTTCACATTGTTTTCATGGCTAGTCGATGATTTCAATCTGTTTTATTTATTTACTTTGTCTCAGGCACTAAGGATTTCATCACCATCAACAAGCAATCTCCTGAGAATTTCAGCCTCAGCATATTTTATTACTGAGGGTTGGCCTCAATGCTCTGGGTAACTTGTCACTCAAACTATGGCTGCACAACCTAAGGCTCAGGTCCTCCTCTATATGAAATAAAACATACATACAATCTGGTACCCTTCCCTCACTGTTTTAGATAAGAAGTTTTCCCATCACACTGCACTGAGATTTCTAGACTGATCTCACTCCTGTGTTTTTGGCTCAGTCTTTAGCATTGTTATTCAGCCTCTTCAACAAGACCATAGCTACTCTCTGTCATGCTGTGCCTGTGGCTGTGTTCCGACTTCAAGGCCTCTAGTTCTCACAGAAGGTTTTGAAATGTTTGTGTTGTTGATTGGTTTTCCATCTCCTTTTGTGACTCCAGTCCATTCCAAATTCCTGACCAGATTTATCATCCTTAATTCCAGATATGAAATGCTATCAAATGATGTTAAACATTTAAGGACAGGAAAAGTTCAAATGAATTCCTGCCTCCAATAGATTATGATCTCAGTACCATAACATGGAAACTGAAACACATACCCATCCTCCATGTCTTCAAAACACATGCCCACCTTCCATATTTTCAAATTGCACTCCTATCCTCCTATGTCTTCAAAACACATGCCCACCCTCATGCATTTAAAACACATGCCTACCCCCACATGTCATCAAGTCTTGCTCTTGCTGTCTCAGTCCTTGTGAGACTGAAGACATTGCTGGGCCCCTTCTACTGCCTGTCCTCTCCTGGCTCTTGTAGTTGAATTTTAAGTCAGTCCTTTCCACCTACAATTTCTTTCTACACTACCATCGTAGTGTATACCATAACATTTTCATTCTTTGTTGTACAGCTTAACTACTATAATTCTCTGGAAATCTCTAGCCAGCTATAACTTCTGAACTCCAGAGGTATTTTTAGGACACTCGTTTCACCAGTTTCACACTGGAGTTAACTTTGTGCATTTTATGTCTTCCCTGTTTGGACCTCAACTTCTTAAGGCAGGAAGTATTATTTAGGGATTTTCACCCTCTAAGCCTGGACAAAATACTTTTCATGTGGTAGATAGTGAGTATTTATTGTAAAATTATTTTGCTATAAATTTAATCAATAATTAAGTTAAGTTTTAAAAATTATTTTTACTATTTGAAATTTTCACATATCTATACAGTGTGTACTATGTTCAAAACACCCTTTCCCCTCCAACTTCCTCTGTATGCCCAAAGATGTATGCTCCTGACTTTATATCCATATTTCTATCTGTATCTATATCTCTGTTTCCCATTATATGCAATTAGTGCTTCCCATTATATGCAATATGCACATAGGTGTGGGGTCATCCACTGCAGCATGAGAAACCAAAGAACTTTGGAATTTACAAGACACATTGGGCTAAGCAGGATATCTCAGCAAGCAAAGGAGCTTGGTGCCCAACCTGATGACCTAAAGTTGATGCCTGCAACTCACCTGGTAGAAGAAGAGAACTGATTCCTCTCCACTGCCCTCTAACATTCCTCAGTGTGCTACAACACACAAACCACACACACACACACACACACACACCACAATGAATGTGAAATACTAAAACGAAATGAAAGCATTTCCAAATTACTTAGCTATTTTAGTTGATTTTTAGCCTTCAGTGATACTCTTAGCATCTGATTCTTTTAAAAAAACATATTCAGGATGCCACCCAAGGCAGAGTTCTTTGTCACAGTTTAGCGCTAATAAAGAGTCATAGCTGAGGGGAAAGGGTTGCTACGAGGTCCTGCACAGTTGTCTTCATACCTGGATCACAGTCTTTGGTTAGGTTTTGTTGTGGGGATCTTTTTGGAATAAGCACTCTGACATTCATAAGATTGGAAGAGTGAAAATGTTGCTGGTGGACTGCAGTCAGGACAGTTTCTGAAAGGCTTCGATGCTGTGTCTACTTATATTTTTATTTCATACTCTAAAATCACAAGATGGGACAGGCAAGCAAGCAAGCAAGATTTTACAGAAGCCTGGCTAATAGTCAACAAGTTATTCAGGGTAGTAACCCATTGTTTTAGCTGTTTCTCCAGGTCACTCTGTTTCAGGTAGCAAGTAAACGCATGCTTGGCAAAAAGGCAAGGCAAAAAGTGCTTTAAGTAAATCACTGGGTAAATCAATAAATCAGATCTTTTTCTACCTTACTCTATTCTTTCCCTTAGATCTAGAGGAGGTGGTTCCAAAAATCACACAGGTTCTAGCACCAACAACAAATTCAAGGTTGATTTTGGCCCTGGATGAGGAAAACCATATGAACTTTCCTTTCTCTAGATTTTGCTAATGAACAGATATATTCATAGAGCTAAAAAGACAATGTTTCATAATTATAATTATCAAATATTAGCATATTAAGTTTTCTACTCATTAAACCCAAATATACTTCAATAAACATGGAATAGCCTCAGAAAGCAGATTTTTAGCCCTTTATATGAAAACTTAATCCTCAAAAAGGTTAAGTTGTCTCTAAGATGAAACATCACAGATATGGACATGTGAGCTGCGGTGACAACTGTATCTTATCCCTTGCATTCTTTTCATTCAAAGGAAGGGGATCATTTAAGCTTTGTAACCTTGTGTTGGGTAGACTTAAGGTTGGTCCTGTTGGCTTCCCACACTTGGCATTGTACTCCTTTGTAGTATGGGTGGATCTTGTGGCATGCTCCTGATCTATTCTATACCGCAGACTGTGTGACGGTATTTCAGTCTCCATCCACATAATAGGTTTTCATTAGCAACTTGTCCTCCTTATGGTTCTGATGAAGACAGAAAACTGTGGCATCAACCCATATATCAAGGGACTACAGGTCCCCACTCTAATTAAGAGCTCCAAACTTCTGGACCAGAAGTTGATCCAAACATGAGAGCAGAGAACTTTAGTCTCAAATGAAACTACAGACTCCGCTGATAATCAGATGACATATTTGTGAAGCTATAAAACATGAGATCCAGATAAGATGTGCTTAGACTCTACACCCATGAAGACTATGAGATAACAAAGGCCATTTTCCAAGCCATACACTTAACTTTGTGAACCATTATTCCATACTATATGTGACACATATTTGTATGTCTGAGTGCTTTAATTTCAAGTATAATAAATATGAGATAACAACCCAAGAGTGTCTGGAATACTTTTGAGGGACATGGTAGAGAAAGCTTAGCCTATTTTGAATTCACTGTGTGCACATTGAGGATGTTGGTAGTAGGACCATGGGGAGAAAGGGGACACTTGACTTTCGAAGGTGGAAGTGTAGTTCTTACATGTGGGAAGCATGATCAGTGGGAGAGTCTCCTGAAGTTATTGGCTTGTAGATTGAGTTTATTATTTAAATTAAAAGACCTGAAAGCAACTTATTGAAAACACTACCCTGATTGTTTCCCTGCTGCTCCCACGCAGCATGAGAGATTAACTAAGGAAGAATGTTGGATGCAAAGGCCAAGACTTAGAGGTCTTGAAAATCCTCAGCCTCCCTCCAATGTGGTAAAGGCTGTTAAAATCTAGAAATTGCTTTTAACGATATGTCATAGAGGAAAGGGGAGAGGTGCACAACCTTTTGCTCATGCTTCAGAAAGATCAGAAGGTCATAATATTGCTCTGTATCAAGGACCTTTCCCAGAGATTAAGTGGCTGCTTCACAGATCCTGTCAATCATCAGTAAAGCTTAGGATTCTCTAAGGGCCATGTCTTTTTGCCAGGGCAAAAGCTGATTGAGAAGAAGGACTGTGGATGTAGCCTTTGTATACTTCAGCACTACTGAGGCCCCTTGAAGATACACAATACCCACAACAAAATCATTTGCACAGACTCCAAAAGGGGCTGCAAACAACTGAGAGTTCTGTTTTGTTGTTGTTGTTGTTGTTGGTTTTGTTTTGTTTCGTTTGGGGGCACTAAGTTGATTTGGGAAGGAGACTGATGTTGTGGAATAGAATATCTACTTAACTATGTAAATGTTTAACTATGTTGCATTTATTTGAGTTGAAGAATAATTGTTTAACTATGTAAAGATATTTTGCTTTTCTTTATGTTGTATTTGTTTAACTATATGTAAAGATGTATTGCTGTTTTCACCTTGCCTGCTTGATATATCTGATTGGCCTAATAAAAAGTTGAATGGACAGTAGCTAGGCAGGGAAAGGATAGGCAGGTTGGCAGGCAGAGAGAAAAGGGGAGTCAGCCAGATAATGGGGGGGGCAGCCCATCAAGGGACGGCTTTAAGACATATACAACGTAGATGAAGAGAAAGAAACAGATTAGACTAAATTATAAGACCTAGTGGGGCAATCATAAGATAAAGCCAAAAATTCATAATTAATCATACATCTCTGTGTTATGACTTGGAAGCTGGGGCTCCAAGAAAGCCTGCTTCAGACTGACAAATGCACTCAGTGCCAATCACATGCAAATCACACTTCATCTCTGTCTTATTATGACCTGGGGGATACTCCATAACTATGTATTTTACAGATAATAAAGTAGTTTTTTTTTTTTTAACTGAAAGATTTCTCTGGAAGGACTAGTCAGAGAATGCCTCAACCAGCTTTTTTATTTACAAAGACCTTCAAAACCTTTCCGATGTGTCAAGAGTGCTGCAAGTAGACTGGGGGATGATGGTTTCTCAGCTTCCTGAAGTATTGCAGAGTACAGGAAAATGAACAAACTACAGGCAGGCTGTCATCCTGACAGGTCCTCAGCATAATACAGGTTCTGTGGAAAGGCTGATTTATCTAGGATATTTGCTAAAAGGATGTTTAGTCTGTAGAAATTTCTCCAAAGCAAGATATCCTGCAGTGGAGAGGATTTGTAGCCCAAACCCTTGTTCTTGGATTCCACTTCATGTGTTCAGTGTGGAACTGCACAGGGTTAATTCCACAGCTTGACCTCAGGGCAACACAGCTTCCTCGCCACGGAAACAAGTATTGTCACATTTTGGCACAACTTCTTAGACTGTTGTTGGTCTATTGGGAGTCCTTAATAAATTTCTTTACTACTTCATTCTGTTGTGTCCACATATGAGTATGATTATCTAAAATACAAATGATGCCATCCCTACATACAGATTTGCCTGGGTTCTTGGATGCTACAGACACTAATCATCAGTCTGTAGGCTCTCACAGGCTGGTAACTGTCTACACTGTTGTTTTAGTACTCACCCTTAGCTAAAGATATTCTCAGTTCATTGCTTACTTGGCTCTTTTTTGTTTGTTTATTTTTTATTTAAATTTGAAACAAACTTTATTTTTTGTATGTCAATCCCAGTTCCCTCTCCCTCCCCTCCTCCCCTGCCCCCACCAACCTCCTATTTCATCCCCTCTCTGCTCCCCAGGGAGGATGAGGCCTTCCATGGGGAGTCTTCAAAGTCTGTCATATTATTTGGAGCAGGGCCTAGGCTCTCCCCCATGTGTCTAGGCTGAGGGAGTATCTCTCTATGTGGAATGGGTCCCCAAAGTCCATTTGTATACTAGAGATAAATACTGATCCATGATCAGAGGCCCCATAGATTGCCCAGGCCTCCTAACTGACACCCACATTCAGGGGGTCTGGGGCTGTCCTATGCTAGTTTTTCAGCTATCAGTCTGGGGTCCATGAGCTCCCCCTTGTTCAGGTGAGCTGTTTCTGTGGGTTTCTCCAGCCTGGTCTTGACCCCTGCTCTTATTACCTCCTCCAAACCATCAAATTACTGCCTCAGAATGGTCACAAGACATACTAATCTCTGACTGAAACTCAGAATTCCCTGTTCCTGGTCGCTGAAACACAGCCTCCTCTTGTCCTCACTTCCTCTTTCCCCCACTTCTTCCCTTTACCTCTGCTCTTCTTTCCTCCTTCCTTCACTTCTCCCTCCATGTTAAGAATTAACTCCTATTCACTAATCAGGAAATGTCTTCAACTTCAATCCTAGTGTGGGTGTCTACCATAGATCCCTCTCTTTCCTTTCCTCAGTGGTCATTCTTACCCTGCCTGTCAACTCTTAGAATACCATTTCTACTGGCTTTATCATTAAGTTAAGGACACTGTGTGTGTGTGTGTGTGTGTGTGTGTGTGTGTGTGTGTGTGTGTGTGTGCAAATTAGCAGATTTTTGTATATGTTTGTATTTTATTAATATAATTGCATTAATATACCTTCTCTCTTGACATTCTTCTTCCTCTTTTTATTAAATACATTGATTTGGGAGAATCTAGCAGGCATTTAAAACTCCCATTTTTATCACACCAGATTGTGAGCTTTTCTTTCTCTTTCAGTCTTGTCATTGAGTTCCTGACACAGAAACCCCTTAATATTCTATTCTAAAAGAAGAATGATGCAGCTCATCAGACATCATCTTGCTGACAGAAGCACTACCCCTTTCACAGTGTTAGAATCAATGAAGTAATTTTGACTGAAACTATGAAACAGAGATTTTCTTTTATACCTAAATGTTTATGTCAATCTAATTCTTCTGCTTTCTCATCCAATCACAGGTATCAGCTCCATCAGCCTGCCTATAACTAGGAGACAGCAGAACACACATATTTGCAAGTGGCTAAGGGTTTTGAGTTTACACCGCTGTCTTATTTAAGGTTTCTATTGCTGTGAAGAGACACCATAATCAAGGCAACTAGTATAAAGGAAAACATTTAATTATGGGTGGCTTAGAGTTCAGAGGTTCAGTCCTTTATCATCATGATGGGACCTGGCAGCATGCAGGCAGATGTGGTGCTGGAGACAGAGCTGAGATTTCTGTATGTTGACTTGTATAAAACAGGAAGTGTATGTGAAACCTCAAAGTCTGCCTTCACAGTGGCATACTTCCTCCAATAACAGCACACCTACTCCAACAAGGCCACACCTACTTGGGGGCCATTTTCTTTCAATGCTCACAGCCTCCCTATCACCTTAATTGACTCTGAGTATCTTTCTGCCCTTCATGTACCTGCTGTGCAGGGACACAGAGCAGCACAGCTTGTACCTTGGTGGAAGAGAGACTCAAGTCACTTGTGTAGCATGATAAATAAAAGACCCAGAGATAGAAATTGAGGTTCAACCTTCAAGCTGAAGATCAGAAAAATCAAAGCAGCCAGCTCTTACCTCTACCCCAGCTCAGACTAAAGGAGTGAGCCTCAGACTGCTCCCAACTTCACTGCTCCTCAGATTCACTCAGACTACTATGCTCTCCTCAACGTGGCGAGACACTAATCCTGAGGCTTCAATGTCTTCCTATCCTCCTGTGGCTGGGGAATGAATACCAGCTCTGAGACCCTGTTCCTGTTTTAAACATCTCTCATGAGTTCCAAAATTAAAGGTGTGATCTCTGATTCACTCTCTGGTACCCCAGGGTGGTATTGGGCTCAGAGATCCATCTGTCTTTCTCCTCAGTCCTGGGATTAAAGGTGTGTGCCTGGCTTGTGTGGCTAACTGTTATGGGCTGCTTTGCTATTTTGATCTCCATTGGCTTTAATAAATCACAAACGAGATATCCCAGTTGAGACTTCACACCCACTCCTTCCCTGCACTGCTGTGCCATCAGCTCATGTTTCTGGCTTTTGTTTCAGGAGGTAGAGGAATGAACCCACATGGATGCAATAATGTGGGAAGCCAGGTGTGCCTGCTTCACTTGATGATCTGGTTAAATTTAAAAAAAAATCCCCCTTGACATTTCTCACTTCATTTTCCTCGTGTGAAAAGTAAGTGGTTGATGAGTTCCACCGCCAAAGAAGTGAAGCCAGTGTGTTGTGGTGTCTCACTGGCACTAAAAAGAAAGTATTTCCAAGGGGAACAACCGCTTCATTCACAGGGAAGACACCTTGCCTGCAAACAGGAGCAGGAATGGCAAGACTTGAGTGAAGTTATAAATGAAGCATTTCTTTGTTGGAAGAAACTTTACTTAAAAAGAAATCACTGCTGAACTGGGGAGACTGAGTGGGTAAAGTGATAGACCCGTAAGCCTAGCGCCCTGAGTTCAGATCTCCAGACCCATATTCTAAAGACTTGCTTGTTAGTGCCTGAGTCCATGTTCCCAGCACACCCTGTGTGGAGACAGGGAGAAGAGATGGAAGAGCAAAACACAGATTGCAAGCCTGCCTGGCTGATACACACACAGTGATAAACAGGACAATCTGCATCAAAGACAGTAGGTGGCAGGAATGGAGCCCGAGATTGTGCTCTGGCTTCCATATGCATATGTCTTGGGATGCACTGGGCCTGGTACATGCATGCCCATACTCACACATGTATCACATATACATCACAGACATATGTGTGCACCCACACATCTGTGCACACATACAGACCAACTTCCTTCAACACTTTCATTTTTACCTCAGTTTCATGAATTAGAGCAAAGAGCTGAGGAATTAATGCTTAGCCTTTCAGTTCACTTTCTGAGTTATAGATTCTCACACATGAGTAAGGCATTAAGAAACATCAATTGAGTTTTTGATGGTTTTATATTATTTTTTTCTTGAAAGTCTGTGAAATACAATTCTATAAGCAGGAGGGTCTTTAGACTTTTGGCCGATGGGTCTGAAGTCTAGAGTACTTATAATCTGGGTAGTTGCAGACCCAGGAAAGTGAAACTTATAGTGAAGTCACTAAAGGGCTCCTGAACTTGAGATCTTGCTACTGGGGACCAGGGAAAGCAGTGATGTCAGGATACAGGGACTCCCATCCTGTCCTTGTGAAAGGCTGCAGGTGTCTGGGCTTAAGTGCCTTTTATGATGCCTCTTTGCCGTCAGTGAGGTGAAAGCCTAGCCACTGACAGCATTCACCGTCACTTCTGGTCTGACTCCAGAGTCTTTGTGATGCTTCTGTTCAGTGCATGGTTGCCAATACCTATTGCTAAAAAAAAAAACAAACAAACAAACAAACAAAAAACAAAACAAAAAAACCCAAAAACCTGTTGCATGGCTCCAAAACCTTCACTTTTAAATTGCTCTGCAGGGGGTGTTGGAGAAATGGCTGAGTCAGTAAAGTGCTTGCTATATAATCATGAAGACCTGAATTTGCTCCCCAGCACCCATGCAAAAAGCAGGCACATGTGTCTACTGTCACAGCACCACTGGGGAGGTGGAAATGGGAGGCTCCATGGAACTCAGATGACTGCTGCCAGTCTCATGAGCGCCTGTGAGAGCCCCATCTCAGGAAATACGGTAACAAGCAACTGAAGATGGTGTTTGATGTTGCACACACAGGAGGACATACATACAAAGATCAATACTGATTGTGGTGGTTTGAATGAAAATGGCCCCCAAAGGGACTGGCAAAGATGTGGGTTTGCTGGAGTGGGTGTGGCCTAGCTACAGCAGAGGCTAGCACTGAGGTTGTTTGCTTAAGCTTCTCTTAGTGACACAGTCTCTTCCTTGCTGTCTGCAAGATGTATGGCTCCAGCACATCTGCCTGCACACTGCCATGAGGAGAATGGACAGAATCTCTGATACTATTAGTGAGTCACACCAATTAACTGTTTTCTATGTAAAAGTTGCCATAATCATGGTGTGTCTTCACAGCAATTGAAACCCTAACAAAGACACCAATGATGAAACAGACCTGATTGAATGTAGCGATCTAAGATGGCTGCCCCAATTAAACCCCCAGAGATCTTGTGGTTTTCAGGCTTTCTTTATACATTAATACTTAGTATATGGATTATAAAACACATATGAGAAAAATTCAAATAATTTACAAATATTGTCTTAATTAAGGTTGCTATTGCTATGATGAAACTTCCCTGGCCAAAAGTACCTTGGGGAGCAAAGGATGCATCTGGCTCTTATATCTTCAATCACATTCCACTGAAGAAAGCCAAGGCAAGAAGTCAAACCAAGGAGGGGCCTGGGGACAGGAGCTGATACACTGGCATTGGTGAGTGCTGCTTACTGGCTTGTGACTCATCCTGCATTCTTATAGCACCCAGGACCACCAGTCCAGTGGTACCATTCACAATGGCATGGATCTTCCCCCATCAATCAGTAATTAAGAAAAGATCCTCAGGTTTGCCTACAGCCTGATCTTATGGAGGCAATTTCTTCATTGATGTTCCCTCCTCTCACATGACTCTAGTTTGTAATAAGTTGCCATAAAACTAGCCAGGGCAAATACTAAAACCTTACCATAGTTATATTATTTTTTAAATCTATACTCCATTCATTTCAGATATGTTAACCTTTTTTCAAACTATTACATTATTTTTTAAATGGAATATAATGATTTCATTTCATCACTATTAAAAATATTAAGAGTAAGTTAAATAGGAATGGAGAGATGGCTTAGCAGTTAAAAGGACTTGCTGCTTTTCCAGCCACTCCAATAACTTCTGTATTATCGTGATGTGTGTGTGTGTGTGTGTGTGTGTGTGTGTGTGTGTGTGTGTGTGTGTGCGTGCACATGCACATGTACATCTGAGCATGCACATGCCATGTTGTGATTTTAGATATCTCAGAACAATTTTCAGGATTATCTCCTCCCACCTTGCTTAGGCATTGCCTCTCTTCTTTCTGAAATATTACAGCTGCTCCCTCAGATCCCCAAGGTTCTCCTTTGTCTGCCTCCCATCTCCTTAGGAGTGCTGGCATTACATATCTATGTCACCATGCTCAACTTCATATATAGGTTCTAGAACTCAAGTATGGGTTTCCAAGGTGTATTTACTCACTGAGCAATCTTCTCAGCTCAGTATCTTTATTTTATGGTTTTTAAATTATTTCTTTTAGTTTTGAAATTATAACATAATTACTTTATTTATATGTTTGAAATTATAATTACACTAATCCCTTTCCTCCTTCTAAAACCTTTCCATGTACCCCTCCTTGCTCTCTTTCAAATTTATGGTCTCCTTTTTAATTAATTGTTGATATGTGAATATATATTCCTAAACATAACTTGCTCAATATGTATAATGTTATTTGCATAACTGACCATTTGTTATTTGATAACCTCTTGCTGAGCTCTTCCCTAGGGAAGACTATTTTTCCTGCTCTAAACATTCCTTGTTAGCCCTTAAGTTCTTTGTCTGTGGATCAAGTTTCCTGGTCTCTGACCTCATGTCTTTGGTATATTCCCTGGTACCATCCCTGTTCAATACATGGTTAAACAGTCATTCTGGTGAAACTTCATGTTGCTTCTTAAGGGGCTCTTTCCTGATGACTCTTATGCTGTTTTTTGTTCTGTTTTGAGAAAATGTCTCATTGTGTAGTTGTGGCTAGCATATATACCAGGCTGGCCTTGAACTCAGAGATCTGCCTTCTTTTGTCTCCTGAATGCTGGGATCTCACCTTGTCTGAGATTTTCACTTTTGAAGCTTCAGAGTAGGATTTCCAGTAAACTGTTGACAACATGCTATGCACTATTTTTAATGTATCTAGAACTAAAAAGAAAATAGATAAATTCTAGAATAAGCAACAATTCTTTGTAATTATAAGAAACTTACTGTAACCACATTGATATAAAATAACTTTAATAATGAGATTTAATTGGTTACATCCAGTTTATGTTAAAGTACTGACAGAAAGAATATCCTTCAATATTTATTTAATACGATGAAGGCAAATTTCTAGGCTTGACTAGAAAGCGCAGCTAGTAAGCAAAACAGGCAATAAATCTAAGCTAGGAAAAGATTCAATCAATGATGCCTTAAAAAAAAAAAGTTCCAGTTGCACATATTGCCTGGGTAACAAACTCAGTTTCATAGAAGTAGAATGGATATATTAACAAGTTTTTTATGGGCAAGAAAATAGTACCCTTCCTGCAAGTGAAGCTTTCCTTGCGATTCAGGTATGGCAGAGCTCCTCTTAAAAATAAAATAATTTTTTGAGATTATAATTTAAATACAAACTTTATTCCTTACCTTCCTTCTTCCAAATATCCAAATATTCCCACATACTTCTCACCTCTTTTCTGAAAATTCATTGCCTTTCTCCCTACTAACAGTTATTGCATTCATATATGTATTTGTAACTACATAAATATTTTTCAGTGTAACTGTTAATTTGTATGGTGTCACTTGTGTTTTCAGATATGTTTGAGTGTTTCCAGGGATACAGGGATTTGGCAATGGACAACCAATTGGTATGCTCTTTCTTGTAGAAGTCGGCCTCTACCATTTCCAACTTTCTTCGCTTCTGATAATACTAGGAAACACAATCTCACTGACAAATGCCTAATCCTCTAATTCTTATAGTCTTTCTGCTTCTCTTCAGCATTGCTCCCAGAGTCTCATGTGTGGGAGTGTTTTGTAGATAGATCCACTGGAACTAGGATCCCACACTCTTCATTTTGATTGGTTGTGGCTTTCTATCCTGGTGTCCATCTGATGCAAAGAGAAACTTCCTTGATGGGGAGTGAATACTACACATATCTGTGTGTATAAAGACAAATGATAATCGATTGTTCAGATTTAGTAAATTAGTGGTTGTAGATCATCCTCCACTAACCATGACTTCACCAGCACAGATTAGTTAGCTAGCTTTCTAAACCAGTCATGGCAGGTATTCCTCTTATTGAGCAAGTCCAATTAGAGAGCTGTAGTTTACTGCCAAAGTATAAGTGCTACTATTGTACCTGTTGTATTATCCCCTTTTTTATAAAAGTTTTTTCCCTTTTAATGCATGTGTATATGTGTATGTCTATGGGTGTACTATGCACAGTTATTTGAACATTCATGCAAGTGTTTTCAGAGGCCAGAGACAATGTCAAATCTCCTGAGCTAGTTTTATGATGACTGCTGTTTGCTGGGAACTGAACTCATGTCCTCTATGTGAGCAGCAAGTACATTTATCCACTATGCCACTTCTCCAGCATCAATGATATCTTCTTTTTCAAACTGTTGTTACAATGAAGAGGTTCCAGCTCCCATCCTGGTTAGGACTTCAGGCCCAGATTGGCAGGAACCTACTCCGTGCCTAGTGTGATTGTCAGCAGAGGCTGAGGATGGAGTTCCCATGTGAGCTGTTCATTCCTAGATATTTTGAAACCAGAGAGGCTTCATCAATCTTGAATTAAGTCTTGTCAGGCAACACAGAAGACAATTAAATCATTCTCAACTAGGCAGTTCCCTATTCCAAAACGTGGTTTTTCTCCTTGTTCTGTCCTCTGCCATCCATGTGGTTGAGAGGCCTCAGCCTGTGTAGGAAGGAGAGTGGCTTGAGAGATTAACTCATTTTCAAATCCTGCTAATAGCATTCACGTTGTATGGATAAGTGAATATAATTTTCAGTCGAGGTTTTTAATTACACTCTCTTGGTTTTAAAGGAACATTCTCATTTCTCTGTAATGTCCAGGGAAACTCAGTGAAGCTTGTTTGAAGCCAAAGCTTACTTATATCAGAGCTGGCACTCTAACACCCTGACTCCATGTGCCTGACAATACAGTTAGCTGCTTGGAGTATCTACGAAAGCAGACATGCCTATACGACAGCAGTATGCAAAATCTGGAAGGCCTTCCATGACTTCTGGCATGTGTGAATTCAGACAAGTGGATACATCACAGAACCCTGACCCCATGATGCTAAATGCTTAGCATTTGTGTTTAATGCTGTCCATATTCCAAATGTATTAAATGCCCTTGACATTTAAAACATCAAATTTACTAAATTACTTTATATAATTTCTACACTTCCAAACTCTTTCATGTTAGTATCTTTTACTAAGGAGTATTGTCATTGGTCCTCCCGATGCCCCATGTATTACTATGGCTTTGATTCCTGAAACCTGGGGTCCGTATTCAGGCAGCAACAGATTTTTTCTCTAGAATTTTAAAATGCTGAAATATTCTGAAGAACTATGCTTGCCATATATTTCCATAAGTGTGTCTTCATCAATTGTTCTCATTTTTCAGAAAAGGTCTTCTTTAGCAAGATTCTAAGATGTCTTCCTCAGACTTCATGTCACAACACCGACCTACTTTTATGTTGTTCTACTGAATCATATCAGATGCTACAGTGGTTTTACCAAAGGAAATGCCAGACCACCATTGGAACATGCCATTTGAAATTACAGGAACCTGAGTGAGTGGACAGAGGTACCTATGGGTTGGAAGACTTTACACTACACAAAAAACTGCTTTTCCCAAAGGTGATCTGCACTATAAATGCAATACTAATTTTAGAAAACTTTAAAGAAAATAGAAAAGCTAATTACTAAAACTATATAAAAAATATAAGAAGAAGGTTGCTCGTGGAAACGAGCAAACTTGTAGCTGGGAAGCTGCCCATGCACATTATAAAGCCTGTTAGATATAGCACCAGGGCAAATACAAAAGGACAGAACCATGCATGACTGGACAAAGCACAGCCCAGAAAAAAGCAACATACAGTGATGCTGAATTTTGTAAGATGCTAATCTAGAGTAACCAGAGGCCAGTGTGGTCAACAAGTTAAAAATACCAATAGCAGCCCATGCTCCAACAAACGAGTCATTTAGAGCTGACTAAAAATAAAGTTGTCATGACTGAGACAGGCTGAGCTCACTCAAACTTTACATAAAAGGAAACATCCATAAATAAAATCACTGTTAACGCTAAAATCATAAACTTCTTTTCATCAAAAGACACAATCCAAGAAACAAAAAAATCTCATGCCCTGGGACTAAGAAATGTGTGATGCTAAATACAACCGTCAAAGGACTTCTATCATGAACAGTTTTTCAAGAGACACAGATCAAAGAAGAGAAGATAGTTATACTAGAAGGCAGGCACTGGACATGAGACTAAATAAACAACACTGATTAAGTGAGAATGCATAGAAGATAAATAGGTAAGAAAAGAACAAGTTAAAGTAAGTTGTATGTCTGTGTACACCCACCAGGAATATTAAAATTAGAGTGACTGACCCTACACTGATGCCCACCATTTCCTCTGACTCCTTCAGTATTCCTACACATTGCCCAGTGGTGGGACTGGGACACATCCCTTTGAGTTGTTGGCTGTGGGGTTACAACAGAGATTCCTACGCAACCTAGGCAGATGCTAGGACAGAAAGTCACTCTCTGAAAACTCACAGTGGGGCCCCATTGCTGTGGACAGCATCCACACAGCTCAATGAACATAGAGCAGCCTGCATGAAGCCTTTTCCCTTATGTCCTAGGTTTTTTTCTCCCACAGGAAGGTACTCTGCCAGATGTGGAAAGAGAAACTTGGGTACCAACCCAGCTACAAAACCCTCCTGTAGGAACAGCCAACCGATATTCGGTGTAACTTGAGACTCACCCCATGAGAGGGAGTCCATATCCTACTTTGCTTGGATGGCCAGAAACCCGACTGTATAGCCTAGAGACCTATGGTAGAATCAAGCATGACTACTTCCCCCAAATCAATAAAATTATATATTTTCTAATAAAATCAATGTTTGGGATGAGAAAAAGGAACAAACATTAGCCATAGAGTTTGCACACAGATCTGATGGGGGAAAGGTTGTGAACATGTTAATAGAATATCATTTTCTAACATAGAAAGAATGGCCTTTAGTATAAAGAAAATAGAAAGACCTGAAGACTGGTATTAGGAGACAGAAGCCTGCTTGGAAAAGTTCAACATTTTATTTTCCAGGCTTTTTCTGTACCAAACACTCTTATTTCCTTTCTGGCAAATCATTACAAGGGGACTCTAAATAGACAATATTGTTGCTATGCTTCATGGTTTAGCTGACTTTGTTAATGAGTAATTACTTGTAACAGACAGATCAAATGTATCTATTAAGTCAGCAAAATATAATACTACCATTATAAAAAGTCTGCATTTAGAAAATGTTTAAATATTATTTCCTATTGTACTTTAGGTGAATTAACATAATTTTAGCATATTTTTTAAAATTTCTTTTTCTTTAATTACATTTCTGGCTTTCACATACTAACTTAGAAATATTCCTAAATTGAGATGTTTCTTACAAAGTTTCCAATCATTTCTCCTCGTCAATACTTAGCAGTTTTGCACTTTCCATGTTCCTCTTTCAGGATTCAGTCAATGAGGTCTTGAGGAAACTTCTGGAAATAAGCCAGAGTAGAAACTTAGTAATGATAAGTGACTCCCAAAATGGAAACAGGCACACAAGGGTTGTTACAAGGCTAGGAGCTGTGCATTGGTGGGAAAGAACAAAATTAAAGCATGAACTCAAAGTAATGATCCTGGTACAATAACATGGCACCTAATATCCCAAGAGGGAAAGATATTAAGTGCTTTATATGACTGTGGTGTCCATGATTAACAGTTTGGAATGTGAATGTTCTCCTACAGCAACTTAGGCAATTTAACACTAGAATAATTTCAGAGAAAAACCTCTGTGGCAAGCCTTGGCAAGGTCCCAAAAGTGCTTTAGATCATATTGTATGGTAAAAGAGACTTCAGAGTAAACCTTAAAAATCCCAAAACTGTTCTGGAAGATTCTGACTTTGAAGTTAAAAACCAAATTTGTATATATTTTGGGAGAGGGAAATTCTTCTAGAAGTGTTTATGAGATAATCCGTGTATCAGTTATCAGTTAGCATAATAAACATTTATGAGATTAACCATAAATCAGTTAGCATAATAAACATTTGAATTTACTTTTATAACACAAGAGTTTATTCATTCACATGTTACAGAAGTTATTCTCTTATACCTAGCATGATGTCAACAAAAGATAAAAGACTCATGAACTATATTTTATGACTTCAGGAATAAACAGTGTCATGGGACTGTTTGCTAATACCCCTATCAAATGTTATTTAGGAAGGGGCATAACTCTCATTAATAACCCACAGGCTAGGTTGCCCTGTGTTATTGTGGTTGGATGTCTTTTCCTTTGCCCTTCACTTGGTGGCAGGTGAAGTTCCAAATCTGTTTTACCAGCCCATGTCCTGCCTAAAAATGATGTGAGACAATGTGCTTTACTGCTCCTAAAAGTCATGAAGTCTAAAAAGAAATAAACTAACATTATTTAGTGGTATAGCCATTGGTAATGTGTCTTTTCTCAATTAAATATCCCCATCCATGCCCATGTAAGCAACCTATTTAAATACAGTAAACCAGGAAATTTTAGAAAGACATACAATGAAGTTGGCCTGATGGAGAAGAGAAGGGGTTTTATGGAAATGGGAGGGAGAGGAAGGAAGGACAATAATGGGAGGGTTAGAAATATAATCAAAGTATGTATACATACATATATTTGAAGTTTATGAAAGAATAAACAATAAGAAAATAAGAACTAAACTAATATTTTCTTTCAGTTTTGTTTTGTAATTATTAAAATAACCACATGTGGTATTTTCTCATAGTTACTTTTCTATTGGTGCAATGAAATGCTATGGCCAAGGCAACAAAGAAATGAAAGCATTTAATTGGGCTTATAGTTTCAGGGGGTTAGAGTCCATAAAGGCAGAGCAAAGGCATGTCAGAAGTAATAGCTGAGAGCTCACATCTCAATCTTCAAGTAGCAGGCTAAGCAAGAACACTAGGAATGGCACAAGACTTTTGAAATCTTAAACCTCACTCCCATTGACAAACCTTTGCCAACATGGCCACACCTCCCAATCCTTTTCAAACTGCTTCATCAACTGGGAGCCAAGTATTCAAGTGTATGAACTGGGAAGGAGTTAGGGGACAGTCTCTTTCAAACCACCACAGTATTCTATTCTTTGTGTAATCATCCATGATTGTAGTTTAGGTGTCCTCTTTGGTTTCTTGGTGATTCATCTATGTGCTGTGTGTTCTGGGTTCCCATATATTATACAGTACAAGGCAGATCCACTGATATATTTCCTTGAGATGTGGTGAGTGAGAGAAGGAAGAGAGGGGCTCTTTTGGGGAGGGCCTTGAGCTCTGTCTGAGGTCATCCTCACCCAGACAATATTGAAGTCCTATGGAAGTCAAACTGGCTCAATGAGGAAAGCACAGGGCACCGGAACCTGAATGCATCTGGGTAAGGTAAGAATAAGAACTCTGAGAAATTGAGAGGTTGCGTTTCTCTTAAGATTCCAAACTAACAGGAACCATTAGAAAGCAATAGTTTCTCATTAGAGATGATCAGCCAGCCCAAACTTCAAAAGAAATTATTATTAAGTCTGTTATGGGTATAGGAGGGGGATAAAAGTTGAAATCATGACCACATCTCAAGGCATTCAGATATGACAATACAAAATTCTAAAGACAATCTATTTTTCCTATTTTCTTTTGTCTTCAGCATGTTTTAAAATTGTTTGAGTGAGTTTTACTATTGTGTTTTCTCATCTCATAATGTACATTCATATTTTAACAGAATTATAAGAATAAATAAGGAGAAAGAAAACAATGCCAAATTCCCAGAAATCAAGGGAAGATTGAATAAGGTAGCTGAACCAAGCTCTAGGCAGGCACCTGAGTGTCTGAGGAAGGATTTATCCTGATAGGAGAGGATGGCCTGATTCTTCTGCCAGCCATTGCATTGTCCAACACAGGGTTCATCCTAGAAGGAGAAGCTGGTGTAATTGATCTGCCAGACATTGGAGTGTCCAATCATCATGATTGGACAGGATGGCTTGTTTTGCCTGCCAACCACTGCACTGCCTGAGCCAAGATTTATCCTCATACCAGAGGATTGATCCACCTGACAGCCAATGCAGACTACACTGAACAAGTCCCCTGGTCTTTCCAGGGCCAGAAAAGTAAATAAATGTCAACTTGATGTACACAAGAGCAAAAGAAAACCCTGTCAACGAGAGTGAGCAGGGAAGACACTTGTCTGTTCAACTATTTAACCTGCTCACTGCTTAGGTCATTGAACTTTTCATGACACTTTTGAAAAGAAATATGTTTCACTCACCATGACGGCTTTCATTAAGTTTACCATGGAAATCTATGCTCATTACAATGATCTATGTGCACTCACCTTTCACATATGCTCTTTGAATGTTTAGTCATTACAAGTCACACTATTGAGTTCTTAGGTGCCTTTAGATAAGACACTCCCTCAAAAAGAACATTCCCAGTAGTGATTCAACAGAATGTATTCTGCTTTAGCTGCAGTCATAATTTAGCTGCAATCATAATACTGTTCGCATTAATTAAAGAGAAATTTTCTTTCCTAGAATCTGTGAAGTTTAAGGAGGATAAGGGTTACATTGATGGATTAAGAGTGTATGCTGCTCTTGAGAGAACCAGAGTTTGGGTCCCAGGACACACACCAGGCAGCTCACAACCACCTATAAGTCCAGTTTTAGATGATCTAATGCTCTCTTTGGCCTTCGGGGACATCTGTTTTCATGTGTACATGTGTGCACACACACACACAATAAATAAATACTTCAGAAAAGTAAGGAAGGTAGGTGTTAATAGTTATTCATCAGCTGTTATCTGCAGAGTCACTAATAGAGACAGAGGGGAGATGACAAAAACATTCATCTCACTTGTGTCATCTACGTAGTGACACACTTTCCAGGCAAGGACATGTTTGGAAGAAATACATCTAGCAAGCACAACAAAATAAAGCAAGATTTTCTAAAATGGAATTTGAACAGCTACAGCAAATACATACACTCTTGGACTTTAGGGACATACACTGAAGAAAATGAACAAGAATATGACAAAAACTTGAACAGGAAACTCAGGATTGGGGTGTGCACTGCATTTATTCTAAGAATTAGTCTTACTCTGGGAGTTGCTTGAATATTGAAGCAGCAAGGCTCCCAGAGACAAATGGAGTTGGGACTCAAAAAATCTACCCAAGCAGAGTAGTTCTGGCTCCCATGCTCTTGACCATTCCTGCTATACTATTTCTTGAAAGATATCTTTGGGGTATATTGTATGGTAAGTACTGAGGTTTGCTTTAATGTCCTTAACCAATTCATTTAGCAATTGTGTTTTGTAGATGTTGCTATTGTCTTCTGTGGCTGTTTCCTTTGTCTTTGTTTCTATCTCCCTCCTTTTTCTGCACTTGAGGGTTTATTCCATTTTACTTGGGTTTCACCTTGCTTTGAGTATGCCTATAACAATACTGAAGTGAGTTCCAATTCTAGTAGTTCAGATTTTATCCCAGTGTGTTTTTCTATAGTTCTTACTGATTTAACCTTTACAATAGGTCAAAAGCAAGCACTTTGCAGAATCACTCAGAAGCGCAAGTTAGCTCTCAACTGTTTGCACTATAAAAATTAAACTATATCAAGACCTATGAAGCATATCAAGCCATGATGCTTCTTAGAAATATTTTTATTCCCTGGGGGGTTAAGTATCACATATTTGAAGACTAACTCATAACCATCCTCATTTTTCATATAGATGAGGAAATTATCCTCATCTATAAGAATGCATGTCATATCACTCACTCCCCATGCCTTTAATCATTCATTTTGTCTCACTGCATATCATATGGGTTATCTTTTGGAGTTTCTTAATGTTCTGTTTCTTTGTATGAAGCAAGAATATAAATAACATCTCTCTTAAAGGATGACATGGGTTACCCAATGATGATTTGCATAGAGAATGCACAGTGGGTGGCTTAAGAGACTATAAGTCACAGAAATCTATCCCCCCCCCAAGACTTTCTCTTTAGATCTACCTGCAACCATATTGCTAAGTGAGACATTTCATCCTAAAAAGGCCACCCATTACTGCCTTATTTGTCATTTGCCCCATAAAAAGGAAATCCCCAAATCACCCTGAATACATCAAGAATTAATTATCCCAGTCACTAGGGGCCAGAAATCATGAAGAGTTTTACAAGGCTCAAATATTTTCAAATTAGTTTATGTCAAGATGATGAGAGGATGAATCAGAGACTCAAGTACATTTATGACATGCTTGCAAGTTTGTTAGTGTGAGTGCCTTCAGAATGCTTCTATTCTTTATGTATGTTCCTCCCTGTTGGATTGCATATGAACTGGTGGCCAAGGAATGAGTAATGAGAAATAAAGGGTGAGTGAGAGAGAAAGGAAGAGGAAGGGAGAAAGAAAAGGACAGAAGACAATGAGTTTTATAGCTCAATCTTGGAAGTGGCAAACATTACCTCTACTATAGTCTTCCATTTGCACAAACTCATTGTGGTTTACTGTGGGACATTCCCACAAATAAGTGTGGGTGTTGATAAGAAGGAATCATGCTTGGTTAATGTGGTGGTTTGACTAGGTATGATCCCCCATAGACTCGTGTATTTGAATGTTTGATCCATAGGCACTGGCACCATTAGGAGATGTGGCACTGTTGGAGTAGGTGTGGCCTTGTTAGAGGAAGTGTTTCACTGTGGAGGCAGGCTTTGAGGTCTTATATGCTCAAGCTATGCCAAGTGTGGGACACAGTTCACTTCCTGTTGTCTGTGGATCAAGATATAGAACCCTCAGCTACCTCTCCAGCACCATGTCTGCCTACATACCACATGTCATACCATGATGATAATTAACTAAACCTGTGAAACCGTAAGCTATCCCCAATTAAATGTTTTCCTTTGTGGTCATAGTGTCTCTTCACAGCTATATAAACTCTAAGACCATTATTTTGGGGACTGGTCAACATCATCACTATTCCAGTAAATGTACCTTTCCCTGTACACCCTGACCTGCAGTATCATCCTTACCTCTGACCAGCAGGTTGCTAGCATACATATCCATATCACACAGCTCCAGGTTAGATCTTGGTTACTACTTGTCTATCCTGGTGAAGTGTCCCCTGTCTCTCTTCTCTGAAGCTTCAAATTCTAGTCTGCATCCATGGTCTAGTCATACTTTAATGATTTCTCAATTCCTTGAATTCTGCCAACCCTTGTTGTGAACTTCTTATATGGTAATTCTCATGTGCAGTTAGATATTGTTGTATTTATAACCTTTTCTTGTCCTTGCAAATGATGATATCAGGTCATGAGACTCATCTTTGCACACCTCCATGACAAACCCTACATTTGTGTACCATGGTTCCTGTATCAGACTTTGAACCCACTGAACACAACTTAATTCATGCTGACTGTAGAGAAAGCAATTAAGGAAGGGCAATGGAAAATCATGGTGTGAATCGGTTTTCTACCTGTTGCCAGAAGATGAATAGGTTAGTGGCTCATTAGTTTAATTCAAAAGGTGTGGGTTTGGCTCTAATTTTGAAGTGGCATCAGCATGTTTCATTGTGCTACAATCTTTGTGTACACTCAGACACAGAGCTGTTCATTGTAAGCAACAAAGAATATGTGACAGAACCAATTCTCTTCTTTTCATTCAAGTCAAGGCATCAGTAGGGAGATCTAATATATTGAAAGTTCCACCCACATATTGAACACTATTCTGCTAGGACAAGATAGATTTCTGTTTCCTATGTTATTCTTGTGAAGGAAACAATAAAGCCAGAACAGGTAAGGATTTCTAGGAACTTTGGTTTTTCATGTACTGGGTATTCCTTGGGGAAATGACTGAACATTGCTTTCCCCTTTTCTACCATCTGATTAGAATGTTTGCAGTATTCATGTGATAGACTATCGAATATATTTTATACTTATATCTAGGGGAAAACAATAGCAATTGAGGCATTAAACAAGTACTTTCTTTTAAATACTGCTTTAAGTTTATAGAACTGCTCTCAAGTTTCAGAAAAAATTTCACAACACAATTGTTACAGGTAAAATTTAAGTTAGATGTTTAAAACATACAATATAAACCACACTTTCTGAAGCCTATCCCTTTATTGGAACTTGAAAGGACATAATTTTACACCTAAAAAAGCATGCCTGATTATTCAGTAATGTGTTTATAGTATAGTCTCTTTTTTACATTGTAACAGTTATAAAATTCTGAAAGATATTTGTTGTACGTAGCTCATAACAATACATTTTTTTTTCATCTGACACTTGCTAAATTCTGATCCTCAGGTGAAATTGTATGCTCTGGCTTAACCTTGTGCTGCCATCTACACATCCTGTATTTCTAGCATCTGGCCTTATTCTCTGACCACTAATGAAAGCATCTGCTCTGACCCACATGTCTTGCATATCTTACATCATTTAATAACCATGTATTATCATTCCCATGCCAGAGACAATAAAATTAAATATTAATTACCAAAATTAAAAATGATGTGCTTTGTGGACAAAGTGACTAATAAGAGGGGGATACTAGAAAAAAAGCAAAAGACAACATATGTTCTTTGAGATATAAGTAATTTAAATTGGTGTTTAGAACTTCCTGTTGTAACTGAATGTTTTAACATGCAAAACACATACTTTTAACCAGTGGAAATTACAGAGTTCAGAGTGCTATACCTGAAGTTGTAATGTTTTAAAACTTTATTATTTTTTCTTATTTTACATATCGATTCCAGTTCCCTCTCTCTCCCTCCCATGCCCCTGCCTCCCTCCCATAACATTCCCCCCCACCCCACTGCATAGGGTAGGTGATGACTTCCAGGAGTAATCATCAAAATCTGTCAAGTCCTTTGGAGTAGGGACTAGGCCCTCCCTCCTGCATCTAGGCTAAGGGAGTATCCCTCCATGGGGAATGTGCTCCCAAAGTCTTTTGTGCACCAGGGATGCATCCTAGTTCCACTGTCAGAGGTCGCTTAGTCTGCCCAGGCCTTCTAACTGAGACCCAATATGTCTATGGCCATACCACCCTGAAGTAGCCCAATCTCATCTGATCTAGAAAGTAAAGCAGGGTCGGGTCTGGTTAGTACTTGGATGGGACACTGTTGTAATTTTTAAAAAGTGACTCAGGAGAGAAAGAGTGGAACAGATGCAATAGGACAGAGTTCAAATGGAGGGATATTTTAATAAGGCAAAAGGGTCCTAAGAGGAAAAAGGGGAAGGGGGAGTCCATCCTCCAGGGACAGGATCAGAGGGAGAGAGGAAAGAGAGAGGGGGGAGGTTGAGAGGTGGTCAGGGCCCTTTTAAAGGGAAACATAGTGAATGTGCACAGGTGGTGCTCTTAGTGGCAACAGCTGAGGAGGTATCCTGGAGGCCAGTACGAATGCCTAATACTAACAATCACATGGCTGACAAGATGGCTCAACAGGTAAACTTACTATCCTTGAGTTGCTGAATAACATGTGAGTATGTTTCCCAAATACCATTTTCTGAAATGGTTAAAAGGATGTGATGAATAGAGAATTACAGACTTGGCAGCAAAAATTCATTCACTTTTAAATGTTGCAAGCAAGCTACTAAATTTGATCTTGGCACAAAGACTTCAGCAGTCTCACAACCTTGAATGAAAAGACAGCAGGCTGCTGAGCCCTCCTTCCACAGCCAGAAGGCTCTTTGTTGGTGTTGGTGGCTGAACTCCTAAACTTGATGATTAAAGCTGAAGAGACTACTCGAGAGCATTTGATGGGATGCTAAGGATAAGAGCGGAGCACAGCACTGATTTGTGGCTGAGTGACAGGAAAGACACTGAGACAAAGTGGAGAAGGCACATGTAACTCTGCACTGCACTGACATAGCTGTACATGCCAATGGGAAATGTTGCAAGTTCACAGAATTCTAAGAAACGTAGTTTTCAATTAGTTATTCTTGTAATTTTCCTATAGTTATGAAAGTACAGCAAATTATTCTTTGCTCCCCATAAGAAAAACATAAAGTAAAATTATTGTATAGACAGTAGATGTTGAAACAATACTCAAGTTATCTAATACACAAAAAGTATCACAGAGACTAATATAATTTAAAAATTTAAATAAAAGCAATTCTCATTATTTTGTTTGCCTCACTCTTAACTCAAAGAACATCTAAGCACAAAAAGCAAAATACTGTTCAAGTCATCCACTTAATGACAGAACAGGGAAAATTCGGTGCAAAGTTTGTAACTTTCTTATTACAAATAAGCTCAAGATTCTACTTAACAGTGATGGGATTTTCACCATAAATATATGAAATAAATTCAAATTACAGTAGATAAAACTTTTGATTTTAGAATTATTTTTGTTAACTCATTAATAAGGAATTACTAGGAAGCATTAACTATTTCCTTAGAGATAATAATTAAGTGGAGGAATAGAGTGATGGCTCAAGAGTTAAGACGGAATATTCTTGGAGAGAACCTGAGTTCAATTCCCAGTACGCACATAGGGCTGCTCACAATTGCCTGTAACTCCAGCTCCAGAGTATCAATGTCCTTTTTTGAACTCTGTGGTCACCTACATTAATGTGTACATACATACATACATACATACATACATACATACAACATATACATATAATTTCATATATACATATAATTTTAAAATAATAAAAATAGATCTTTAGAAAATTTAAATTTATAGAAGTAACAATTTTATGAATTGATAATATAGAAACAGGTACCATATTTCTGGTACTTTAATTTTTTAGTTTAACATCTTTCTGAGAGTTTTAGTTGCACATTGACTTTTCAATTTTATAAAATTTGAAATTAAATATAGATACTGAAAAATATTTGTGGTAATTGAATGCAATTAGCCCCCATAATTTTATAGAGAATGGTATTATTAGGAGGTGTGGCCTTGTTGGAGGAAGTGTGTCTCTGTGGGGGCATGTTTTCAGTTTTCCTATGCTCAGGATATCACCCAGGGTCTCCTTCTGTTGCATGCAACACATATGCTGACATGATGCTATGCTCGCTTCATCATGACAATGGACTGAACCTCTGAAACTGTAAGCAAGCCACCAATTAAACGTCTCCTTTATAAGAGTTGCCATGGTCGTGGTGTCTCTTCACAGCAATAAAGACCTTAACTAAGACTGTATTGCAATCTCTTACTTATTCTCTAATTACCATACCACCACTGCTAGTAATGTATGCTTTCTTGAGCTTCTGGGATTAATAGTTGCATTCTTACCCCCCCCCCTTGCTTTTTTTTCTTTGAGATTTGAAACAGCCTTTCAAGCTAACACATTTATTTCCCAGCTTTGTCTTACATGGTTGTGACATTACTTAGCAAACTCCAAAGAAAAATTAATCCAGACATTGAAAATCAATAGCTACCATCAAAAATAAATAAATGAGGGGCCATTAGATATTAGGCATAGCCTGATAAAAGAAAAATAGTAAGTCGGCAAGGATTAATATTCCAGCATCTTATTTTTATGAAATTCAGGGACTATGCCTTTGTAAAAGTTCATAGAACAAATACCCTGGGTTCTTTCACACATAGGGTTTAGGGACAACAGTCAAAAGAGGACTGGGCAGATGGCTCAGTGCTAAGCAACACTTGTTATTCCTTCAGAGAACCAGAGATCAGTTCCTACCAATCATATGGCAGCTCACAGCTACCTAACTCCAGATCCTGAGAGATCCCACACCTTCTTATGGCTTCCACAAGTACACACACAACATGTAATACACTCAGAAGTACACACATATAAATAAGTAAAAATAATTTTAAAATGATTGAAAAGAGAATGTATAAAATAAAAGAAACAAGAGATATATAAAAATTGTAATATAAACACAGTGTGTTGCTAACTACAGGAGTCAGGAAGAGCCATGACTGGTAAGTGGTTACGGATTGGAAGTTTCTGAAGGCTGGAGAATTCCCTTTTCTGGCAGCATCAGCAAGAGCACTCACATGGATGAGTACTCACTAAAATACATAAGTAGAGATTATAATCTCTATTTTTAATTACAACATCATTTGGAAATACAGATTACATCTTATCCCAGTCCAGTGTAAAGATGTTTAACACTCTTCAGTGTTGACAGTTGGCTGACTGACATTTTGTGATAAAAAACAACCCACAATATATTAGTAATCTTAATAACTACCACTACTTAATGATTAGTCTATCTACCTGATATAGTACTCGTCACCCGTGTATAACTTCCAAAGTTTAAGACATTAATTCCGGCTAATAACTTACTGTCTGCACATAATAGTTCTTTTATTATTAGTTTGCATTCACTCCCAAAGCACGCTTCTCCATTTTCTGATCCCTTACAGCTAGAAAGGCTGCAAAGAGGTACTTGTTTTTGTTTTGTTTCTTGGATATAAGATTACCCACTGCTCTCACCCACCACCAAGCCTGCCACTGTCTTCAGGCAGAAAGTTAAAATCACAGGAATAAACTGGGCAAGTCCCTCCTGCAGTCTCAGCTCTCTGCCAGTTTCCATCAGCTCTGTGTGCCTCCAGTGCCTTCAAATGGTTGCATTGTAAAGAAAGCTAGTGCAGTCCACTCCACTGTTAACTGATTGTATTTTATTCAGTAACAGCAGCTTAGTTGTAGGAGTTATCAGAGCAAGCTTGTTTGGATAACTGAATGATCAATAAATCAATCTCTCTCTCTCTCTTTCTCTCTGTCTCTCTCTCTGTCTCTCTCTCTCTCTTTGTGTATGTGTCTGACTTTCTGTCTCTCCTTTACCTCTCCTTCTTCTCTCTCACATGCTCCCTATCCCTCTTACCTCTCTGCTTTCTTCTCTCTTGCTGTGTTTCTTTCTAATAGGATCTTAATATTCAGACCAGACTATCCTTAAAATCAAGATCCATCACCGGGTGTTGGTGACACACATCTTTCATCCCAGAATGTGGGAGGCAGAGACAGGTGGATCTCTGTGAGTTTGAGGCCAGTTTGGTCTACAGAGCTAGTTCTAGGACAGACTCCAAAACGATAAAGAGAAACCCTGTATTGAAAAACCAAAACCAAAACCAAACCCAAAACCAAACCAAACCAAAACAAAACATTGAGATCTATCTGCCACAGATTTCCATTTGCTAGGATTCCAAGTGTATGCCTGTGTCCTCAGCAAATTCCCATTTTCCTGCATGCCTTTTCATGTCATTTCAATACCAGATAATATAATGTTCATGAATAAAATACGGCCAAAAGTCAACAATAAAGATCTCTGTAGGTAAAAGCAAATTAATGTATTCAGCTCAATAATTCCCACTATTTAACTTTTACTACACTTATTTTAACTTACCTATGATGTCACAAAACTACACATGTAAATTATTTATAATGTGATATTTCAGTACAGGCATATATTATATAATGTTAAAGTCAAGTTAAGCACGTTTACTAGTGAAAGGGATATGTACAATGCGTGGAGATTCACTCAGGTGTGCTTGATCAGTCATTGCAAACAGACCAGTTAAACAATTGCTTTGATCCAATAAGGAAAAAGACAGAAAAACTCCACAGAGTTTCCAGGACTCCATCATCAGAATGGGGTGCAGTAAAGGTTGCTCTTGTTCTGAGGCTTCTGGTTTTGTGGATGGGGTAGCTACTTAGTTACTGTTCTCCTGAATGCTTGCAGCCCTGTTGCACTGCTGAAACTCCTATCTGGTTAGGCAAGCCAGTAAACACACACACACACCACACACACACACACACACACACACACACACACACACACACACACACACACACACACACACCACACAACACACACACACACACACAGTTTCTAAGGCACACACACACACACACACACACACACAGTTTCTAAGGCACACACACACACACACACACACACACACACAGTTTCTAAGGCACACACACACACACACACACACACACACACGTTTCTAAGGCAATTGGGTACATTGTGCAGTCAGTATACCTACTGTTTCTAAGGTGATATTTTGCTACATTCTGATAAACTTTGAACTACTTTGCACAGATTAGTTTATAAGCTCTTTTTTTCTGCCTTGGGGTTTAAAACCTTGCTACAAAATTTAAACTTCTGTTTGGAACTCTTGGATAAATTTCACTCTAGTTATCCTGGACCTATTCTTTTGGGGTTTTGGTTTCATAGTGCCTTCTGACTTTGGTGGCTGGTTTCTTACATACTGGAAAAATCCTTTTCCAAACAACTTCATTGTCATGAAAATGTATCTCCAAGCATAAGCAGAACCTCGAATTCTTTTGTGCCCTCAATCCCTTGGCTAACGATTCGAGTTTAGACAAACCCAGTGCATCACAGATATAAGCACATTAAAGTGTATTGCTGTTCTCATCATAATTTATGAGCAAGGAACCACCCCAAAATGTGCTGTATAAAATCAAAACACATTTGCTCAGAATCAGGTGGTCAGAATTTGAAAAGGGAAACAGAGGTTCCTTCTCTGTGTTGCAAGGTTCTTCTGGGCATGTCTGAAGCCTGGCAATGAGGTGATGGCTTGAAGGCTGTTAACACATTTGTTACTACACCTGCACCAGACCTAGAAGGACTCACAGACAGGAGCTGCTGAGCAGAGAACCAGCATTTGACACCACTACACAGATTCATTTCTGCAAGTTTGATGCCTTCAGCTTAGATAAGATTCTTTCATGACCATGTGTAGCCTCAAGCATCACTATTTCTACAAAGACAGTAAGAGCTTAAGCTTGCATTTCAGCAGATGGCCCTAATATTGTGAAAGATTTACTCGTCTCTCTCTTCTTATGTTTTTTTTTTGTTCAGCTATAACAAAGCATGCATATTTTTTAACTGTTATTTGTGTGTACTTTTGGAAAGGCCTTTTCACAAACAGAGTACCCCTGACAAAAGAGACTGACAAAGTCCTTTCAGTTATCATGATCATTGTTTAGCAGTAATTCTTATTTCTATTGAATAAGTATAGACAATATGACTGTTGTAACAGAAAAAATAATACAATGTGTTTGAGAGTAGAATGGGATCATGTAGCCTTTCATTGGCTGCTCACCTCTCACATTTTCAGTGGTTTATAGACTGAATTCTGAAATTTAAGTTGATGCCTATGTTTACTATAAAAATTAGAAAAAAGTTTAATAAATCAGCAATAGTGGCCAATTTAACACACATATATAGGCACATCTATTCCCGGGAGAATACTCTTACAAAACAATGTCATTGAGCTTACCAAGGGCATGTGAATATGAGAAGGCAATGGGAGCTCCAAGCACAGCAAGCAGGGAGGTTGATGGTAAGGAGAAGGGAAGGATGGCTCCTCCTAGGTGAACCAGAGAACTCAGAAGGTAGAGACACCACAGAAAGGCTGAAGTTTAGTGTGGAAATGCTTGGATGTACAGTCACTCCCTACATTGGCTGGAGGAATAAGAACTGTTGAAACTGCTTCAATATTAGCTTTGAAGGAGAATTTGCATTAAAATTAAATGTGAAGGATTGTGGCACATGGTGAACAGTCTAAATGCTTTCAGAGTTATTTCCTTGCCAGTAGGTCTGGGAAAGATGCTGTCTCTGCAAAACACAAAATGCTCTCAAATACTAAAATGATTTCGATCCACTCCTAAAATATGAACAAACAGTGCTTTTTCACTTCCTGCTCAGTAAAGAGAGGGTGAAAAGCACACATCAAAATCTTTGTTTTAAGATTTGGCATTCCCCCCCCCCACACTCCGCCTTGTGTGTATGTGTTGGCTAGTCAACTTGGCACAGCTATATTCATCTGAGAGGAGGGATCCTCAATTGAAAGAATATCTTCATAAGAGGATTGTAGACAAGCTTGTAAGACATTTTTTAAATTAGTGTTTTGTGTGGGAGGTTCCAGGCCAATGTGGGTGCTGCCATCCCTAGCCAGTGGTCCTGGCTTCTATAAGAAAGCAGGCTGAATAAGCCATGAAGGCAAAGCTGGTAAGCAGCCCTGCTTGAGTTCCTGTCCTGACTTCATTCAGTGCTAAATAGCAATATGTGGTGTTTTCATCACAGCAATGACAACTAGCTCAGACAGTGTGTGTGTGTGTGTGTGTGTGTGTGTGTGTGTGTGTGTGTGTGTGTGTGTATGGTGTTATACTCAACTCCTTATTAGAATTTGTCTCAAATAGCCAAAAGATGATATAGAACTCATTTATAAAAATTATAGAATGAGAAGTTTGTAGAGAAGGACAGCTGCATTGTTCTGAGTTATCAACTCAAGTGTGCAAAGAGAAAAAAAATTTAAAACATAATAAGAATCACAAAAGAGTACTAGTTAAGAGCAAGAATTCCAGAGTAGCTGACTCATTGTGAAAAGACTCAGATTAATCTGGAAATATAATTATTCTGTAGGAATTATTCTTAATAACACAGAATGATACTTTGGAGGCAGTAACAGGATTAGGTGTTTCACTTGAGCTTAGGGGCATGGCTTTAGGCTAGAATGAAGCCCTCTTGAATGACAATGGACAACTGCCTCTGAAATCATCTTGAGCCCAGCCCTTAAGTCTCAGTCTCACTTTCAGTTGGATGCTTGATACAATTAGATTTTTAATTGTAATAAAGAAGATCTAATAAAAATATCATGGCACTTAAATACTGCATAGCCACACATCTGAAGGCTGAAGAATGAGACAAAGTAATTGCTGTTGAAGATCTAATGAACTATCTGTGATTACAAAGGAGAGTGGACACAATGTGGGATGAGTCAACCACCTTATCATCCAGAATCACAACAAACAGGGTCCTCGGTGGCTCACTTGAGGAATATGTGATGGTGGCTCTTCGTTGTCAATGGTATTAGATTGTAAATCACCATAGTTATACACATCTGGTGTGTATATGGAGTGTCTATGAGGGCATTTCCAGGAAATAAAAAGTACTGAAGGAAGGGACCCATACCAAAGTGGACTCCACAGGTTGGGGACTCAGAATCCAAACTAAGAGAGGCTAACTGGGGCACAGTGTTCACATCTCTGCATCCTTCTGTGGACGCATCACAGCTGGTTCCACGGTCCTGAAACCAACTGCACCCACAATAAACCCCTCCTCCCTTAAGCTTCATCTTTTCAAGTATTTGGCCACAAAACAAAGAAATTCACTACTACAGGGTACCCTCAAATTTTTGGATACAACAATTAGAGAGAGCAAATTTTAATCATCCAATGGTAAATAATTTAACAAGTCCTCAAAGAAGACAAGAAGGAGGAGGAGGAGGAGGAGGAGGAGGAGGAGGAGGAGGAGGAGGAGGAGGAGGAGGAGGAGGAGGAGGAGGAGGAGGAGGAGGAGGAGGAGGAGGAGGAGGAGGAGAAGAAGAAGAAGAAGAAGAAGAAGAAGAAGAAGAAGAAGAAGAAGAGGAGGAAGAGGAAGAGGAGGAGGAGGAGGAGGAGGAGGAGGAGGAGAAGAAGAAGAAGAAGAAGAAGAAGAGGAGGAGGAGGAGGAGGAGGAGGAGGAGGAGGAGGAGGAGGAGGAGGAGGAGGAGAAGAAGAAGAAGAAGAAGAAGAAGAAGAAGAAGAGGAGGAGGAGGAGGAGGAGGAGGAGGAGGAGGAGGAGGAGGAGGAGGAGGAGAAGAAGAGGAGGAGGAGGAGGAGGAGGAGGAGGAGGGAGGAGGAGGAGGAGGAGGAGGAGGAGAAGAAGAAGAAGAAGAAGAAGAAGAAGAAGAAGAAGAAGAGGAGGAGGAGGAGGAGGAGGAGGAGGAGGAGGAGGAGGAGGAGGAGGAGGAGGAGGAGGAGGAGGAGAAGAGGAGGAGGAGGAGGAGGAGGAGGAGGAGGAGGAGGAGGAGGAGGAGGAGGAGAAGAAGAAGAAGAAGAAGAAGAAGAAGAAGAAGAAGAAGAAGAAGAAGAAGAAGAAGAAGAAGAAGAAGAAGAGAGTTATAAAAGCACACTGGCACCTGTCAAGTGGCTAATTTTCTTTTAGCTACTTGGAACTAGGGAAAAATATCAACTTTGTTTCCACATATTTATCAACTATACCTCCTTCACCAGGCAGTTCTCATATTGAAACTCAAAGAGGTCACATTCACACTAGTGATTGGTGACAAAGGGTGAGGCAGCTTTCATCCAAAGCTGCCTGGCACTGTTGACGGCAACAATTCTAGAATATTCTTAATAAATGCAAGTCATTCAACATATCACTTTTAGTATGAAGGAGATACATAATTCGGGAGCTCCTGCACCATTTTCATAGCTTAACTGTCGATAAGCATCAGTGGTTAACTTTGTCATTTTAGAGGGGAAGAAAAATTTTAATTTACCAATTCACCAGGGTCAAGCAAAAAAAGATACCTACAATGTTACTCAACTGTAGGGGAGCCAGATGACTGTATCAGATCCCCTGGAACTGGAGTTACATGTAATTGTGAGCCACCATGGGGATGCTGGGAACCCTACCCATGTCCTCTGCTGAGCAGCAAATGCTTTTCATTGTTGAGCTCCAGATCCTACTCTTATTAGTTATTAATGTGCTACATTTAACTAATTTGTTATCTTCTTTAATTCTCAGTTAACAATAATTTCAGATTCAAAAAAATTATTAAAGACTTTTTATGAGGCTACCATTACCTTGGTACTGAAACCACACAAAGACACAACTAAGAGGGAGATTGGAGAGTACTAAGAGGGTTTAGTTTGGTAATGGTAGACAGATATGAGCAATGCACATTCCATAAATACATGGGATATTCAAAGGATAAAAACAAAATTTAAAAATGCAATTCTGTTACAGCTACCATGCTCCACACCACAGTTATTTCATTAATTATTTATAGTTCTGTAATAGTAAATCATAAATGTATTCATTTAAGTGTATGAAAACTAGGAGCCACACTTCATAACAAGTGATGATTCTGCTCTTATATTTGAGCCACTAGAAAATCAGCAGGATTTGGGGAAATTAGCTGTCCCCACTTGGCTCGGTCAACCAGTTTTTAATATCCTTTGACTTTGTTCAAGTCTATAAACATATAGGAAAAGAGAGGTAGACAGTACCATTAATACAGCTTGATAAATATTAGAATAGAGATATAAATAATGGAGCTTATAATAAATATATCCAAGATTTTTAAAGCAGGAGCTGAACACATCTAGTGCATGTCTTTGAAGAATAGTTTATTTGCATTATGAGTCATCTCATCAAATTATGATAGGAATTATTTGTATTGACCATGTTTTCTAAATAAGGAAAGTTAAGTAGAAATAATAATTCATCTGAACTTACTACTCAGAATGAGCAAAGCTCTGTAAGGTAGGAGACTGGCCAGTTATGTGCAAAAGTTATGCCTTCTACTCCCACCCTTGCTGTTGCTCTATTTAGTTGTTTGCTTTAGGCTGACTGAGCTGAATGCACATTAAATTGAGAGGAAAAAGGAAGAATAGGCAACAAATAAAGGATATTTCAGTGTCTAAATAATCTCTAAAAGAAATCTTTGGCACAATGATTGTTTAAGCAAATCATCATGGATAAAAAAAAACTGATTGGAGCAATTTTTCTTTTTAATAAAACAAGTCTTCTTGTTTGCTGTCATTTCCTAAGCTCTGAGTTGACTCATGGGTTCCCAGACTGACACTAGAAGAAAACCACCTGCATAAGGTTGAAGCCCCCCACCCAGTAAGCACATTTCTAAATGACTTCATATGTCTTCATGGAAAATTGAAAGGTGACAGTATACTCAAATCCAAGTGCACAGCCACAGAGCACAGCTCCCAGGTTCAGCCAATGAACTTGTAGAGTACAATTTAATGAGATGCTTACATTCACTCCAATGTATTTATTTCCCCTACCAACTGTACCACAGAGGACAGCAAGAAATGGGGACTGATGGAGAAAGAGCCAGCAATGGGCCACCTGTGTTGACTATCCCAAGAGCTTGACAGCTATGACAGATGTGTGGCAGTTGCACATCCATGCTTGCTTAGGAATATAACTTGTTTTCGTAGTGCTTTCTACTGGGACTTGTAAGTTCAAAGTCACAGATGTGGCTCATGACCAAGATCAGCTTTAAACCCATTTCTACTGGTCTACAAATCTTACAATACGTTTTACTTACAAAATATAAGGAAAATTGTTCACTAATAACTCAACAAATGCAAACTCATATAGTTCAAATAAAATAAATACCATCATAAATATAGGATGTTATATATATAGATAAGAGAGGGGGAACCCAAGTTATCATGGATTTGTAATTAATTCCTCAAAAGAAAGCCAAGTTATTGAGGTTCAAAATTTTTAACTAGGATTTATTTCACAAAAAGGTAAAAGAGATGCTGATATAGAAAATTACAAAGGCTTTGAGAGGGTAAAAAAGTCCAACCCCAATGATAAACTTAGCCATAAAACAAAAAGGGAAGTTACTAAAGAAAAGTGAAAACAAGAAATGGGATCAATAAAATATAACAGTATATTTAATTACAATAAAATTCTTCAGTTTGACTAAGGCAAAAATAAGACAAAGTATATTTTTAATATCAGTTTCAGTCAGCTGACAATATGAACCTGAAATAATGATATATTTACATATTATCTCAAAATAAAGCCTAATTGTATTTCTTTCCACACATATGTAAACACTATATAATTTATTGTGTATATACTTACTGGAAGTAAATAAATCTTAGAAACTTTCCAATACAAGAAAGTAAAAAAAAAAAAAACCCTATACACCAAAGAAGAAATCATCAATGCCTACATTATAATAAAATATTGTAAAATATCTAGGGAGACTTCTCAATGGTTAAGAGCATTGGCTGCTCTTCCAGAGGACCTGGGTTCAATTCCCAGCACATGCATGGTGCTCTACAACTCTAATTCCAGGGGATCCAACTGCCCTTTCTGGCTTCCACATGCATCAGGAACCCATTTAGTGTACAGACATGCATTTAAGAAAATACCCATTGACATAATTTTCTTAAATATTGAAAAAATTACACATAAATTCAAAGTTGGTTCTTCGATGTAAATATAGAAAGATAAGTTATTTTCCAACTGTCTGAACAAAGTTCAAAATGGGAGGTTTGAAGAAAAAAAGAATATGACCAAACATAATAAAGGGATGAAAATATACAACCTGGTTGCATACAACATTAAAATAATTGTGGCAACACACTGTCTAATCATATGCAAACAGTTACCATTCAAATGACAATGATTTCTAGAGTTTGAAAATGTGCAGCACTAAATCTCCAAAGAAATGGAAAAGCTACAGCTTAATTACAATAAATTAAATTAAGAAAAAAAAAAGTAATTCCAAATATCCTGTTCCAATACATCTCTCATCCCAAAACTGAGTTTACTGTGATAATCAATGATAGACATGCACAGTCTGGGTCAAGTTCAAGCACATACTTACTATTTGTGGAATATGTTGCTTTTTATCTTAATATTTAGTACTCAGAAACGTAGACCTGAGAATATTTTAACATTATTTCATATCAAAGTCTCTGTAGAGGAAATTCACTTATATGTCATTTCTGACTGAGCCTCATTTTGTTACATTCAATCAATGAGGAACAAGTAAAATACTAAATAAACCCATTTCTATCATCAAACCCTGGTGCTTATTCATTGACTGGTAATTGGTTCTACTTTCTGGAAAAATTGTCTGCATTTTCCTGGAGTTTGTTAGACTGGCTTATAGAGGACATACATGTTCTGCGTAGTCTATCAATGAGTGTCTCACATGGGAAAGGTTGAGGATTCAGTTGCCTAGTCCTGAGGTTAGATGTCTCAACAGTCCCAATCTGGAGCTGGAGTCCTAGAGAATTCATGAAGAGCTGTTGGTCTTCAGTTTACAATGTTCCTCAAGAAGTTAGTTTTAATACAGGCAAAGGAGCATTTCAGCAATGGGATAAATGAACTTGTTGGTTAGATTGAAAACAATGTAGACAAAAGCCACATGATTTCTTCTGCCATTTGATGTGGGCTGCCACAAGGTGTGGCTCATATTTAGGGTTTTTCCACTTCAAATAATCTGGTAAAATAAAATCACTCACAGCCATGTCTAGTCACTTAGGTTTTTATCCATTCCAGATGTAATCATCAAGCTGATGACCAAGATTAGCCATCATAAGTCTACCATTTGTCAACTTCATGACCAATCCCATCCCATTATGTTATGCTTCATTTCCAAATGAAAATAATAACCAGGTCATAATTATGCCCAACATGATATAACTGCCCCATGAACAACTGCAAACAACATTATACATTTTAGAATAGGTAGTGATGTCCCTTGAGAAATGTTTAGTCTTTCAGTGTCTCATAACTTAAATAAGATAATATTCACTGACCTTTCCTCAGTTGTTGTTACATCATAAATAGAGCAAAAAGTATCTCCTTAATATATATGTATATATGCAATGCCTATTCTGAATATGGCACAGGAACAGTCATGTAAATTATAACCCTTGTTTCTGCAACTGATCACAAGATTTTAGCTGGTAATTATAACTACCTTTCTCTACTAACTTCTGTATTTCATCAACCTCAGCAAGCATCTCAGCAGGTATTGGCTCTTTTTCTGGAGGAGTGACTCATATACTCATCTCTAAAGAGTCTGAGATTTTTGTCACCCTGCCTGGATTAGGTTGTTGTAGTTCCAGTTGACTTTAATCACAGGACATGGTAACAACAAGTGACACCCACAAATGATTTCATGCAATCCAGACATAATCTTCCTTATCTATTGTGGAGAAGCAAAATCCAATTTTCCCCTGGTAAAATGGATTAATCAACTCTCCTAATACTGTTATTTCTTTTTTAACCTGTTGTCTTAAGGGCATCAGAAACCCAAAGTGGCCAGGGGGTAAGTCTGAGTTTCCAGTTCAATGAAATTTTTGTTGTATCTCCTGGGAGAACAAACTTCTAGACCAGTGGAACTTAAGGTGCAGGAAGCAAAAAAATATTTCCTAGGGGCTACTGTTAGTTGAACCATCCCCATTTTCATCCTTGATTCCTGGACCTGTCAATCTTGGCTATAGAAGAAAAAGTACCATATTGTTTGCTGACTCAAAGCCAGAAGGGAGTACACTGGCCCAGCCCTCCAGTCTACTGCTGGTGCAACTGTGTTATCAAAAGGTCATTCCACCTTTCAAGTCAGCTGCTTTAAGACAGTTGGAATATGGAGAGACCAATGGATTCCTCAAGTGTGAATCCACTGGCTATGAAGTAAGTTCCTTATTCAGAAACAATACTACATGGTGATTCAATTACAGAGTGACAGTGAGTTCTATAAGCATTCTATACATTCATGGATGGGAGTTTTTGTAGAAGCATTGATGCAGGAAAAGCAAATTCTTAACCAGATTAACTATCTACTCCATTCAAGACAAGTATTTCCCTTTTCATGAAGGAAGTGGTCCAAGTAGTTAACCTGCCACCAGGTCACTGGCTGGTCACCCCAGGAAATGTTGCCTTATCAAGGACTCAGTATTGGTCTCTGGTGTCAACAGGCCTAGCACCCAGCTGCAGATGTAGTCAGATCAGCCATGGTGAGTAGATGTTCCTATTGTTGAGGCAATCCATAACCTCCATTTTTGTTACAGTAATAATGACCTTTCATTGCATGTAGCTGTTGTCCATTTGCATTTCTTAGATACAGTAGGACATAGTCAAGATGTATTTGAAAGAAAATGGCCCCCAAACGGAGCAGCACTATTAGAAGGTGTGGCCTTGTTGTATGTCACTGTGGGAGTGGGCTTGGAGGTTCCTTTTCTCAGGCTTTCCTCAGGGTGACTGCCAGTTGACTTCCTGCTGCCTGAAAGATGTAGTGCTCTCAGCTCTAGTGCCACAGCTACCTAATTGACACCATGTTGGCCATCATGATGATAATGTACTGAACCTCTGAAACTGTAAGCGAGCCACCCCAGTTAAACATTTTCTTTATAAGAGTGGCTGTGATCTGGTGTCTCTTCTCAGCAAATGAAAAGCTAAAACAAGACAGAACAAGAAATTGTGTCCAAATAAAGTACTTTGGCTCTTAGAACAGCCTCCTTGAGAAGAGGGACTAGAGGCTGAGTACTTATATATTGGTTAGTTATATATTGGTTAGTTATGTCAAGACATTGTTTTACTAGTGTCTTCTTCTAGGCTCAGTTTTACCATTTTTTTCTGTCTTTTTTCTCAAGGCTGTAGAATGTTGTAAAGAGCCATAGATGTTAAACTGGCTGGTTTTGTGTGCCAACTTGACAAAAGCTATAGTCATTACAGAGGAGGGAGCCTCATGTAAAAAATAAAATGCCTCCATGAGATCCAGCTGTTATGTATTTCTCAATTAGTGATCAATGAGGGAGGGCCCAGTCCATGGTGGGGTACCATGTGTGGGTGAGTAATCCTGGGTTCTATAAGAAAACAGGGCAAGTAAGACATGTGAAGAAAACCAGTAAGCAGCACTCCTCCATGGCCTCAGCATCAGCTCCTGCCTTCAAGATCCTACTCTGTTTGGTTCCTTTCTTGACATTCTTCAGTGATGAACAGTTATATGGAAGTGTAAACAAAATAAACAATTTTGAATTTGCTTTTTGGTCATGGTGTTTTGTTACAGGCATCGAAACCCCAACCAAGACAAAGTTATCCTCTTGTATCTGAAAAATACAGTTGTCTTTTTTAACCAGGGAAATAACTCCCTGGAAATGCCTGGAAAGTATAAAAGTGGACTGTCTCTGCACACTGATCTATGAGAGCTGTATAATAGTAACTACTTAAGAGCATCATGAGATGTTGCATTTGGATATGGAAACAGTTATTTAAATTTTTTCATTGAAAATAGATTTTTCTCACATACAAGGCATCCTGATGACAGTTTCCCTTCCCTCCACTTCTCCCAACTTCACCTACCTCCCCTCTTCCTGAGATCCACTCCCTCTCCATATCATCTTCAAAACAGAGTAGGCCTTGAAGAGAAGACAGCTGAACAGGACAAATCAAGATACAAGGGAAAAAAGGTGCAAAAGCCCTTATATCAAGACTGAACAAGGAAACCCAGTGGGATAAAAAGAGTCCTAAGAGCAGGCAAAAGAATCAGAGAAACACCTGTTCCCACTGTTCCTACAAAATCATCAAGCTAACAGTCATAGCATATATGTAGAGGGCCTGATATTACTTTTAATATTTTATCATTATTTTTATTATTATTTGTGTTGTGTGTGCACATTCTCATGGAACCATTCAGCCTTGTGGAGGTTAGAAAACATCTCTGTTGGGTCCATGCTATCCTTGCATCCTATGTGTTTGGAGGATGGAACTCAGGTCACCAGGCTAATATAGCAAGTGCCTTTTATTGAGCCATCCTATCAACCTTCTGAGATCTGCTTGCCTCTGTTTACCCAGCTCTGGGATTATAAACCAGTGTCACTGTGCCTGTCTTTGTTTTTAACTTCAGTTTCAGGGTATCAAAGTCCTCATATTCACAAAGCAAGTACATTACTAATTGAGTTTTCTCTTTAGTTCAATTTTGATTTATGTTAATGTTGTGTAATCTCCTCATTTGGTGCATAGAAAGTATAAATATGAGGTTACATGACTAATATCCTTTAAACAGTTCTGAGGAAATATCATTATATCCATGTATGAGTGAAATGAAAGGCAGACTTGACAACTTCTGGGAATAAGTAACCTGAACCTTAACAAAGAGATTATATTCAAATGTTTTTTGACTGAACTAAGACCAAGAGTGCCTTCAGATACTGCCCGGTTGGAACAGCATTGAATCAATAATGACAGATTTGTTTGCTTGACCCACTGTGATGGCAGAGAAAGGTATGCTTGCTTTACCCTTACAGGTACAGAAAGAGGAATGTCTTTCTTACCTCTACCCCACAGAGCTAACACTAGAAAATTTTGGGTAAACTGAACATATGGCATTAAAAAAATTGAGACTCTGTCTCAGAATATTTAAAGTAGCATTGGTTAGAGATTTCATGATACTTAAACACACTTTTCATGTCAGGCTTTTCAAAACAACAATTCTGCCCTGTTACAGTTTACTTTCATTTTTACCTTTGTGCTTTGATGTCTATGGGAGCAAGCACTTTCTCTACTTGTTTTTCAAAAGTTCTACTCTAGAGCTGACATAAACACAAAGACCTTGTGCTCTATGTTGGGAAATATTTTGTGTCTTAAGAATAAAAACTTTCATTAGCGGTTAGTCAATGCATCATGTATATTACCCTTCCTGACAAGAGGAACACAGAAGCACAGCACTGTGCTGGGATATGGTTCTCTATGGAAAAATAAAGCTTTTCAAAATGTTAGTCATTGCCATGGTGGATGTTTCTTTAAGTCATTTTTACAACCTACTTTGATGGATTCTAAGAATCTGTGCTACATTATTTTTTCTATAGCTTACTGTTAAAATCATATTCATAATGTTAACTATCAGACATTGGGTACTGTATACAAACACTGTGAACCAGAAAGTAATTTATATCTAACACTCAAAAGAGTTCTGTAAAGTACAAATTATTAGCCCATATTAGAGAGGAAATACACACTTGGAAAGGTTATAAACTGCCTCCATCACAAAGTTAGTTAAGTGGTGAGACCAGAATGCAAAACAATGAGATCCTCCTCACCACAAAGTTCTGTATGTTTCCTTTGTTAGTTAGCTTTTAAACCTTTCTGTCTTCAGGAGGAAGGCATTAAACTTCACATTAAAAAAAACATACCTGTAAGAAAGGCCATAAACTATGTGGATGTGGCTTGTGAATGTGGTCACAACTACAAGAATATATATGTTTTTCTTTAGTGCTATGCAAAGAAGGCAGCACAGTGAACCATGGAAAACAAAGTGTCATGGACACAGCAGGCCTGTCTAACTTTTGATACTTAGTGGGGCTTCTAGGTCCATTCTATGTAAATGTTCTGTTTTGCATATGTTTATTTTTTGATAATTGAGACTGTCTACTGGTGGTGAAGAATTTCTTGCAATATGTAACACTAAATGGTATAAAATAATCAAGCAAAGCTGTAAGATGCTAGTCAGCAAACACAGATGATCTCTTCACACAGTAGCCTAATAGCCATCCAACTGCTGTTGAAAACTTTTCACAGGAAGTCATTGAGCTGTCACAACTCCATGATGGATATATGATCATTGTCCCTATTTTATTAATGTTCCACTGAAAAGACTAAAACATAGACAAGTCAAATCCATCACTCAAGTTCACATTGCTACAGAGGAGTCTGAACTCATGCAGGTATGCTACCCTGCTGTCTATGTCCTGAACCATTGTTTCAGCTTGCTGTGTGCAACCTCAGTATGACTTTCTGCCTGCCCTTCTCTTTGCTTTACATAGTCTGTCAAGGAAACCTGACTCTCATCTTAAAACAACTCTTTGTTTTTATTTTATTTTCAAAACATTTCTAGACCACCATATTACCCATCCTTTGTTATCTCTTTTATCCTTATCATACTATAACAATATTTACACAGAAGTTAAAGAAAATTTTGCATCACTTCTGAAAAATTTCCCAGAGTTCCAAAGGTGAGTTGAGGAATTTCATCTCCCCTTTACAAGAATCAGCAATGGCCTTGATTAATTGAATAGTAAGTGTAATATTGAACCATTGTGCCAGGATCTGAGCCCACTGATATTCTAGACTCTCAGAACGTAGACTTATACTGAATCAGACACAATCTGCTTCAAAATATTTACGTGAACCTAAAACCTGAATTAAAAATGAAGAGTTCTTAGATTTGAATTCATTTTTCTTTTTTTTCCTGAAAGAATATGATGATTAAATTGATTGCCAGTAAATGGCTTAGGTATTTAGTAGAATAATCCTTATGATAATAGCTCATATTTCCTGGCATAGACGAGTCTCCGGGTTTTCTTTTAAGAAGAGAGAATAAAATTATCTTATTAATTATTATGACAACCCTAAATAGTAGTTGCCTACTCTATTCTGGTTTTACCAAAGTGGCAGGGGCCAGACAAGAGCTGAGCAAGAGGGAATAACTGCTCAGGATTCATATCTGTATCTAGCTACACGTCTTACTGTAACCATGGTTACCTTAAATCTCAAGAGCAAACCAAAGAGACAAAATAGAAGTAGCAACCTCTAGGAAGCAGCCTGCTTACTTTCTAATTTAACATAAAGTACAATAATACCCAAAAGCACATGAATGAATGAAAGTGAAAAGAAATTCAACCAAGTACCTTGTATGTCTCCATTTCATTTTCTAAAGATTTGTAAATAGCAATGACTTCAAGTTTTGTGGTACTAGTGAGTTATAACTTTGTTTATACAACAGATTTTTCAAATGTTTATTATATGGATAGACATTACAATCTATTTTAAGTTAAAATAAAGAGATGGGCATAGAATTAGGAAAGTTTTAAATCTTGCTGTTGATATTGGAAATTTTAGCAGTGACGGTCGACATAAAATCTGTAAGTTGACACAAACTTTATTTTCTACTTAATTCATTTATTTCTGTCTGCATAAATAAATCATCAATGTGTTGGTCAGATTGTTTGAAATTCCACAATTATAATTTTTCTTATAAATATAAGCCTTATGTCTTTAATAATATTCACCTGGAACAACTTATGACACAAGTTTGCCATCACTTCAATTTGATCTGCTTTATCATCTTGTATGTCTGTATGTCCCCATTGAGTTAGAGAGGAAAACTTTAATAGAATGAGAATACACATAAAGTAGCTTACAACCATTAACTGGAGGGCTGTAAGTCTGTGGGGCCTTGGGTAACTTTGTAGGCTTTGTGTTACAGGGCATGTAAAAGACAGGGCCAGAGAGGCTAGGAAGAAGAGATGGAGTTGTTTTGCCCATGGGCTTAGCTCTGGATAATCCATCAGACATAATCAAATATTTAAATGTTTTCTGACAAGCAGCACACCTGAAGCAGTGGCAAAATTTCTTGTTGGTTTTATAGGGGCAGGAAGTATCTTAGTGGTTTAAAGTATCTTATTTTTTGATGTCTGTGACAAACACCATAAGCAACTTGAGAGGTGAGTTTACTTCAGTTAAAAATTATAATATATCATGAATGGAAGGAAGTCATGGCAGGAACTCAACTGTCTTAGCTCCTCAGTGTGCTGAGCCTGATTTCTTATAGCTCCCATGACTACAAGGCCAGGGGTGGCACCATCACAGTAGGATAGGCCTTCTCATATCAGTCATTATTTCAAGAAAATGCCCCACAGATTTGCCTTCAGGTCAAACTGGAGGTGGCATTTTCTCCGTTGATGTTCCTTTCTCCCAGATGGCTGTCATTTGCCTTAAGATGACGAAAAAGGGGAAAGAAGAAGAAACTAGCACAACCAACAATGACTAACCTCTGTCAAGTTCACTTAGGGTTACAAAGACCTAAGGCAATGCACTTTCGCATGTCTACAGAAGTTTAGATTTAAAATGTTAATGATGTATAGAGACTCACAGTCTCTTTGAGTACCCACTATGTATGCTAAGTGCCAGGGTGCACCAAGCACATTGGTGTGATCTTCCTCCCACCACCTTTACTTCATACCTCTGAGTTATGTGATTGTTTCTAACATGTGAAGTCCAGATGGCAAGTTGAGACATGGCAGATATCTTTTACAAGTTTAGGACAGGTAACTTCTCAGTGTGCAAACAAATGTGAGCCTGGAACTGAATGATTGAGCTTCCTACTAATTTCACGAGGTAACACTCATGATTAGAGACGTGTTAACCCTACCATCTTTTACAGTATTAATGCAAAAAACAATATTGGGTAAAGTTTTGTTGTGTTTCAATATGAAATTTATGGAATGAAATGCTGGTTCTTATGAAAATACTGACTGTGGAGGACGAGCCGGTGGTGTCTGAGTTTAGATGACCTCATTCATGGTGAGGAGAGCTTTAATGAGGGTATTTATTTTGCTTTGGGAACCATGAAGCATTCCCATTCTCTACGTCAATTGATTCTTCCATAGCTGATGGGATAATGTGAGGACCAGTAATGGATGACTGGTTTCACCCACAGAGGATGTGGGTCTCAGACCTGGATTTACACGGCCTGTGAGTTGGAGGGTTAGAGTTTAATCCTCACAGTTTAGGACAGGGTCTACTCCTATGAAGGCTACAGGTGGAGCATTGCTGCAGGGGCTTTGCACACGATCAGAGGATGCATCCCACCTAACATCAACTTGAGTCCTATTTTAGGAGTTGGTAGTATCAGAAACTGAAAAGTTCAAAAAGCCCCAGGAAAAATATCAAACATTTTCCCAAGTAGGCATTTGTGGCTTCAAGATGAATGTGTGTGCAGATTCTAAGCATAGAAAGAGATAGTGTGAGCAGAAACAAGTTTAAATTAAGAAGACACAAAGGGGGTGGGGGCAGAGTATCTCCTGCCTGCTGCAGAGGCTGCCTGTCATTTGTTAGTGCAGTAAAACTTTGTAAGGCTGCTCTGAGTGTCTTTGGAATTTATTTATAACAATGAGACTAGATACTTTACCATCTGCTATGCATGTTTCCTAGGAGATTTACTTACTCAAATTTCCTACTTTCTGTAGTTTATTTTCATTGTAGGACTGTTCATCTTTTGAAATAATTTCAACAATCCAATCAGTTTAATTTGTATTGTTCTGAGGGAACAATTGCTCTATGACAAGTCTTAACAATTTAATCTAACAGGCTCTGGGTGGATTCTTAATATGTAACAGAGGGAGTAAAAAAACTTATTCTAGCTGTTAGATTTTAAAAAATGGGTGCCATCTCAATAGCTACCTTGGTATTTTGATACGAACAAGCACTTCAACACATCCAGCAGCCAGACAGGAAAGAATTGTTCACTTATTCCCTCACATGGTGAGAAAAGAACACATACTCCTCCTCCAGGGAACAAGTGGATGAGTAAGTGGGTGAGTGGGTGAGTGAGTGAGCGAGTGAGTGAGTGATTTGTGAATGAGTGGGTAAGTGAATGAATAAGTGATCAGCGAGAGAGTGAATAAATGAATTAGTGAGCAAGCAAATGAGTGAATGAGGGAGTAAATGAGTGAATGAGTAAACAAGTAAGTGAATGAATGGGTGAGTAAATGTGTGAGTGAGTAAGTGAAGCAGTGGATGAGTGAGTAAAATGATGAATGAGTGAATAAATAAGAGTGAATAAGTGAATGAGGGAATAAATGGATGAATGAGTGAGTGAACAAATGAGTGAATAAGAGTCCGAATGAGTGAATAATAGTAAATGAGTGTGAGAGTGAGTGAATGAGTGAGTTAGTGAATTAATGAAGGCCTACGTGTGTGACACACTAGACATTCACACTGGGAAATCTGCTCAGACCTCATGAGCCCCTTTAAGCAGGACCCATTTACTGCCTAGTTTATTGCGCTGCCTTCTAAGCCTCCAGCAGAAGCTAAGAACTTATGATCAGCTTCACCACTACAGAAGACCATGCTTTTGGGGGTGACAGACACTTGAGTATGTTGCTTGTGATGGTAATACTGGTAACCATAGGTGTCCAAGCTCATTCTAACATGCTGCGTGTGAGCTTTCATCTGTGTCAATTACAACTCAGAAGAGCTTTTTAAGAGAAAAATAGAAAACAAAAACCGACAGCAACAACAACCAACAAAGCCCTGAGCACTAGCACAGAAGCTAGTGTTAATTTTAAGCTTTTTGTTAGGATTTCATTTTTGTTTCTGCTTTTTGTTTGTTTGTTCGTTTGTTTGTTTTTGCTTTTGTTTTTTCCAGAAGACTATTGTAACACATACTGCTTAAAATGCAGAAACTGCATGCAGCAAGAGGCCTTCTTGCAGCAATTGGTCTATGGGATGGATGCACTTGGGAAAGCAATGGATCTTTTCCCTACTGTTCTTCATGTTAACAGCACTTTGTGTCAGGATTGAGAACAACCATACGCAGTCACCCTCAGCACACATGTGTATAGGTACTATAGAAACATACTGAATACAAACAGGCCAGGTGCTCACACAATCATTGAAGTTCACTGGCACTGTGCCACCACTCTGGCCAGTGTCCATAACTACACTACTGGTTATACCTATACTATAAGTCAGGGTCATAAAACTCTGGTCAGTGGTTGTGACAAGTTTGAAGAAGAAAAGGAAATAAAGGTTATATTTTGTTGTGAGTTAACTCTAATAAACTGTTCCCTACAGATGGCCCCTGAGTATTCGTGGCTCCAGAAATCCACTGTCATTACACCTTCATTATTTTTGCTTCCTGACATAATAGGCATGAACTCTCTCCCTCTCATTAAGTGGCTTCCCTCACACAGCTGAACCTGGACCCTTCTACTTCTTCCTGCCTCTTTGACGCCTGAAGCAGCGGAGAAGGATGGTGGGATGCTCTCAAGGAAGGCAAAGGTCCACTTGAGTTTATGTAATATAAGTTAAAACGAGGTCAGACCTGAAGAAAGTGCTCAATTCCATTGCTTTTTTTTCTCTCTAGAGTGCTACTTCAGAAATAACATATTTCTGAAGTAGAGAGAGATTTGGCTCCTCTGTTTGGTTTTTGCTATTAGCTAATGGCTTTTTAACACTATTTTCTTTAAGACCATGTATGTTGTGTTTTTTCTGATTCTGCTCAATTATTGGAAAATGTATTCTCTTCTCTTACATTTTTGAAATAGGAGGAAAATATATATTTTATTTCTTAAAGTTTGTGAGTAAAATTCATTTAGGATCAAAAGTAATCTTTAACAGCATCTAGCCAGTGGCAATTCATTCCCTTAAATTTTTAAGCTAAAATAAAGATGCACAGCACTTCTAGGGTCCCAGTGGTGTTGGAAATATAGGAAAAAGGAAAAAGCCCCAGAGCATATGTAAGGTGAATGCCTCTGGCTGTGCCTGTGCTATTAGGCTAAAGACCTATGTTCACTCCGGGGAATATGAATCATTAGGTAGATTCTGTTCACATCCAAAAGCAATGCTGGATTCCAATGAATACTGTGACTTGTCCTTCAAAAGCAATATTCTTCAGTAGATTATTGTTCTAAAATAAGGGACATATACAGATATTAAATACAGAGGAGTTCCTCGGTGCAAGGGCTTTCTAATTGGAGCTCTGTAGGAATGGCTTCCAACACATAAATCTCACACATTTATATCTGATGGATCACACTGAGTGTTTTTCTTTCTTCCTCCATTGTTGTCAAAGAAAGAGAAAGCTTAGTGATATTAAGAACGGGTAGGAAAACAGCTTTAAAAGGACCTTACCTGAAAACAGGCCTTTGAAAGTTAGTTGATCAGAAGCACCTGTTAAAATACAGGACATTCCTGCTAAACTGAGCAACATGAAGCCAAGAGATGATGAAGAAACCAGTTCTGAGGAGACACCAGAATTCACTTCCCCTGCTTATAAATTAGCTACATCATTTCACCTCACCTTCCTATCCAGAATCTATGCTGGAAAAACAATGAAAAACAATAAGGCCTAAAAGGTACCATGACAGGAGTCTTGGGAGTCAGAGAGAATGAATCATGTATGGGTGACAAAAACCAATCAAGATCTTGGTTTTGCTTGCCTGTCTCAGATGAGTTAACATGCAAAAGGTTGACTTTTTTGTTTTGTTTTGTTTTTTGGTGGCAGAATCATGGATTTATAGCACTCTCCAAGGCAGACATGGAGTTTACCATGCATTTTGGAGGATCAAGAGCCAAGATGCAGTAGGGTTCTATCCACAAAGAAGCAAGTCTTCAAGCCTGAGGCCATAATTGCAAGCCCTTTGCCTCCCTGTGATGAACTATTGACCATTTACCCCTAGATCCAAAAGGATGTCTGAGAAGAAAACATGACAGGAAAATATGTATTTTACTCAACTAAAACTTTACTAGGGTGGCCTAAAGCACACAGATTTGTGCATGAATATTCAACTGAAATGTGGTAAGAAATCATAAAATATGGTCATGCAATGGAGTACACTTCTTTGGAAATTCTAGAGAGGTCTATAACTAATGAAAACAAATTTTATTACCATAAACAAGATGACACTCACACTGGTACGAATTAAAGATTGTTGATTGTATTTGGGTGGGTTAATATAGAATAAGATAGAAATACAGAATATTTTATAGAGATACAGGAGTGAACACAAATAAAAAGCAGGTGTTGTAGCTCTTGATAAATTAAAGTACACATATAAAAGCTTTAGAATTGATCAATAAGTTTATATGTAGCCACAAATATGTGTGTACATTCAACACACACACACATACACACACATATATGTTTACATTCAACACATATATGTGTAGATATGTAAATGATATAGAGAAATGACAAATATAAATTACATATTGATGGTACTTTAATAGATTGCAGATTATAGATGATACAAGTAAATAGACTGCTTATAGATTAAATCACTTTTGAATATACAATATGAAAATGGATATAGTTAGAAACCCCAGGTCTATCAGAAATATCTAGTTACTATCACTACTTAAGGTTGCTTGGATTTCTAAATTTTTAGAGCTAAAAGTCAAATTTCTCAAAGGTGAACTTCCAAGTATTATTTTATTTTGTCCCTCATCTCTCTGGGCTGTGTTTGGTTATAGATCAACAATACTGTGAGGCAACTATATAAACACATACTAGTCAGTGGTACTTCCTGGGACTCATGTTAGAGACCAGAGAATACAATCTTCATTTTTGGCTTCTGATGTTTCATGCTCTAAGTGACAGCATCCTTGAACATGAACCACACCCCCACCTAAGTTTGTGGGGCATTCTGTTACTAGCTTGTAGTTAGTGAGAAACATCATAAGCACAACCCCACAAAGCTCCCTGTATCTTTATATATGAAAATAACAAGGCAAGATATCTGGCTCTTGGAAAGCAGAGAGCTGCCATTTCTCGCCCTGTCATGGATTGGTGAGATAATGATGGAGCCAAGATCAGGGGACAAGGGAATAACACAGATATGCAAATTCCAGCTGGGGGAACATCTGTAAGTGGGGAGGCAGCTATACTCTGGTCCATTTATGACACCATGTATTTCTTGATTTCCCTTTCTGCATTCTTGGTTCTATCCATTATACCATTATTTTATTTTCATAAAATTAAGCCATCAGTTTTACTTAAGTAATGTGCTGAACTTTCTACACAAATGAAGAAGTTCAGAGATCCACTTAGAACTGCTCATTTCTTTGGTGCAAATATTTTACATATCTATTGTGGTTTGCATATTTAAAGTCCCATAAACTTCTGTCTTAGGGTTTTAATTGCTGTGAAGAGACACTATGACCACAGCAATTCTTATAAAGAAAAACATTTAACTGGTTTCAGAGGTTCAGTCCATTATCATCATGGTGGAGAACATGATGGAATGCAGAAAAACACAGTTTGAAGTTCTATATGGTTCGGGCAAGGAAGTTGACTGAGGCACTGGGAGGTATCGTGAGTATAGGAAACCTCAAAGTCTGCCCCCACAGTGACACACTTCCTCCAACAAGTCCATACCCTTCAACAAAGCTACACCTCCTAATAGTGCCACTCCCTGAAATTATGAGGCCCAATTATATCCAAACTACCACAACTCATGTATTTGAACACTTGCTGCCTAGTTGGTGGTGCTGTTTGGGGTAGTTGTGGAGCCTTTAGGAGGTGGCACTTTGCTGGAGGAAGTACATCACTAGGACATTCTATTGGAAGTCCCACAGATGGAATAACATACAACTAGAAAACACGCTGCCATCTTTAAATGGAGAGCTAGTTCTACTCAGGTCCACTGATAATACCTCTGTCACTCTGCACCTATCCTGTCTCTCTGCTTCCTGTGTGTGGATGAAGATGTGATTAGGCAACTTCCTGCCATCATGCCTTCTCTGCATTTTGATATGCCTTCCCAGCATGTTGCACTCTATCCTCTGGAGCTCTAAGCCAAAAATAATAATCCTTTCTTTCTTCAGTTGCTTTTTGTTTGGATATTCTCTCACATCAAAAGAAAAATATCTAATATACAATTATCTTTAAAGTCATATGTGGGGGGGTCACTCTGTTAGATGAAAGCACAGAGACCACATGTTTTAGAAATATCTTCTCGACCTTGATGCTACAGAAGATGCTGTGGAGTCTCCCTGATTTTTTCTGGATACTTGACTACATCTTCCTGTGTATCACACATTTCACATCTTGGAGGACTTTTTGTCACTCGATCTTTAAGAAACCGTGTCAAATAATTTTACAAATAACATCTTTTCCTTCCTCTTTGGACTGTATTTTGCTGGCAGTGATTTTGATTATTCTTGGATTGAAAACCATTTCTTAGTTTCCACATCATTTGCCATGTGGGGTGTCTGAATATGCATAAAATCATTGGGTTCCTTATTTGGAAATCACTTATCTTACCCTATAAAACCAGCACATAAAACCTGGCAATAGGATAAATATTTTATAATGTACAAAGTATTTCCATCAAAATTATTTCAGTGGCTTGAATATGTCTTCTACAGTTTACATATTACATTGTCACACCCAGTTCTGAAGGCAACAGTTGGGAGACAGGGCAAAGAAAAGGGACCCTTTCTCTGATCATTCATTTTGTTTTTATCCATTCCAGGAACTGTGGTGAAAATGCTAAAAGGATTTTTTTTCTTCTTCCCTGAGTGTGAGTACATTCTTCTTACACGACAGGCCATTCTGACTGCAGTGGACCTATACCTCCCTATCTCTTGTGGCACGCAAATCCAAACAGGTCTGGGTTCATCATCTTACTCATTGTGTTTTGTTGACTAACAAGAAAAATCAGGACACTACTTTCTACTCCACAGAGCTGCAGATTCGGTCAACATTTCTGCTTCTTGGTACATATCAACAAGCTAAGGCTCACCCAACTGTGAATCCCTTCTATTTTCTCACACATTCCTCAGGTTATGTCTGTATAAATGGGGGGGGGCCTTGAGAGAGTCACATGCTTCCTCATGAATCCTGATTTGCATCTCACTATTAGGGGACTGCTATGACATCAGAGTGAAGGTTAATATTGCCAACTTGACAGCATCAAGGATCACCTAGGGCACAAACCTCTGAAAGTTTCCTTGAAGAATTTCTACATTGGGATAACTGAGGTGGAAAGCTCACTGTGTGATCTCAAAAATAATTATAATAATAAATATGTCTTTCTAAAGGAGAAAGTAAGCCAAGTACCAGCACCTCCTTTACCTGATAGTGGACAAAATGTGACCAACAGCCTCATGCCTTTCTTACTCCTTGCCTTCCCAGATACACTGGAGTGGGCTGTCCCAGTGTTAGCTAAAATTGACCCTTCACTCCACAAGTTTCTCTTGTTGGGTATTTTATTACATCAATAAGAAATGTGCCTAATATAATTGGTTGTAGTTTGGAGAGCAAAGCATAGTTGAATCAGCTCTGTGGTAACTCAGCATTGTCTTGCTTTATAATTACAAAGGGGAGCCATTATAGCATCACTAGACAGAGCAGAGTTAGTTACATTAGCAACTACTACTGTAAAAATACTCCAGCTAAATGGCAAAGGAGATAGCCATGTGATACTATAATGGCTCCAAAACTTTCAAGAACAGTATATGTTAAGATATTTTTGTGGGAGGGAGTCTGGCATCTATAGAGGTAAACATTGATATGTAGGCTTCTCATGCATACATGCCTTAAGTATTCTATATAGGCTTCATACCCATACATGCCTTAAGTAGCATATGTAGGTTTCTCGCACATACATGACAAAGAGGAAAATATATACATACATACATATATATATATAGCCATTTTATTTTTATTTTTTATTTAATTTTCTTATGTTACATTTCGATCCCAGTTCCCTCTCCCTCCCTCTCTCCTTCCCTCTCTCTCCCACCATCCCTTGCCCCCCTTCCAACCACCTTCCCCTCCCATTCCCCCCACACACTCCACATGTAGAATGATGCCTTACAGGAGGGGTTATCTAAATCTGTCAAGTCATTTGGAATAGGTACTAGGCCCACCCTCCTGCCTCTAGGATAAGGAAGTATCCATTCATGGGGAATGTGCTCCCAAAGTCCTTATGTGCACCAGGGACTGACTCAGACCCCCTGAACTTGGATTCAGTTAGAAGTCCAGGGCAGTAAGGGACCACTGACAGTGGAACCAGGATGTATCCCTGGTGTCGATCTCAGAAAAAAATGATATTTTAATTAAACATCTATTTTGATTACAACTACTAAATTTCTCTTTCATAAAATTATTTTCTTAGGATTCATTCTGACTAGCTTGGGAACAAGAGACCTTGTTTTACGAGAAAAAAATAGCCTACCCACAGGGGACTACTTTGAGCCTGCACTCACCAGATCTTTGGGCTCCATTGCCTGCCCTCTGTTGAAGGTGAGTCTGGGATCAGTTCAGGCCAAATCCCTCCAAATCATGTCCTGGGATCTCCCTGGGTTAGCTCAGCATCTTGCTCCCCTTTAAAACCTTGCCCTGGATAGGACAGTCCTGGTATTCTGGTCCATATACCATCCAGAGTCTGCCTTCCCCTTAACCTTTCTCCTGTTGTGCCCAAAGCTCTGGGTGAGCATTGGGCCAGAGTGCCGGTCCAACACTCCCTCTACCTCTGTGGAACTTTCTGGGTCTGCTCGGAGCACACTGGACCCACCTATCTACATGGGAACACCTTGAGGCCACACTCAACTGATCTTTGGTCCCCATCACCTTAACTCTGCCAGAGAGACATCCAAGAGAGCTCATATCAACCAAAATTATAAGCATCAAACTCCTGACCCACATACACTCACCGGGAGAGTAGGGTAGAGAAAGAGAGACTCCACTTACACCCACTGGAAGAAGCAATTGGAAAACAGCAATATAAGAAAACACTCAACAATAGAAATACAAGTATGACAACACCAGAATCTAGGGACTCTACACCAACTAGACCTGAACACACCAAAGCAGATGAAGCAGAAGAGAACAACTTAAAACATAACTTCATAAAAATGATAGAGGCCCTCAAAGATGATATGAGAAAATCCCTTAAAGAAATGGAAGAAAAAACAAACAAAATATTGGAATAGAGGAAAAGACCAAACACAAAATGCAAGAAATGAACAAATCTCTTAAAGGAAGTAAGGAAAGCCAAGAAAAAAAAAAAAAAACAATCAAGCAGATGAAGGAAACAACTCAAACAGTTCAAGACTTGAAAGCTAAAACAGAGAAAATAAACTGAGGGAATGCAGGAAATAGAAAAACTGGGTAAACGATCAGGAAATACAGATGCAAGCATAAACCACAGAATAGAAGAGATCGAAGACAGAATCTCAGGCAGTAAAGATAAACTAGAGGAAATAGATGCATCGACTGAAGAAAAACATAACCAACAAATCCTTAACACAAACTATCCAGGAAATGTGGGACACTCGAAAAGGACCAACCTAAGAATAATAGGTACAGAAGAAGGTGAAGAAGCCCAGCTTAAAGGTACAGAAAACATATTCAACCAAATCATTGAAGAAAAATTTCCTAATCTGAAGAAGGATATACCCATGAAAGTTACAAGAAGCATACTGAACACCAAATAGACTGGACAAAAAAAAAAAAAGGTCCCCTCGACACATGACAATCAAAACACCTAACATACAGAATAAAGAAAGAATATTAAGAGCAGTGAAGGAAAAAGGACAGGTAACATATAAAGGCAGACCTATCAAAATTATACCTGACTTCTCCATGGAAACTCTTAATGCCAGAAGGTCCTCGATACATGTTCTACAAATACTAAGAGTCTATGGATGATAGCCCAAGCTACTATACCCAGCAAAATTCTCAATCACTTAGATGGAGAAAACAACATTGTTGTTCTTTTGCTGCAGCTATTGCCTAAGAAACACAAACACGAGACTCAGCGCCCACGCGGAGTTTATTGAGAGAGGAGAGAGAAGGGGACAGCTGGTGGCCAACCGAAAGTGGGGAGAGAGAGAGAGAGAGTAAGAGAGCAAGAGAGCAAGAGCAAAAGCAAGAGAGCAAAGAGCAAGAGCAAGAGAGAGGTGCACTTGGCCCGCTTGCTTTAAAAGGGGGGCTTGTGCATGTGTAACTGGGTCCACTGTGCAGCCAGGTAAAGCCTGATGTAGTGATGACATTGCCATGGGCGTCCCACCCATCGTCAGAGGCAGAGTCAGGAGACTGCAGGCTCCCAACATTCCCACCTCTTATTGTTATTAAAAAGGTGGGGGTTGGGTGTGGCCCAACAGGGTCTGGAGAAAGTAGGTTTCCAACAAACAGCCCAAATGTACACAGACGATTAAGGGACTGAGAAAGAAATCAGAGAAACATCACCCTTTACAATAGCCACAACCAACATAAAATATGTTGGGGTAATGCTTATCAAAAAAGTGAAAGACCTATGTAGCAAAAAAAGGGGTCAAGATCAGGTTACAGAAACTCACAAAGGCAGCAGACCTGAACAAGGAGGAGCTAATGGACTTACAGACTCATAGCTGGGAAACCAGCATTGGACTGACTCAGACCCCCTGAATGTGGGTCTTACTTAGAAGTTAGTTAGAAGGCCTGGGTAGTCTAAGGGACATCTGACAGTGGAACCAGGATGTATCCCTGGTGCTCCAAAGGTCTTTGGGAGCACATTTCCCATGGAGGGATACTCCTTTAGCTTAGAGGCAGGAGGGAGGGTCTAGACCCTACTCCAGATGTCTTGACAGATTTTGATGATCCCTTCTGGAAGGCTTCACCCGCCCTGTGAAGTTGGGGGGGGGTGAGACAGGAGGGGGTGTTTGGGGACATGGGATGGAGGGAGGTAGAGGGAACCTGGATAGATATGTAAAATAAGAATATATGTTAAGGACAGGAAAAAATCTTGATCTATTTATTTTATTTATTTATTTTGATTCATTGATTTCATATGGGTATTGTAATCAGCATCATAAAGATCATGTTTAACTGTTTCTGCTAAGTTATAAACCTTACTCATTCTTCCCATGTTTAAAAGTGAGATATCCTGTCAATGGATGGTGCCTTTCAGTCTCAATGCACGAGTTTCATTTGCTTATTGAAAGAACACAGGAAGAAAAGAAGTTGTAGTGGAAACATGTTTCACCAGAGTCTGAAGGTGAGGAAGGGGGTAGATGTGTACCTCTCTTGGTATTTTTCCAAAGATTTCTTCCTGACTTAGCTTACATTAGCTTTCTTATTTTTGCAAGATAGTGGCCTTGAATCTAGGGACTTGTTAGGCTTGTGTTCTACTGAATCTCTTTAAGCAACAACAAAAACAGCTCTCCTTTTACTTTTTCATTTTAAGACAGGACCTCTTTAAGCTACCCAGATCTGCATTGCACCCATGATCCTCATATCACAGCCTTCTGAGCACCAAGTGTCAGATGGTTGTTTGTAGATTTTTTGTAATTTCAATTGTATGCTATTTATTTATTAATGTAACAATAGACTTCCATATTAGAGTATGGACAAAAGACATTAATGGCAAATACCAAACCCATTAAAATTAACAAGAAAACATTAAAACACTTAAAGATGTTATTTCCAAATTACTTATGACACTTTCCTAAACATAAAAATATTTAAGGTATTCTGTGTATTTATAGATTGATCTGGTGGTAACTGAAAAGGGCCAACCTTATCAGAAAATATAAAGATGGCTTTTCTATCACAAATAAGAGTGTTACTTCTATATGCTGAAAAACAAAACACACTAAAAACAGAAATATGAGAAAAATATGGTTGTGTATTTCATTTATTTAAAAGGATAATAAAAGAGGTACTTGTAGAAGTTCTACAAAAAGAAAGAAAAAATAAGCAAATATTTGCTTTTCCAACTACCTGTAATTTTAGCGCTAATCTCCCAAAAGTGCATCTCAAGAATGCTTTTTTTTATGACAGCTAATAATGGGAAAATTTTGATGTCCCTACTCTGGAGAAAAAGTGAGGAATGGCATATTCAAAAATTTACATTGATCTCTCATCCAAATATATTGTGACTGATAAAATTGATTTCTTTCTCTCCATAAATGCAGTGTTCAGCTGAATGAGATTTGTTGACAAGTTAATAGTGAATTTCTTCAGCTTGACTGAATTATGCAAACAACAGTTTGTTATTAACAAGCATCATATGTATTTTTGTATTTTCTTTTGATAAATAGCCTAGCACTTTTGGTGCAGTTTAAATAGGAAATAAAGGTGCCTCCTCAGGGTTTCCATTGTGAAAACAAGAATTACTCCTGTTTATAGATGGGAGTGGCAGTCTAGAGTTTGCTGTGTTAAAGCTGTACATACATGTCTTAATATCCTACCTCCCTTCTAATTGACACTAAATATGTGTGGAAGTCTAGTCACCAGTGTATTATTTGCTTTCCTGGCACTGTTATAAACCACCATGACCAAAGGAGTGCATAGAAGGAAGGGTGCATTTATCTTGTGCTTCAGATTGAACATCCACAGTGCTAAGTATGGCGTGGCAGCTGGCTGGAGCAGGACTAAAGCTGACTGATGGCATTTCGTAGGCATACTAGGAAACAGAATGACACCACAGAAGTGGACCAGGCTACAAGCTCTTAAGCTCCATCTCCAGAGACATACTTTCTCCAGTAAGCTTCTGCCTCCTAAAGGTTCAGTAACTTCTCTGGAAGAGCCACTCATTGTGGGTCAAGTGATCACACACCTGAACGTAATGGGCACATTTCTCATTAGGACCACCACAGCCAGTTAACATGTAATTGATAGTCACTAAACCTACACTATTTGCACATGAACTTGGATGAGTGCTTCTAAACCATTTTGATTTAGTAGTTGATGTTGATAGCCAAGGTTCTATTGGTGGACATGCATTTAATAAAAACTCCTGATAGAATCTACTAATGAAATCAAGTCTGGCCAAATGACTGGATATTAATGGAAACGGCCTTAGGGACAGGTTTCTTGGCAACATGTAAGATGTAGGCAGAATTGCCTTTGGACAAAAATGAAAAACCTGAGAGCCTAGAGTTTACCCACACTGGGAGTGGGAAGAAAGATCATCAGGAGATGTAGCCTTAACTTTCAGTAAAGTGACTTTTGTAAAAATGACACTTGGAGGTTTCAGGTGAGATGTAGAGAAAGGACTCCTGCTCTGCAAATACCTAGAAATTATATGAAACCTCCTTTGTTTCAGGGTGATAAATGTGTTCTCCACTATGATACAGTGTTGAATTTAGAAGAGAATTAGATGTGTGGTATTTTCTGGATACATAATTATCACTGTATGTAAAGATGTGGCTTCCTGTGCTAATTCAGAACTCATAGACAATTTGAAAAAGAAGTAGAGAAGAAAGAAGGTATAACATATACCTCACAAGGAAACTTGTACAAGAAAACTTGTTACACACGGGGGGGGTGTGGATAAGATCACAGGGAAATAGCTAGAAACAGATATTACAGGAACACACTGAGAACATAGCTAACATGTAAACCTCCTCCAGATGAAGATGAAGTGTTGCAGGGAGGACATGAAGGATGATGGGAAGGCATGACATACCACTGGAACTCACAGAGCAGAAGTGATTATTCAGACAAAACAATAAGGTTAGGAAGAATTTCAGTTAAATTAGAGTAACAAGTTTAATAGAGGGATATAGAAGAATCTATCAAAGGAAGAAAAGACTTTTCATATCTAACTAAACTGTGAGCAAACACCAATCAAGAAGATGGGTGTGAACATTCAAAATGGTTAGCAGACCATGTCAGATAGGTTCAAGACTGGCAGATATTGAGAGTTAGCAACAGGCAAGACCATACCAGTGAGTACAATGAGAATTCTAGTTCACGCTTGAGGAAGTATTGGGGCATTTGCAGGCCAAAGCCATTGATTGGGCTAGTACACAGATAAGGGGAAGTGGTGTTAAGATTGCAGATAGAAGAGTAATAAGAAATGGAAAATAAGGTGGTCAGAGGGAGACATCCAATTCAAGGTCATGGACTGATGTGGGTCAAATGACTTGGATAATTGGTGGATCTGGGTTTCATTGGAAGTAACTAAAGGAAAAACTGTGTCATCCACCCACACTTTCTGGTGATTGGCTCCTCACATTTATAACCTCTTGAGTCTATGACCAAAGATGAAAGGAGAAATAAAGGGTATCTGTAGGCAGGGAAAGACATTCTAGATTTAAGCAAAATTACATATGAACAGTTAAAGGAAAACATCACCAAGATATCAGAAGCGAAAACAAGAGAGGAGTGAAGAGGGTTGCCTAATTGTAATTGCTATTAAACAGTAATAGAAATAGTCTGAAATCTTGTAGCTCTTAGCTTCAGCATATTCAAAACTTATCATATGAATGGATCATGGACTCTCACCCCAAAAGTAAGACCCACATGGTCAAATACATGATTAGCAATGATAAGATTCTACATGGGATTACAAATGTACTTTAAAACAACTTTCCTTCCTATATGAGGCAATTAGATATTATTCTCGCTTATTGTGTATCTATGCCATGATACCTGAAGCTGTGTAACTGTAAAGACAGGCTTACCACTCTTATATTTGGAGGGTACACAGCCCATGCTCCTACATCATTCTAAAAGGCTATCACTGCTGAGTGGAGAAATGAAGACTGCCGCATGCTAAAGTGGCTATTGACATGGCATGTTTACTAGCGAGTATGACCCTCTCAAGAACAACACACCCCCAGGGCAGCATTTCCCCTTTACAAGATTAGCATTTCAAACTTCTGAAATGGAGGCCCTGTGACCCAAATAACACGCATCAGGTCCTATATTATGATGCTTCTAATAGCTCAATACTGTTCCAGTGGCAACCAAGCTTGAAGCTCATGAACCTTTGTGGGGAGTTAATATTGACTATAACTTAATTGGGTTCAGAATCAACTAAGACAGCACTTGAGATTAGACTGTGAATGTATTTCCAGGAAGCTATGACTGAGGGGGTAAGAACTTACGCCAGAGCTAGTGCCTCTTTCTGGCTACAGCACACAGGTAAGGAGGTCAACAGGGAAAGCAAACTGTCCCAGCCCTGGTGCCACCCTTTGCTGACATCTGATATCAGAACCCAGCTACTTTGGCCTTCCACTGGGGACTCATGCCCAGTGACTCTCCTGGAATCACCCAGGCCCTTGGCAATGGACTGGGACTACTGAGGTATCCTGCTTTATGAACTGAGTGCTGCAGCGTTCTCAGCCCCTCCAGTGTAAAGATAGCCATGTGGACTCCGTAAATGCTATCCTGTAAAGTGATTAAAAGCTCCCTTTTGTAATATACATTCATTATATGGTTTCTGTCCTCTAGAGAAATCTGGTATCTAAACACCATCAGTTACAAATGAGGAATATCCATCAAGGTAAATAAGGATGGATGTGACCTGGACTTCCTTGTTCTTATTTTGGAGACCTATGATAAAATGCTGGGAGAAATATCATTGAATCTGAGACTATGGTGTCTTATAGAGAGAATGTAAGCAGAGTTTGAGACCAATAGCTAGTGAGGACAGTAAATACTGCTGATGGGAGCAGGGCTAAGGAGCATATCCAACCTCTTGACAGCAATACAATAAAACTCCAAAAGACAGGACAAGTGTCATAAGACAAGAAGTAGCGTACTCCCCAAGGAAGAAAAACTATTTTTTGCTCAAGTAAATAACGGCAAAAAATTTAGTGTCTTAACATATGCTGCTTTTTATATTCACCTACCATTCTTGACCCATTCCTGGGATGTTGACATTTGATGTGACTAGGCATGCAAAAAAAATACATGGTGTCATTTATGTCCACAACTTGGGGATCATTCTCCTTGAAAAACAACTTCTGTTCTGACAATCAGCTTTGGGTTTTTGTCGGTTGGGAGCGCATTATCACATTAAAAACCAAAGGTCAGACATCTGTGAAACATTGTGTTAAAAGCCAAGAAGCTGAGGCATAAAAAAATTCTTTCTGCTTCAACTCAATATAAATTGCAGATCAAACAGCGATCCAGACTGACAATAGCTGTCCAGTCTTAACAGAATTGTATTCCATTTAACATCTAAAATGTCATACTGGGTGTTGCATGGTGCTTTAATTTTCAACTACCCAGTCTTGTTCCTGATATTTGTCCCTTCCAAATGTGCATTCTGACCTTCAGATGATAGTATTTTACCCTGAACGAACAAGTAAAATCTTTGTTACATTTGCTATAATCCAACATTACTTATTTACTGCGCCATTTATTTTTAATATATATTTCCTTTGTACATAAAAAATAAAAAAATTATTATACATTAATATCTTAGCAAATGGCAAAATATAAATAAACTAATTTTTATATTCTGTACTATAAAAATATTTTAATATTGGTATTTTTTTAAAAAAGACATTTTGCACTAGAGACATAGCTCAGGCAGTGAAGCATTTGCCTTGAAAGCATTAGGACCTGAGTTCAAATCCAGAGTACAGGTAAAAACACTAGCTGTGATGACATATGCTTATACTATCAGTGCTAATGCTTCACAGGCTGGTGTAATCCCTGGGGCTTTCTGGTCAACCTGCAGAGTCTCCTTGATGAGATCCAGGCCAGTGAGAGATTTTATAACAGTAATGAAGAAAGGTACTAGAGGATATGTTCTGGTCTTACCTTGCATGTCCACATATACCTATGCACACCTGCAAAAGCACATGAACCTACACACATGCTCATGAAAACACATAAACAGCCATATATTCTCATCAGATACAAACAATTCACAGTTACAGCTAACCATAGTAGTATATACTTTAAATTTACACTGTGATGTCTAGCTCATAGTGAAGATCACTAAGCATCATAAGCAGATTTAAGAGTTGCTTGTAGACTTTTTGTTCTCTGCAAAATGCAGGTTTTTCCCATGATTATTTTTTAAAGGGCCACACATGGTAAACAGAGAGCATGATCAAATGAGTCAGTATCAAGGATGTGATATGGATGGAAGTAATTGGTGTGAAATTGAGCTTGGCCAATTACTGTCATTTGCTAACTTGGGAAGCCGCTTTTCTCTGTTCCAGTTTCCTCAACTACAAGATGGGTTTGATGATGTCTACTTCAAGGAAGATTTCTAAGAACCTTATCTCATCCCTAAAAGTATATTATACAATGACAACAGTTGTTTTATTTTTGTTTTATTGTTTGTTTTTTTAAATGAGACAGATGCTCATTTAACTCAATGAGCAATGTGAGGTTAACTCAAATTTATGATACTCCTGCCTGAGATTTTTGAGTGCTTAAAGTACAAGTGAGCACCACTATGCTGGTGAGACATTAAAAGATATAGTTATTATCAATGTGAATTCCATTGTTACTATAATACCAGGCAATTACATATATTTCATGGACATATTTCCAGACTGGATAATCTACAACTATTTAATAAGTGAACTTATCAGTAAGAACCAGTGTGCACTGTAATTCTGGAGGAGAACTGTAAACCAGGCACTGAACCATTAAAGACTGGCTAAAATGTCCAGAGTACCACAGAGATGGTCTATTTGTGGCTGGGAAAATGAAGAACTCTCCAGCCAGCATGGAAAAGTTCATTAAGAGACACACACACACACACACACACACACACACACAGAGAGAGAGAGAGAGAGAGAGAGAGAGAGAGAGAGAGAGAGAGAGAGAGAGAGAGAGAGAGAGTGCTATACTTCAAAATCCAGCTGCATACCATCCTGCCTTTAGAGCTCTAAAATCAGAGCATTCGAGAGTCTAAGATTATATTACTGATGTTATGTTTACTGACTGTGGCTCATAAACTACCTGTAGGAGCTGCTTCTCTGACAACCACCCTCACCTTTGCCCTGCCTGCTTTGCCTCTGGATCCTTTATCTTGGAATGAGTGAAAAAGGAAAACCAAGTGTACGCGCCTACCCCTGCCAGCAAGGAAGACGCGACTCCGGGAAGATCTTCTTCATGCAGTTTTAATCAGGATCCTTGAACATGCTTCCTCTGACTCGTGAGAGACGGGGGACCCCTGCACAGGCTTAAAAACCCTTGCGCTAACCAACCCTAGTGAGCTACGTGGACCCTGCAGCTAGGCTACTCTAACGCAGAAGCAGACAGGCTGAACAGACTTAACCAAATAAGGGCTTGTTTACACCATAGAGCGCTCACCCTTGGGGAGGTGGAAGGCGCCAAGGCACGGCACGTCACAGCTCTCTATAACCAAGTATGACACCGGCCTGAGAGGCTCTGGCTCCACATCATTTTCCTACAACTATTATGGACTTTGACCATATACATTTGTTCTTTTCTCTGCCTCTCTGTAATTCCCATTCATCCCCCATAGTGTCTCTTCTTCCATGTCCTCTGTACATACATGATTTTGTGCTTTTGTCTGACATTTAGAAAACACAAACAAGAAAAACCTATCACATTTGTTTCTCTCAGTCTGGCTTTTTCTTTAATCTTACGGACTCCAATTGCAGTCTCTTCTGGAAGGGGTATTTCACTTGTCTTTTGTGGCTGAATAATACTAATACTTTTTAGTACAAACACCACATTTTCATTACTCAATTAATCTGTTGATAGCCGCATAAGTACAGTCTATCCCTGAGCTTGTCATTCATTAGGCCCTCCCCATGCCCTCTCAATGAGACAGGTTGACTAGCACTTAGCATCCCCCCTCAGCTCCTGTACCATTTCCCCTCAAAGCCCCTCTTTTGGAGACATGGTGTCCTCAAGACACTGCCCTGAGATGGAGTCACATTGACCCTAACTCCAGCCTGAGGTCATCCTAAAGAATTTCTCCTGTCCAGTCCTAAACTGTAGACTCTTCTTGTTGGTCTTTAAAGTCAGAGGGTTCCTTTCCCTTCAAATCCCCCACCAGAAGCAACTCCTGTGAGTCCCAGACCTTTGATTTTCAAGGGAGAGTTTAACACAAACTCCAGAAGACACATATCAAACTTCCAGACAATGCCCCTGATTGCTATCTCTTGGCTAGAGACAACCATCTTTCTAATTCTGCCCAATTCCCCTTGCTTTAAGGATGCAAGAATGCTTGCTATTCCCTATTATTAATTCCTTTGCAAATACTCATTGCATAGGCAGACACTCTCTTTAGACCACAGGAGCATGCCTTTAGCTTTGGGCTCTAAACAAAACTAAAATCCAAATGAGAGAAAATTCCAGTTACTGTTATATTTTTGAATCAGAAACAGTTTTGTCTTTTCCCTTAGGCTACAATAAATCACTCTCCTCAAATTTCCACTCACACACTATCTTATCTGAAACAGTTGAACTAGTGAGTCTACATTCCATGAAGCAAATTAGATCCCAGTGGTCTTAAAGCAAATTAGATCCCAGTGGTATTAGACAAGTTTTCACTTTTGTGGTGATTAGAGGCAAAATACCTGGCTGTGGCACCAGGTCTTAGGAAGCCAGTTGTTTAGGAAGCTATTCATTAGAGTCTTTCAAATTTCCATCATTCTTGCTATTTAGAGTGTGGTTCTGAACTCCCTTCTTAGGCTCTGTTTTCTCCTCTTCTCTGAGGAAGCCATCCTGACAGGTCACGATCAACAGTGTTGGGGCAGGGCTGAGAACAGCCCTCTTGGCAGAGTGCTAGCCCAGTATGCAAGGAGCTTGCAAATTGACCCCACCAGCATGGAAACCAAGAGGTAGAAAATAGTAAATGTTGATACTTGGCTGGCTTCTTCCTTCTCCAGTAGTTATACAGGTTTTCCCCACCTTGACTAGACTAATCCAGAAAGTTCCTCTATCTAGGGACTATTTATTTCCAAGGTGATTCTAGATCCTGTGATTTTTGACAGTCAATATAAAATATCAGAACACCTGAGAAGTATTTTTATGGAAGGAAAATGGATCTGATGATGAAATCTCATTTATTTTCCACACAGAAATCTCAGAGTCAGTGTGGCCTATTGAGCACCTACTGAAGTTATTTTAGTTAAGTATTTACAGATCCATGAACAAGATTAGTCAAAAATCAATGAACTTTTGCATTTTAGCTACTTTAGTGGCATTATTGTTACATAAATATTTTTTAGAAACACACATTAACATCTTACAAATTAAATGATATGATAGCTGAGATAAGCTTTAAGTGAAGAGATGGGGGAAATGAGTGATAATTTTTGTTGCTGTTGTTTTGTCTTTTGTTTTTGAGACAGGGTTTATTTGTATTGCTTTGGAGGCTGTCTTGGAAGTAGCTCTGTAGACTAGGCTGGCTTCGAACTCACAGGGATCAATCTGCCTCTGCCTTCTGAGTGCTGGGATTAAAGGCATGTGCCACCAACGACCAGCTATGAATTTGTAATTTTTAAAGGTAAATGAAACATGTGTTTCTAGATATTTAAAGTCTTTTTATAATTGTTAAAAGTAATACTTTTTCCATAATTTACTTAAAAAAAAATAAGGTAGGCAAAATAAATTTTAAATTGTCATGTGTCCTAGTCACTTTTCTGCTGTCATGGGAAAATTTTTGTAGGATGGGCCTTACTTGGCTTATACTTCCAGGTCACAATGCATCATTGAGAAATGTCAAGGGTGAGAACTCAAAGCCCAAGCCTGAAGCAGAGATCATGGAGGAACCTGCTTCCTGGCTCACTCTCTGTATTGCACTATGTTTATGCTTCCCTCACTTTGTTATACAGTCTAGCCCCACGTGAGAGGGTGGAGATGACACCTGTGCACTAGCCCCTCCCACATACACCATCAGTCTGCACAATCTCTCACAGAGGTGCCTACAGGACAAGCAGAAACCTCCAGTTTAAGTTCTCTCTTCACAGTACCTCCATGTTCTGTCGAGTTGACAACAAAATCTGCCAGAACATCATCATGTGTTATTTTAAAGTCAGTCTCTATTATAAATGAGTACCTGAGTAGATTTGAGAAGAAAAAGCTCCGAAGCACACACTGACTCAGACATTTTAAAAGGTACCAAGATTCCTTCTGAGAAAAGAAAGTGGTTTCACTTTCTTATTTTAATCTTTTGCCTGGATTCTGTGTGAAAACCCACCCCATGTGATGATGAAACATCAGCAATCTGCTCAAGGCATAAAACCATGACCAACTGCAGACACTGCTCAGAATTATTTTATGTGTGAGATAATCTGGATCTGGCTCATTCCTCCCCAGCAATTATGAATGTGGTTCCGTTCTCACTGAAGCTTTTGGACACTCTTACTTCAATTACAGCTACTTCCGGAGGTAATCTGTCTTGAACCTTCTCATAGCATTCACTATGTGGAAAACAGTAGCCCCATCTCATATCTGACCCAGCCACAGCTATGCTTGGAGACCTTTAATGGGTCATATTCCTCAGCCATGCATATGGAGCAGGGCCCCTGTTTGTGTTTTGTGTTATTTGACCTTCATACCCACCCATATCTAGAATCTACTCTAGGCTTACTAAAACACTGAATACCTGATGATTGTTTTTTACCCTTTTACTATCAAGTTAGTTACTAATTATTGTGATAGCAGATAGGTGTGTAAGTCAGAGAGGTGATAGTTGATAACTCAGGTATTATGGCTTTCCAGGTGACTATTCAGTTCTGACTACTGCTTGGTTTGACAATGTTTCTGTTCTCTGAAACATATTCATTGAGACCTCAGCACCACTGAGATTTTGTTACTAAGTGGAGGCCTTTCACAGATGATTGGGTCTTGGGAGCAGAAGGCCTCTATAAAAGCACAGGAAGTTGCCTTTGGGAGTTTTCAGATTATCATCCTTAATTCCCCTTGTCATGAAGGATAAAACATCCAAAGATTGTAAGCATCTTGTTATGCACACACTTGGACACCCACTATTTTATTATACCTGAAGTACATTTATCTTAGAAACAAATGTGTTACTTATCATGAAACGTCAAGCCTTTTTTGAGATAGAATTATGAGAGTACCTGTGTCAGAGTTGCTTCCCAGCATGCTTCTTCTTCAGAGTATCATGCTGATGGCCCAAATGTCAATCTATAGTTATGCTTATTTTTTATCAAGTACTGTCCAAATGGCTCTGCATTGCATAGAAAATAGAGGCAATTTCTGTAAAATTATGCTGTATACATTGCCAAACTGCATATATAACACAGATACACACATATGTGTCTATGCATGAACCCATAAACGTTCACTTTTTTATTATCTTTCTATCATTAATAATTAAGGAAAATGCAATTCTGTTGTGGAAGTTTTTGATGCACTTTCTTCTCAGTATACTAAAGATGGATTTACTTTAAAATGTCTATCCATGCAGCAGAGTTTACCTGTGGCTTTTGTTTAATATTAGCCCGGGTAGAAAATCTTAGTTGTACTCACAAATAATTTTCTAAGAGACAGAAAACAAAAGCAGTGTGTTTTCTTTGGCTTATTCCTTTAGGCAGGTAAGTGTTAGCAGAACAAATCCATGGAACATAGCCTAGAGCAGAATGCTGTCATTTAGACATAATATTTTACTGAAATGTCTTATTTCTGCAGTTGAGATATGCCATTTCTGAAACCACACTGCAAGTGTTCACAAATTGCTAATGAGCCACCAATAAAAGCTCAAGAGAACAGCAGAAAAAAGGAGATGATCCCCCTGCCTCCATCTACCCAGTGCTGGAATTAGTGATTTTCATTACTGTAGAGAACCAAGAGCCTTGTGCACACAGATAAGCACTGGAAAAGCCAGGAAAGTTTAACACATATCTTACCCATTCAACAGAATGAGGTGCAAAGCTGCTCTTCCTGGGATGCTAGGAATGATGTTATCTTACAACCTTGTGATCCTTTGCTGTGTTATAAGACCGGCTCTGCTGTATCTCCCAGAATTTATGACTGTACTTATCCAAGACCTTTCCCCTAAATCTTGAGCATTGCTTTTAGACCATAAAGCCCACTCTTATTAGTAAAATCACATGTATTTCACAACAGCCTAAGTGACTTCTAAGTTATCTTAGGACCAGGCCAAGCCTAATACCCACAGGGGTTAGGTTTACCCCAATCATACTCCTAAATCTTGGGCACAATCTCTGAAGTCAACAGTACCCATTCTTGAGAAAGAAGCCAGATGTACTTTGTAAGAAATCTCAACATAAACATGTATTAAACGGTTGTGCCCTTGGGACTGAGTTAATTTATCTGAATACCTTTTAAAAATTGTTCTGTGACTAAATTAAGATGACCTGGGCCAGACTCGAGAAGTCCTGGTCCAGCACTGGTTACAATAAAATTGGGCTGAGCTGAGTTTCATTCTTGTCTCTTCATGGATCATATTTTCTTCCCTGCCTGCTGTAAATCCTGCAGGGTAGTCAGCACATAATTACCACATATGCTTTGGCGTGACTTTTAAAATAACTTTAAGAAAAGGCTTAGTAGTAAAGAGTTCTTGTTCTTCCAGAGGACCCAAGAACCTAGAGGACTCAGAGGACTTGTTCTTCCAGAGGACTCAAAACCAGGGTCTGGCCACATGCAATCTCCAAAAGGAACTGACATTCACACACATGCACGCACACACGCACACACACATGCCCCCCCATTATTAATTTAAAATATTTTCTACCATGACTGGAAAGGTATCACAAAACCAACCATCTTGTTGCAGGCCTCTCATGTTATGCCTTATGGCCTAGTTATCATGGTGGTCCAGTGCTACAAGTAACATTGCATGTGTGGTAATATATGAAAACAGTAATGAAGGAGCCCTTCACAACTCTGCCTTAGTTTTCACTTTTTCACCTCCTCGTATGTTTACCATAGAGCTTTACATAAATGTTTAAAGTATAATTAGGAAAGACAAAAAAAAAAAAAGATATAGAACACTGATGAGCATATGGCCTCTCAAGAAACTGACTCTAGGAAAATAACTATTTTGTTATTATTTCTTAAAAAGTGTACTCCACATTAATGAAAATTGTTAGACTTCTCATAAAACTACTTTCAAACATGGATAAGAGCTTTGATGCTGCAAAGCTCTTCAACTCACTATGTAACAGCTTCCCTCTTGAGCAAAGACAAAAATACTTGTAAGAAACTTAGAGAAATGGATAAATGACAAGAATCACTCCAGAGAGAAAGAGAGAGAGAGAGAGAGAGAGAGAGAGAGAAGGAGAGAGAGAGAGAGAGAGAGAGAGAGAGAGGAGAGAGAGAGAGAGTCATTTGACAATCAAATTTTCTACATGCATTTGGCTTTGAAGAGAGTTGTAACCTGTAGCCAAAGGAAGAGGAGATCCATTTGTTGACACAATTACACACTTTGAGGAGGCTTCATCTCCAGTTGCAACTTGTGGCAAGTTGATGAAATCATGACCACAATAGCATTTTTGACACCACAGAGATCAGTTTTATGCATTGGAACTCTGGTGTGGCAAATCTACAGTGATTGACATCATGGTGATGAACACGGGGATAAACCTGCTTATCACAGCCATAGAATCATTTTTCACCATACCCTCTAGTCTGGTGAATGCAAAATAGATTTGACTGGCTCCAGAGTAAAAGCCTCACCCAGCACTGACTACACAGAACTCAGAAAAAAATGCTGAGCAAAGCATGACTGCCATTCACAAGCTCTCCTCACACAAGCACACTGGGCTGTGTGGGAAGGTACTTGGCTTGTCCCTATGTCCCAAAATTCCTAGTTCTTAGTCTGCATGTTTACTTTTACATTTGTTTAGGTGTATTTTGTCATCTGGAATATCTTTAATCATTCTTCAGGAATCACATTAACATTTATCTATAGTTCTGCAGTTTACATTTGTTACTAGTTAAAATAGCACTGCTATTTTAATTTGTAGTGGTGTCATGAATGAACTGATGTGCAAATTAGTGGCCTTTGGTGTCCATGCTTTGAGTGAGTCTAGTGTAGTCTATAGGTTTGACCAGGACAGGAAAATGGACCAGTCAAACTTGCGCACTTGCTCAGGCTTCATCTATTGATAGGGTCTCTTTGGTTTTAAGCCTAATGGTTAATACTTGTTAATATATGACAAATCTCCCTTATTCCCATCCCCCATCTTTTTGTCCAAGCCATTATTACATCTTTCACCCCTGTCATAAGAAAGGATGGTGTTCTGGCTAACAGCTTCTATCTCTCTCTATAGCAAAAACTTAGAAGAGTTTAAAGAACATCCATTTTTGATGAACCCATTTTTCCTATGGCCTCCTAGCTCCAGATGACAGCACTCTTGACTTTGGCTCTTCTCACATTCCCATTTCTGCACATGCTCAAACAATACCTGGAATATGTCAGAACTTCTTTTCAATATCATTTTACCATGACTTTCACACTGGCTGTGCTCAGGCCCTCAAATATACTTCCTTCTCATTGTTCATCTCTTTGGCATTTTCTTATCCTCAACCATCTACCCTGAAATTCTACCACAAAGAAGCCTTCCCTGATTGCCTGATATAAAGTAGATTCCCTAGGCACTTACTTGTATGGACCCTAGTAGGTTCCTTTATTTACCTGCACTTCTTTGTGTATTTACCTATTTATTTATCTCAAATCTATTACTGTATCCTAAACCACATTCAGGCTAGGCGAGTGCCTACATCCTACTTTGGCAGAAACATCTATCTCACTGTTGGGTATCAGGCACCTCATACATATTTGTTTATTGGACAGCATATTAATTTTCAAATAATATATTCTTACATGGAATAAAGCAACAAAATAACATCATACTTTTTATAAATATCATGGAATAACAAGGCAGAGTGAAGCATATTTAACTCTTACTATTATTATTATAACAGTATACTATTAAAGTAGATGGCACCTTTTATGATGATTTCAGGGAAATTTCATGTTAATTTTAATAGATTTCAATCTATTTCTTTGTAGTTACCAAAGAACTAAGAATTCGGGTCCATGTAAACCTAGAACTGAGCAAATCTTTCAAAAGGCTACTCTAGCGTTTATTACCTGAGAGATTATGTGGATTCATATAAAAGTCAGTTGGATACATTTTTAACACACAAAAAAATAAAGTAAATTTTTCCAAAAATATGCACATTCTTAATATGTGCCTAACACTTAGGCTTTATGGATTAGGATTAAGGTTCATTGTGGATAGTAAAAGATCTGGAAAAATGTTGTCTTTTGGCAAAATAGTAATTAAGTCTTCTGTAAGGATTGCCTTCCACACAGGGGTATGGGGGGTGGAGAGGTGGGAGAGGTGCCTTGGTCCTGCCTCAATGAGATGATGGGACAGACTTCCTAGAGGAGGCTTTACCCTCACCAAGGAGCAGATGGGAGGTCAGAGGGGTGAGTGGGGGAAGCAGGAGGAGAGTAGGGAGGGGGAACTGGGGTTTGAATGTAAAAAATAAATGAATAAAAAAATGTTTGGGATTAAAACATAAAAAAAGAATTGCCTCCCAAAGTGCTCATCACATGTTTTCAATGCTCAAAATCAACATGCCACACAGTTCATAGCACCAAAAAGAGCTTCTCATATTGACATGCTGGGTCAACATTAGTTTACAACTTCTGTGTCTCAAAGCCACCTAAGGTCCCAACAGTAAATCTAGGATCTGCTTCTTTCAGTTAAAAACAAAAACAAAAACAACGGCGATTCCATTGTCAGAGATAAGAAAGCAACTGACATCAGTGTACTGCTAACACATCATGGCTTAGGTCTAGGGCATTTAGTTCCTTTTTAACATTTTGCTGTTCATCTGATGAATTAAACGTGTGTCACATCAATGTGGAGTGATGACAAGGTGGAGTGATGACATCAATACAGAGTATCTGCATTAATGTAGATGAATTACATCAAGATAGAGGGATTATATCAGTGTAGAATGATGTAATCAGTGCACAGTATGTCAATTCAGTGGAGAGTGGTTAAACAATGGGTAGGGATCACATCAATGTGGAGTGCTGACGTCAAGGCAGAGTAATCACATCAATGTGATGGGATTACATCAGTGAAGGCTGATCACATCAGAGTAGAATGAGCACATTTGAGTAGAGTGCAGGACATAATTCTGAGTGTGTCTTCAGTCCCCCCTCAAAAGAAATAAAGGCAGTATTTTTTATCTTACACAAGAGACATGTTCAGTTATTAATTAGTGAAAAATTACACAAATACAGAAGAAAACTTCCTGTTCCAAAATGCAATATTATTACACTTGTTGAGGATGTTGTATTGGCTATAGGTCCTCTAGAGACAATTCCAACAGCCAAAAGCGTGGGAAAACTATAACAATGAAAGAAAAAGTTTCACAATATACCCACTGATCTCTATTATGTCTGGAGGGAGGTAACTATTGATGTAAACTCAATGTCAGGCAAGAACTTGAAAAAACTAGAGGTGATACAGGATAGAAAATTCCTTTTAACCTTCACTCCAATTTTCCTTTGAGTAAATTTAGGAGAAAGCGGGTGGGGAAGAAAAAGGAGGGGAGGAAAGGCAAAGGAGAAGAGAGAAATGTTATCCCTAGCCTTCATTACTCATTATCTTTGCTCCTTTGAGTGATTATAAAGGCAGTCAAAATGCCAAACACTAGCTTTTCTTAGCTTTGAAATAAGGTAAATAAATATTTGAGCACAAATAGAAAAAGAAAAAAATTACATGAAGTTGGACATTAGAGGAACTAAGCAGTGTACTTTGATTCCCATGGCTAGAGGAAGGCTTGCAGCAGATGCCTTTAATGTCTGCTTCGAGTTCTATAGTCATGTCACAGAATTTCAGAGTATGCATCTCACTAGGTTGCACTCTGATATTTGGAAGAGAAAATGCTAGCTATACACAAAAACGTTCAGATACTATGGGTTCTTAGAGTTGAGGGTGCTGTAAAGGTCAGTGAGATTGTTTCCTTTATCTTACACTTAAACCATTTCAGCCTGTGTAAGTAATGTATCTGAAATTGGGCAGCTAGGCAGAGTGGATGAAAAGCTAGGTGCCAGTGCCTTTGTAATGCATTGAGTTCTTTCCAGAAAATTCAGTACTGGCTTCTTACAGTGTCAGACCTAAGGTTAATCTAGCAAAGCCCAAAGGTAATCAAAGGCATCACTGCAAACCCTGGCCTCCACCTCTTCTTCCTCATCCCTGAGGCCTGGGACTCCCAAGAGTTTTGCTCCTGCCTTTCCTTCTTTCTGCTCTTATTTCATCATGCTTCTATTAACCTAGAAACCTACAAATGTGATGGCTAAGAACAGGCCTTTGCAAGGCTGCAAAGGCAAGCTTTGGTTTCATTAGAGCAAAGAAATGACTCCTTAACTATTAGTTTGGATTTATTTCTCTAAGGAGAAATACATGCATTTCTCATTGCCCTTTGTTATTCATTTAGGGACTGTGACATTCTTTTTCTGTAGCTCTTTCAAAAAAACACAGTATAGTTTAGTAAGTAACGTTCCATTATATATTATGACATGGAAAATTTAAATATGGCCAACATTTCTTTATGTTTTATTCTAGTAACTACATACGCCACTTGCAGAAACTGGCCTTTCATCCATCTCATTGAGAAATTGCTTGAGTAAATGCATTTGTTTCCTAATGTGGCCTTCAGTCTTAAGCTCAAAATATTTTTTGGTCCCTGTATTAGTGTTTACTTTTAATGCACTTCAATAATACGTTTTCCTGGTAAAATAATATAAATGGGATAATCAAATTGCACCTCCTACAAAACAAGCAATGCAATTTAATTCTCCAAGAACAAGAAGGGCACAATAGCAAAGTGATTTTAAGTAGCACAGCTTCATCAAGTGTCACTCTGGTAGAGATATGACTCTCAAGACAAGGAGGGAATCCTACTTCCTACCTGGAATAAACTAGTCACAGGAAAAAATATTTCAGGACTCTATTTACATGAGTACAAAGCATCAAACTTTTAGAAACAGGGATGTGGAATGGTAGTTGCTAGGGATTGAAGGAGTAGAGAAACAGAATCTGCTTTTTAGCGCCTACAGCACTTTAGTTTCAAAAATTGAGACAATTCAAGAGGTATGCCATGCAATCATGAACATGGAGTTAACAAAAACTTATTTCAGATATTTGCTAAGAGCAAAGTTTCACTTTTGATGTTCTTACTACAATTTAAAACAGAAAATTGCTGTAAAATATGGCTCGAGTCATGAAGGCTATGAATCATGATTGTATGTTGTTTCAAAATAACGAGACAGTATATGGAGGCGGATATAGGAGTACCTAGCTAACCTCTAGAGCTCCTATAGAAAATGGCTTTCAAAACTTACGTCAAAGAGGGGAATAAAATAACCTTCTCCTTTCAACAGACAGAGACCATTACGGAAAATCACAACCAATCAAAATACAGAAAATATGTTATCTTTTGTTGTCCATTTCCTGAAGCTAACATTCAAGCAATGCCTCAAAACAAGGGACAGAAGGACTGTAAGAAACAGTGGACAGGATGTCTTCTGTGAGATTGTATCTCTTGGAAATGTCTAGGAAGTTACACCCATGAAGCCACAATAACATAGCTGCCTAAACAACACTTGAACAGGAAACATGTTAACATGCAAAGGGGAAAAGCTCATGGGTCCCACCTTTAGACAAAGAACTATAAGTAACTAAGAAATGTTGAGTGTGAAAACAATAGTGTACTCAGGTAAGAACAGCACACTAATTGGTTATCCAACATCAACTTGTCATCCCTGAATTCATATATATATGCTTATATATGTGTACATATATGTAATATTACATAGATTAAGCACAGAGAGAGAGAGAGAGAGAGAGAGAGAGAGAGAGAGAGAGAGAGAGAGAGAGAGAGAGAGAAACTGGCCAAAGGTCATAAATTGGAGAACGAGTGAGGATTGGAGGGTTACATGAGAAGAGATAGAGGGAAGAAAGGGAAAAACTAATATAATTATTGTATATGCTGACTAATTTATGTCAACTTGACCCTAGGGTCAATGGAAAGGAGGAAGCCTCAATTGAGAAAATACCTCCCTGATACCAGTCTCTAGGCAAGTCTGGAGAGCATTTCCTTAGTGATTGACGTGGGACAGCCCCACCTATTGTGGTCCTGGGTTCTATAAGAAAGAGGCTGAGCAAACCTTAGGTAGCAAGGCAGTAAACAGCTCCCCTCCAAGGCCTCTCCATCAGCTCCTGCCTCCAGTTTCCTGCCCTGCTTGACTGAGTTCCCGTCCTGACTTCCTTATGTGATCAACAGGGATGTGAAAGCACAAGTCAGATAAGCCCTTTCCTCCCCAAGCTGCTTTTGTCATGGAGTTTTATCACAGCAATAGTAACTCTAAGACACTCATATTTTGATTTCAATTTGTTTAAATAAAGGGAACTTTGCACATCACTGTTAAAGTTCAGAGTATGAGAATACCTCAGTTAGGAGAGAGTGGAAGGATAGGGTGTTCAAATTGGGGAAAAGTAAGGAGTTAAGAGGAAAACAGTTGACATGAGAGCCTCTATCTGAATGCATCAATAAATCATTCGAAAGGTTTGCTGTCTCAATTCACCAAACAGACTGGATCCTTTATATTGACTTCATGTACATCCTACATCATGATCTCCACATGACATGCAATGTGCTGGATGCATTTGTACAAAATTAACATTGAGAGAGGAGCAGCATGAGATGCCACAGGACAGCCAACTCCACAGTTCTCTCCTGACACCAGCAGTGCCCTCCCCAGTAATAAAAATAATACATGCTAGAATAAAAACTTAATAAGCCATAAAATACATGATAAGATTTAAATTTTACAAAGCTCAAGTTACATGTGGGGAAACAGTCGCAAAAAACATTATATTATTTATGTACAGTCTTATTTGCATTTAAGAATAAGCATGTTGTCACATGTGTTCATATGTTAAACTACACACTTGTTAAGGACAATACTGTAACATTTGTGTTTATGAAAATTGTTGGTGATAGTAGCTTGAATACTTTTTGGCTATGCATTCATTTATTTTCTTTTGTTGACAATTTATTCTCAGTTGTAAGACCATTTTTCTTGTTGTCATCATTTGATGCTCTCCATATCTGGTCCTTAGAGAGTTTAGGAAAAGAAGATAAGACATGAAGCCTCAGCATTCCCTCAGTGACTACACATTAAAAAAAAAAAAAAAAGCTTAAGGGCTAATGGCACCTGCTCTGCAAGTCATCAAGGCAGAAGGTAGTGATAGAGATATAGAGATGCAAGAAAGCATCTCTATCACTCAGAATAGAAGTCTCAACAAGGGCACAGACTGCACAAACAGTGGGATGGGTATTAGCCATGGTGTATTTGTCCTTGATGCTCAAAGGTAATAGCCATTGAGTAGATTTCCCTTGAAGTATATTTTGAAAGCCAAAGTGTGTGACCATCTGCTCACAGATAATCGTTCTGCTATCCTTCAGTTTTGGAAACTCCTGTCCCTCCTACTCACACATTCCTGGTGTAGGGGAATCTGCCTGTTGTTCCAAACCAGGTCCAAGTCTTGCTTCATTTGTGACTGCTGTGCAGTTGTATTTAAATTGTATGCAGACTCCAGAGCTATGGCTGTAAGTTCTCCCATAACCACATTTACGACGTGTACCATTACAGTATCATTTAAGGTCCAGCGTGTAACCAACTAGTAAGTATCATAAATTATAAGCAAAGCCTTTTCCTTAAAAATAAGAAAATATGGTGATAGAATTGACATTAATTGTTAGAAAAATCTATATTGGTATTAAAACAAGTGTATTCCTTTGAGCATATAATATTAATGTACTCCACTGACTTCCTTCATGACCCTTTCCCTCTCCACGATCTCTTCCTTTACTTTCTTTCCCTTCTCTCCTCCCTCCCTCCTTCCTTCTTTCCCTCCAATGTAGTCACTTCTTTAATATACTGTTTTCTAATGCTCAGCATGTTTTACAATCACTGCCAATTCTTCATAAAATAAAAATATTACAATCAAGTACAGCAATGCCTATGACACCAACAACAGAGGTACCATGAGTCAAGTCCACTTTAGGCTACATAGCAAGACTCTTTGGAAAAACGTTAGCAAAATGACAGCTATAAAATCAATAGTTGAGTGTTTGGAAACAAGATGAAAGTAATTCCCTTCTTTATGCGACTCCTCTTTAGGCACCATTCCATACTGGATTTTTTTTTTAACAGAACAAGAGACCCCTGAGACCTGGAAAGAAGGCCGAGACCCCCCGAGATTACAGGATTGAAAACCAATGTGGTGACTTTCCTGGGTTTTCTCTTTACCTCTCAGATAGCACAGATTCTGAGACAGGCAGTGGAAACAAATACAGAGATCCATAGCTAGACAATGTTCAGAGAATTAAAGCCTTGTAAAACACAGTCCTAAATGGGATATCTCCATCAAACCCTTCCCCTCACGGAACTCTGCAGGAGAGGAGGCAGTATTGTTGGGTTGGAAGACACCAAGGAAATAAGGTCTTCTAGATACAACAGGGCTGACCCACATAGGAACTCATAAAGACTGTAGCAGCATTGCTGGTCCTGTACAGGTCTAAGGTAGATAAAGTCACAGCACTAAGAGGGGATGTAGCCGCAAGCCCACATCCTTAACCCAGAAACTATCTCCCACTGACAATCCCATTGAAAATTAGCTTTTTCCAATGCAGCCTCAGTGGGTATATGAACTACACTTAGGGGCAGGCCCCATGCTAGGCAGTAGATGGCCAATGCAAAATTACATTTTGTAATATTTTTTAAGGTTTCTTTCTTTTTTCCTATGCAGGTCTTTTGTTTATACATTATAATTTTGATTTTGTGTTTTTATAGGATTTCTGTTTGTGAAAATGTATGTGACTCTACATCTGTATTTGCTTTTTATATTTTTCTTTTGCCTCGTTTTTTTTCTGTTTGGTTTGTTCTATTCTGCTTTGTTTATTAAACTGTTCTTAATAGGAGGGAGGATAAAGGTATGAACTTGGGAGAGTGGGGAGATCTAGGAGGAATTGCTGTAGGGAAAACTTTCTTAAAATATAGTGTATGAAAAACTCTATTTTCAATAGAAGCACTGGAATAGAATAAATTTCTAAGAACAAATATGGAGATTGTATTATATTAGTTATTTACAAACAAATTCTATCAATTATACACTATAATAAAATGATTGTATTATAATAGTTATTTACAAACAAATTCTATCAGTTATAAACTATAATAAAAATGATTCTATCAAGAAAATAGAACAATTCTAATCAGCCATGCACTGTACCACAGAACTTAAAAATCACAAGATGAATATTCAGAATTAAAAGGAAACAGCAAAAAACCCAGAAGCCTTCTTAGGCACTAAATTGCCATGCTTACAGCAGAGAACTAGCAAAAGAGAGTGAGTAGCATCAGGACCAAGAGGTCTCCATTTGACATGTACAGTACATTCTAGGAAATGTGTCCAATCAAAAGATGATGTATCCTTTCATTGACAAGAATGTGGTTAAAGGATTAGTAGGAAGAAAGGGGTTGTCTAAAACAGAGGAAAAGAGATAAAGGAGGTTGCTGGTGAGAGTAATTATAATACATTGTATATATGTGTGAAATTTCAGAGAACACATTAAAATTATATAACATGAAAACAACAACTACAGCTACTATTACTACTAAAGATAACAGGTTGGTGATAGCACAGATATAGGAACAACATGCTGAAAAACCAACTCTACATATGGGTAAGAACTCTAGCTAGAATAATTGGGAGGATGAGTGGAAGAGAATCTAATAGACATAAGGAGAGGGCAGAGACCAAGACCACAACAGACTGACTCTAAAGAATAAAAGTGAAGATATACCTATGGCTCACCCAGATGTTAAAAAATATTAACTTTAAAAAGGAAATAATTTCATCCAAATAATTTTGACATTTAAAAGATATCCAGAGAATCTTCTAAGTATTTGCTTTTACCAAACTGAAACCATGCTAGATATAAACAGTATAAATACATTTGCAAAATGTTTTAAAATACAGAAAAAATAACAGATTCAAAATTGGAGGGTTTTCATGTTCCTAAGTCAATCCCATGGTTCATTATTGCTGAGAAGGCTATTCCCTCACTTTCATTTGCAGATTGGATAAAAGCCAGGCCAAGTTTGAGGAAGAATGATCATAGAATCATTATACACTTTGAACAGAAACGAAAGAACCATAAGGTTCTCTAATATTTGGAAAATAAAAGAATCTCAAAGATATATGCTGATCCCTTTCAACTATAAGTGCAAATATACAGTTACTTAGGCAATATAATACTAATTAAGATGCCATCAGCATCACATGGGCATACAGATAACCAGAAAGTCCAAGAGTAGATCCATGTAAATATCTTCCATTTTAGTTTGTACTAAAATGCCAAAGCAACTCAAAGGTGGAGGGCAAAAATTTCAACAAATGGTTGTGAACCACCTGGATAGCATGTGCGAGACTGAACCTCAATGCTTACCTCACATTGGTAAATGAAAATAAGCCAGATATAGTGCAATGCAGACATCTAGGAAGACAAAGCAGGAGGACAGCTTGAGCTCAGAAATTTGGAGTAAGCTTAAACAACACTGTGAGACAAAGTTTCAAATACTATGTAAAATTAAAACTACCCAAATAACTAATAGGAATACCTAGTACCTCATTATTTTATACTACCCTAGTGTATTATTATAATAAAATAATAAACATAAACATTATCACCATTGCTTTTCTTTGAGTTAGATATACCTGGAAAACTAGCACAACTGTCCAAACCAAATTACTTTGGGATACTTAATGAAAAACAGAGACACAGAATGGGGAAATCCCAACAAATGGCATTGCATTTTTATAAACTTTAAAAATAAATGGAACTATTAACTTACCCCAAGAACTTGCGGTGTATTTCTCTTATGATTGAATGAAAATTCCCAGTGGTTTTGAGTACCTCTGCAGGAATATGGAAATGCCATAGCAGAGGCAGACATAGATAACATAGGCAGGGGAACTGTGGATGTTCTTTCTGTCTTTCCCTGTTTAGGAAATTGATTTCCTTTGGTCTGTTGAATGGTGAAGCCAAATCAACTTAGCACTTGCCTTAACTGTGGAGAGTAAGATGGTTTTCAATGTGAAGGTGAAGACCTGTGGATATAACAATACCCCTTAAAAATAGATGGAAAGCAAACAATGGGATAACAAGTATAGCATATATTACATTGAATTTGGCACTTTAAAATCATTCCTGTACATTTCAAGCTCTCCTAATTGTGTTTTGGCTCACTCATGCCAGAAAACAAAGGGGAAGAAGTTCGAGGGCTAGATTGACTGGAATGGATTCAGTGGGTTTGAAGAAAGGGTTTGCTTTTGGTAAGTCATCCATTCTTACAGTGGCTTGCAATTCATGTCATGTGGTCCATGACCAAACGGCACAGATGCTGAGCATTGCACTAGGAGTGACAGACTAAATAGAGAACTGAACAGTGTGGGAGGCAGTATCTATCCATCTGGAACTAGCAGCCCAAGACAAGAATTGCCTCAGGATCTGCAATTTAGATGCTAAACATTAAGATCCCTCCTAAAACACAATGGAGTATCTTGGTTCGAAAATTCCAGAAGAGCATAGTTGTAGCGAATGCTACACTAACGCTGACTTTCTGAATAGTGGCTTATGTAAGAGCAGAGACATGGTGTCTAAGAAAAAATATTAAGCATCTGGGCAGCTATTTCTTAATTATGGTTTCAGTGAAACTCAGAATTAGAGTTTTAAGCATATTGATCAAATTGACAATGGCAAATGAATGGCAGTAGACCTTGAAAGGGTGAGGTTATAAGTCATAGTAAACATTACTGCAACTGGGAAAGACACCTTTATTGGAATATTAGTCTAATTCATGTGTTAGCCCCTTAACCAAAGCATTAACACTCTTATGCCATTACTCTGTCAAACAGAAACAGGAGATGCTTTCAAAGGACATCTTTCATAGTTTCCAAAAGAAATGCTCTCATAATTATTATAAAGAAACATTCTTATCCTTATTCTCCTTAATAAATGACAAAGTTAAATTCTCAATTAAGTAATTTATTCAAGGTCATCAACGGACTAGGTGGCTGATCTCAAGCCTGTATTTGAATTTCTTTTATTCCAGAGTGTGTTCTTTGCATTGACATGAATTGTGCAGCAAGCAAGCTAATTAAAATCTTCTGTAGTAGGAAAATGACACTCCCTGATAAGATATGCCTCTTTTTGTTAATATTGGGCTTTGACTATGGGACATAAACAGGGAATGTTAAGATCTGAGGTACTGGCCATTTGGGTCTTATGATTAAAGCCTATTTTTAAAACCTGTGTGCATGATGACATCCATTCTTTGAAACTATCAATAATATTTTATAAATATTTAAGTTTTAAGACAAGACACATTTCTTCATATAGTTGCCATATCTGGTGCTTTCTACTCTGCTGTACATACTCAAATTTTTATGACAGTTTTCTACGTGACTAATGCATTTTATCTTTCTTATATGGTGTGTATCTAAAAAACCACTTTCACACTAAAAATGCCTTTAGTTGCCCATCATTTTGAAGGCTGTTTGCTGCTTGTAGAAATCAAGGTTGACTTGCTGTTTTAAAAACTACTTTACAGTTGTTCTCCCAATGCGTTTTTATTGCATTATAACTAACAAAAAATCCCTACAGTTGTTTTATTTTTCAACATGTAACATTTTTCCTTCTTTTGCCAGTAGTTTATGGTATTTTCTCTTTGGAGAAAGTGAAGTAATAATGGTATGCAGTGGTGGTTTCATTCATGCTTTCTGTGTTCATTCATTCATTTGTGTTACGACTGTGGTTCTCAACCTATAGGCCTCAACTCTTTAGGGGGTCTAATGACCATTTCACAGTGGTTGCCTGAAACACAGATATTTACATTATGATTCCCACAGTAGCAAAATTACAGTTATGAAGTAGCAACATAAGCAATTTTCTGGGATCACCATAGCATGTGTTAGGGGCTTTGGAAATTTGGGGATTTATAGTGGAATTTCAATTTGGACTTTTTGGTTAGTACTTGTTTGTTTCTCCTTTCCTCCTTTCCTTATTTCAATGTCTCTCATTCAGGAGCTATAGTCACAAGTATATCAAGTTGCAAGAACTCGTATCTCAGCTCGCTGCTGTTTGGCCTGTGGGGTTTTTTTTTTTTAATTTTTATTTATTTATTTATTTATTTATTTATTTATACTCTGTGGCTCATTGTGGATGGTTTCTATGTTTTCAAGCTTATTGATTTAATTTTCATGTTCAACCTGTCATTGAGGCCATCTAATTTCACATAGTACAATGTATTATGCCCATCTTCATAAAACTAACTGTATTTTGTTTCACATCTCTAAATAATGGTTTTTTAGATATTTGTTAATAGCATAAAGATAGCTTTTTGTATGTTGTTCAATATTCACTATACCCTAACTTTAGAACTTTTTTATTAACCCCACTTAAAAGAAACTCTTTATTCCTTTCCATTTCTTCTCATTAATCTGTCTGTATCCTACTCCCTGTCCCCATCCCTTGGTTAAATATTAATCTACTTTCTATTTTCATAAATTTGCCTTGTTTGGGTATGTCTTATAAAAGAAATAATAAAATCTGCTAAGGTTTTTTTGATACCTGATTTCTTTCCCTTCAAATTTTTCAGTTATTTGTTAGTTTACCATATGTGAGTAGCCCATTCTTTGTTATTGCCAATTGTATCACGTTGACAATATGTGCATTTAGTTCTTTTCTCTCTCTATCTCATAATGTCCTTTTTCCTACGTTTGGTTCTTACAGACATTGTGTATTGTATGCATTTTGTGTTTATAATTCATTTCTTTTGTAGTTATACTTGGGAAATTATGGCTTACTCCATAATTCCGTTTAACACTTTAAGAAAATGTTTCATTGTTAACAAAAACATGTGTCATTTTCCATTCCCAAAAGCAACATGAAAGTCCTTCTTTTGTACCACATCTCACTTTCTGATAACTCTATTCGTTCTTTACTTACAGCTAGCTGCTTGTCTGCCGTCTTAAATAGCATCCATTTTAATTCTCAAGTGACTGATCTTTCTAGCAATGAGCTTTCTTTCAGTCATGCTTGGTAATAACTAAGTGAAGACTGGATATTGTGAAAGGAACATACTGTTTGGTGGCTTGCAACTTCATAGTCAACGTTGCAATTTAGTTCATCACATATTTAAGAGATGTTAAATCTCATTCTTTTAACCTGCTAGGTGGCACTACATCCAGGCTCAGTTCAGGGTCAATTACTATTGCCACTTGCAGAGCAACACTTCTTAGGGGTCTATCATCTCACCACAGATAATGCATTAAAAAAAAAAAACAAAAACAAAAAACAAAAACAACAACAACAACAACAACAAAAAACCCTCTTATTTTACTTACCAATCCCAGTGCCCTCTCCCTCCAACCTCCTGTTTTCCCCACCTTCTCCCCACACCAGCCCATATCCACTCCTCAGAGAGTGAGACTTCCAGTGAGGAGTCAACCAAGTCTGCCAACCCCAATACCTGAAAACGGTAATAGATACCGACCCTGCTTAATCTCCAAGCACCTTGAACTACCCCTTCAGAAATGTCCTAGGATGTTGCTCAGGACTAGGCTGGATATTTCGGAAACCCGCTGGCCCCGAGTCCTTTAGCAGCAGCCTTTTCTCTCTCCCTCCTGTACTCTGTGGACAGTACCCTCCTCTGTTTCAGCTGTATCTCGTCCACGCGGGAGACTCGGTTGGTTCTTTCTGCTGAGCTCTGTGATAATGTCTTAGAACTCTTACAATTTATTTATGAGAGTAATATTCTTCAGCCCTACCTCCTTTCTTTGACAGTGGCAAATTTTAAAAGGAAATCGTGCAGAGTAAAAACAACGTTTTTAAAAAAAAAAAGAAAAAGGAGGAAGGAAACGCGCCTTTTCTCTTTGGGCTTCAGCTACCAGAGCTCGCTGTGCCTTTTCTGGCCTTTAGCCACCAGGACTTACTTCCTATCGCACAGGCGCAGAACCTCCAGCCTGCCCACAGCATCCAGAGGCATCTGCGCGTGCGTGAGCCAGGGGCGGGGCCGGAGTCGACACTTGGCTAATGAGAGCAAGGTTTTGTTCCTTATACGCCCGCCCAGTAACTCATCAGCCAATCGTTTGCCGAGGCGCGCAGTTTGGAGAATCCAAACGCGCCGATCGCTGCAGAGCCATGGCGGTTGCTGAGACCCTGTTTGGGGCGACCGAAGAGTGAGTGTAGGAGGCGGGCGGCTGGGGCGGGCGGTTTAGGAGGGCAGTGTCGCCCTAGTTTAGGAGTGCGGCCTCGGACAGACAGTGTGGCTTTTGATTCAGGGGTTTAGCTTCAGTTGGGAGTGCAGATTCTGAGCGACTGTGACAACCTATCTCTGGCTTTGTGCCACTCTGCTCCAGGCAGGAGTGCAACGTCTGGGGGACTTAGTTGACAGTTTGAGGAGTGATACCTCTGATACCTCTGGATGGCTGTTGTAGGTCATCTTGTGTCATGTGCTGCCTTTAAGAGACTGCCCACCCAAATGAGTACACCGTGGTATTTTCTAAAAGTCAGTTCTTTTAGTTTGTCCTAATCAACCCTTTGTCGTTCTTGGAGACTTGGTTAATTTCTGCCACCACCTCTTGTTTTTTGTTTGTTTGTTGTGAGACAGGATTTCTCTGTTTTGCTTTGTAACCTGTCCTAGAACTTGCTCTGTAGACCAGGCTGGCTTTGCCTACGGGGCGCTGGGATTAAAGGCTTGTGCCACCAATGCCCGGCTACTACCACCTTTTTAGGTTCGTTTGTTTTATACATATCTCTGTCCCCCAGTGGATTGTCCCAGCCAGTAAGGAAAGGCTGGGCACACAACACATCAAGTTTACTCAGTGTGCTCCATCATGTGTTCAGACAGAACCCTTGCTAGGATGACTCCCAAGGTGAATCTGAGTTCTCTCTTTTATCTATCTATCTATCTATCTATCTATCTATCTATCTATCTATCTATCTATATATATATATATATATATATATATATGTCCCTGCCTACTTTCAGACTGACTCAAGTAGCTTTTATCCATTGAGACACTCCCTATTTTAAAATTTTGCCACTTCTGCAGTTCTTTATCCCCCAGTATTCCTTATGACTGTCCTCGTGGCCCTTAGTTACCATTGCAAGTTCTCCAGGCACATCACTGTAGTCTGATCCCAGACTAAAGTCCCTTTGGTCAAGTTGGGACTCTGACCCAGTGTCACAGTTCCCTGTTATTTTAACTGGGCAAGATGTGTTACATTTGTTTATACTGTGGATATTATTTTAAACACACTGCATAAGGGTGTATTGTATTTGTTTATGCTGCCTTTGCTTAACTTACGTGAAGATGTGTTCTGTTTCACCTTGCCTGTCTGAGGTACCTGATTGGTCTAATAAATAGCTAAACAACCAGTAGCTAGGCAGAGAAGGGATATGAGGGGATGGTGGGCAGAGAAAAAAATAGGAGGAGAAATCTAGAGAACAGAAGAGAAGGAGAAAATGAGGGAGAAAGAGAGGAAGATACCCAGGACCAGCCACACAGCTGCCAACCAGCAGACACAGAGTAAGACAGAAAGAAAGAAGGTAAAATGTCCTGAGGGAAAGCATGGATGAAAGAAACAGGTTAATTTAAGTTAAAAGGGTGGGGGGGGTAAGAAACAAGCATAAGTTAAGGTGGATCATTCATAACTAATAAGTCTCTGTGCCACAACTTGGGAGCCAGTTGGTGGCCCAAAAGCAAGTCTGGTATAGTCTTCAACATATATGTATGTGCATGCATCCTTTAGAGCCTGTGAGCTATGATAGCACTGTCTCACTTGTTTCCCACAGGGTCCTGGCTGAGGTAGCAGGCATTCTACAACCTGTAGGCTTGCAGGAAGAAGCAGAGCTGCAGGCCCGGGTCCTTGAGGAATTTGTGAAGGTATGTACCAGGTGGGACTCAGCTTTTCAGATGGTAGAGGCTGGTCCTAGGAGACAGCAGGCAACTCTGGTGAAGAACAAAATGGAAGACAATCTTGGCATACAGTGCCCAAAGGTAAGGACAATCCCTGCTTCTGTCTCCCCTCTGAACAGAATTCTCGGAAGAAAGACAAGCTGCTTTGTAGCCAGCTTCAGGTAGTGAACTTCCTACAGAATTTTCTGGCTCAGGAAGATACTGCCCAGAGCCCAGATACTTTGGATTCTGAAGACACAAGTCGTGAGTAGGCTTGGGTTTGTGGTAGGGTTTGGTCTGAATGGTTGAAGAGAGGAAATTTGAGTTAGGTCTGGGTCTGGCTAGTGGGAAGACTGTGGCCCAATGTTATAGAAGGCTAGCTGCAGGCCAACCTCACTCGTGCTCACATTCTTTGTGGCCCATCTCAGGACAGAAGGCAAGTGAAGCTAAAGAGCAATGGAAGGAACTGAAGGTCACCTACCAGCATCATGTGGAAGCCATAAAATGTGGTCTGACCCAGGCCATACCCCAGGTAGAAGAGGCTCAAAGGAAGTACACAGAGCTCCAGGAGGCTTATGAGCATCTCCAGGCTAAGGTACACCGAGAAGACTTAAGAAAATGAAGGACAGGGGGAGAGAAGGGGTCAGTTGGGTAGGACTTAGGCACTGTCTCCAAAATCAAACCTAGGAAGTGATCGTTTTCTCCCCTCAGAAGCAAGAAGTTGTGAAGAAACAGGAAGCAGCCCAGAAGAAGTGGCAGCTACACCAGGTAGGCTCTTTGCTCTGGGCTCTTTGCTGCCTCCAAAGGTTGCTATGGAACCTCTTTCTGTCAGTGACTCTGAGCCCTGAGCTCGCTCTGAGCAGGGGCCTGGCTCCATGACAGCAACATTCCGTGAGTCATGTCTGCACTCTCACCCTCCTCAGAAGCATCTCCAGTCTCTGGCAGAGATGACTGCAAAGGTAAAGGAACTTAAAGCGAGGACACAGCAGAAGCTTCACCAATCGAATCAGGAACTTGAAACCTTGAAGCAGCAAGCAGAACAGGAACAAGATAAGCTGCGGAGGTGAGGCTGGGACCCTAGGTTGAAGACTCAGGCAGTCTACATGGTGTTTACCGTCACTTCACACGAACTCTGTCCTTTCAGGAACCAAACCTACCTCCAGCTACTGTGTACCCTGCAGAATAAGCCGCTGGTCCCTGAGGCTAAGGCTGAGGACAGAGATATCACAGGAAATGCCCTTCTACCTGAATCCCTCTAAGGTAAGCTCCATCAGCTGACCAAGGAGCAGAGCAGAGCAGGAAAACCATGGAGAGACAGGGCTGTGCCTTTTAAAATGAATTAGAGGTGACTTGGCAGATGGGAAGGGAAGCTGGGGACTTGATCTGACTTTTTGCACAGATTATACATCACCAGGCCAAAGGCCCACACCCTCAAGTGATGGCTTTTTGAGTGATAGTGGTATGCACAAAGATCCTCCATCAGGTTGAACCCAAATCAGAATTTGGTATCCATTAACCACAAAATTGAATGGAAATCCTCCGCATCTGAATTCTGGGGGGCCAGGATTGGGAAGGGAGGAAGAATGTGACTGTAAGATCTTCTGTTGTGTATATAAGATTGGGACCACCGGCCTGGGCTTTTGAAACATTACAGCCCACACTCCCAGCGATATATCTCCAAAAGGCCTCACCTCCTAATCCTTCTACAAACAGTTCTACCTACTAGGGACCAAACATTCCAACAACAGCCTATAGGGTCCATGCTCATTCAAAGCACCACAGAGTACAAAAGGCTGTATGGCTTGAATAATGTTCATTCTTAAAAGTATTCCCTCATACTTTTCTAACCCTCGTTGTTTCCTATGAGAATTCAATGCTGTACATTCATTTCAAAGCTCTTTCTATGCTATATTATTCTATGCATATATGTATGTAATAGAAAAACAACCTAGAGTATAAAGGTATATAACATGTTTTATATATATATATGGTGTGTGTGTGTGTGTGTGTGTGTGTGTATGTGTATGTGTTGTGAAATGATGAAATCAAGCCTTATAATATTTATTATTTGACACACTTTTCTGCGTTGAGACTACCCAAGATCCATTGCCTTCTTGAGTGCATAATTCACCTGCTTACTCTGTTATACACAGTAGACAGCCAGAATTCATTCATAGCTTCTTACTCCTACTGGTTGCTCACAGAATCCTGTGTTTTCTACTTTGTCATTTTATTATGCTGTGAGTAGTTTGGAATTCACTTTTTCGTGTAATTAATTGAGCCTTTCAACAGTTCTAGAATATTCTCAGCCTTGTCTCTTTAAAATGTACTCTGTTGTGATATTTTAAGGGAGGGTCTAGTTTTTTAAAATGTCATTGTAATTGTATGTTGCTTTAATCAATCATTTGGTTTTTTAACTTTTAAATTTCATTTTAAGATGTTATATTAGAGCCCAGTATACTGTATTATTTTTCAGTTTTAGAATGACACACACAAAACTCTTGTCATCACTGTTGGCTGGGTTACTAGTTTATACTTTGTGTACACTGCCAATATTACATGTCCCTACTTATTCATGTTTGAGTAATCTTGCTGTGAGCTCTTCCCTCCTCCATTTCCTTTCCTTCGTCTTTGGCAACACTTTGTGCCTCACGTACATTTGAAAGGATTCTGCCAGTGGCTCATGGGTACTTCCAGTGTAACTTGTAAAAATTCTGAAGGATGTATTTCTCCCCTTCTTTACATCTGCATGCTACCCTAGTTTACATTCTTCTTGTCTGGATGGTTTTTCTTGCTCTCATTAGTATTTCCCAAGGGGCTTTTATTTCTATTATTTGTCTTATCAAACTCTAGCTTTAGGTTGAGGGTATAGATAATGGTAGAATACTTACTTAGTGTGTACAAGGCTGTACATCTAATCTATAACTCCACAAAACAAGGGAAATGACAGGACACTTCAAACCTTTACCTTTTTATTGCCTTTAAAACATTTTTTTTAACTCAATTATTATTTTTTTGTTACTTCCTTTCTTGTGGCATATATATTTAACACTAGTATATTCAGACCTTTGGTAGATGAAAAACAAATTTCTTTATTCTTTATGTAGGGTTGTATATTTTATTGAGGCATCATTATTTTATAAATTTGTTCTTCCAAACTTAGAAACCCTAAAGTATACTAAAGTATCAGTCATAATTTTAGAAACTGCTGCTAACTCTAAAAATGGACAATCTTGTTCATACCCTATTGATCCTCTTTCATCTTATGGCCTTTCTGAGATGAATGCATTCCATCCCTATCTTACAGATTCTATGTAACTTGCATTAAAATGTCTCATTCTTTGAGCTTCTTTGTGTCTTTTTTATGCATAAGTTTGAAATACTAGTGAAGTGTGAAATCAAGTACATTGATTTGATCATTATTCCTAGCCCAGGCTTTGAGTGACCCATTTGACACATAGATTGTTGGGCTTTGAAAGGCTTACTGTTCTGATTCATAGTCTATTAACTAACAAACATGCTTCAGTGAAACAATTGAAACATTGCACTAGAATCAGCATATCTCTCTCTCTCTCTCTCTCTCTCTCTCTCTTCCTCTCTCTCTCTCTCTCTCGTAGGCCTTTTCCAAATTTCGTTTGAAAAACATAAATCATCCTCCTATGGTTGAATTATTAACAACTTTCTAAAAGAGATCTTTTTTCTTACCAATACATCAGCTCTCACTTTGTAGTCCAAATGCCCTTGAATTCATACCCTCTTGCATCAGCCTTCTCATGGCTGGCATTATAGCTCTTTGCCAACACATCTTGCTAAAAGACCTCTTCATGGACTATAATATATAAAGATTGGTGCCATGTTTTTATACATCTATCAAAATATGACACAATTTAACTAGTCCAAAAATTTTTTATGCTAAAATTTTTGTCTTTTTGTGTTTTTAGCCCTAGTTTATATTCTGTTTGTATGTGGAGAGAAAATAGTATATTGAGAGAGAGCCTTGTCTCAATATATGTGAACCCTAGATTAACTTGATCAGATACTGTAATATTAAATGGGTAATTTAAAAGTCTGTTTAATGAAGCATAGTATTATATCTTAGTTTTTGTTGTAGTAACTCCATGATTGTTAGAAAGGTGTTGTCTCTAATTCAGAAACCTCTAATCATAGCAATAGCTGCATTGCCTATTTCAATGTGCCATGTACAACGTGAGAAGAAATGAGTAAGAAGAAACAAAATCTGATGCTGTGTGTGTATCATTGTAGAAGGGTATAAGGGAAGAGAGTGCCTCGCCTCATAGCAACTGGGAGAGGAGGGTGCATGTAACCCTATGTGTACATGCTGGTAAGTACAAAGAGAACTATACCCTTTAAGGCACCCCAGTCAGGACCCAGGTCCCAATCCACACAACTGGATTGATCCATGGTTTTAAAGTAAAGTACTCATGATCCAATCACCTCTCCACCACCAATCGGGTCCTAGGTCTTAGCATACAAGCCCTTTTGTGGTCTATTTCAAATCTAATGTATAACAATAACTATAGACTGTGTATCTTTTGAGGTAAGTTAAACAGAGGTTTCTTATGTCCAAAGCATAACTTGTTTGCATCTAATTAAATTATTTAAATCAAATAAATGTGTCTTTGGAAATTGATATTCCCAAAAGTAGAATGTGATTTAAGGTAAATATTGGTTTCAAATTACTTTTCCAGAAAATACAACCATGTTTAACATGTGTATTTAATTTGACTTTGTAATTTAGTTATGAAGCTAGTGCATTTTGCTTTCTCTAGGAGTCTAGTCTGATATAGAAGAATTCTATGCATGTATAAAATTATGTCTGGGTGTGTACATATGTAGTGTGTCTGAACTGTCAGGCATCTTCCATCTAAATTTATTCTGCTTTACTTTTTAAAGACTCATTTCTGTCAAAG